>CAWUFW010006268.1:600000-1179873 GCA_963921515.1 Calotriton arnoldi
TTAAATTTGCAATGTTATGGAATTGACAGGAGTGACGGTGCCACAGAAATGCCATATTGTGAACTGGACTGCTGCGGTGTGTGGGACCACTGTCTGCTCTTGTAAATGCCCAGAGCCTGGACAGCTGTCAAACATAGACAACTTTATCTTTAGGAATGGTGCCCCCTGCTCTTGACAGGTGGTAACCAGACCATACTTTGGAAATGGTGGAGTGGTCTTAGAGCATTTGGATTTGCCCTTGCTAGGCACAAGGGTGGAAGGATTGCCTCTTTGATTACCTCTTTTTTTATTTTTTTTTATTAATCTTTATTTCGGTTTAATTTAAACCATAAAAGATACACAATAACAATTCATACACAATGGTTAATAAAACACAATTAAAAAGAACAAAACATTCCACAGGTACTGCTTTGGACAATTTGCAAATACTGAAAAAATCACAGTTTAAATACAAAATGTTAAAAAGAGTAAAACCGGCAATCTATCGAACAGGTTAAAAAAAATGATAAAAATGCTAAGCTTAGTTTAATATCTCTGGAGCGTTTGAGGAGAACATAAAGACCAGTTAGGGTTGAGAAGAACCGAAGACTAGAGGGGACTATATGTACATCATATAAGTGCAACTTTCCCAAGTAAGTCTAATCAAAAAGTGCAAGTGCTTTAAAGTGCTGGTTGAATACTCTATACAATCAAATATGCTTAACAGTACATTCTACTTGGTCTCTCGACAGTTTCTAAAGTGCAAATGCAGAGTTAATAAGCAACATAATTCAAAATTTCACGTGTTTCAGATTACTAAAATTGCAAGCCTTTCTTTCCTCTTATTATGCCCACATCAAACAAATATCTACTGACACTAAAAACAATTTTCTGTGAAGTGTCGTTTTTCAATATTCTTTCTGCCTCAAGACAAGACCTAGTGCCCATGTTTCGACAGATAGGTTTAATCCATTAATTCCTAGGCGTAGCATAGGCAGGGCAAAAGAACAATAAGTGTAGGTCATTTTTTTGTGTATTGAGTTGGCATAATGCACAACACTCCGTGTTACTCTCGCCTGTTTTTCGGCCCCATTTCGATGTGTTCAAGTTGATTTGCAGAACACCATAACGAAATTTCATATACAGTGATTTTGCCAACTGGGGCTGCACTTCATCCAGAAATAGCTCGAAGCTCGGGATTGGTTTCATAAGGAAAAACTGGGCCGTTAATCCACCAGTAACTGTGCTGTGAGACACACTGTTTTGGGTATACGCCCAAAAGGTAGTTTTCAGTATTTTCTTAGAAGCTGGTGTCAATAGGGTGGGTTCTTCCCAAAAATGCTTCAGCCCAAGTTTACAAAACCAGGAGTAGACATGCTTAATCCACTAAAGGCTAGTACCTTGGTCAAACCTTAAAATTTCTTCTAGCCCTTCTTTATAGTGGGCTAGTTCGGTTGTTGACCACAGTCGCACCCAGAACAATAATGGTCTTAATATGGCTTGGTGATCGATACGTTTAGTATTTAAGTCCATAACAATAGGAATTACAGGTGTGCGCACAGGGATGACCTCTTGCAATTCCCCAGTGTTTACAATGTATGCTTTACGATTTGCAATGCAATTGCAAATCGCAATGACCATTGCAAATTGGTACTTTGTGATCACAAAGTCTCCTGTGCTTGTTTTGTGAAAGTAAAGCATCTCTGAAAATGAGGCTCCATTTCCTTTTGGGGCTGTTAGAGAAGCATGGGAGTAGGACTTTTGTCTTTTGAGATTTACTTTCAGGTAATAACGAGAAATGAGCCATCCAGCTCCAGGTTTCTTTTCTAATAGCAGTACTATACCTTGCAACTCTGATGTTCAGAGTATGATAAAAATTCAGATTTCATTTTAGAGTCCTGTACGCTGCACTCAAGCGCACACACCAAATTTAGTCACATATCAGAACTTTAGCATCCCAACATACTGAGGAAAGTCAGCATAAGCATGCCCCTTACGGAGACCACTTCCACTGTGCTTTTCAGCATTCCAAGAAGGCCCTATTCTGTTCTTATTCAGCTGCACAAGAGCCATGTTTACCAGCGCTGAAACGGCACAGATGTTTAATGGATGGCTGCTTGGGTCCCCACCCATTGAAACCTCTGAACAAGAGACGGTCTGGAAACTTCTGCCGCACTTTCTGCAAGTAAAGGCTTCACACAGCATTACAAGGTGAAAATCTTTCAAGACACTGAATCTCCACACTTCTGGATGCAGCCTTTTAATCACACTGCGAGCGAATAATCGATGTATGATTCTGGTTGACATATTTTGTAAAACTAATATTTTTATTCCAGTTCCAAATGTGTACTGGTCATTCTTGCCTAAAAAACTGGCAAACAAAACTTGGCTTGCCAATGTAGGAAACCTTGTGGTCCCCTGTGTTTCACTGTCCTTCCTATCGGCAGGCACTTCTATAGGTGAGAGGCATTAAATACGTCATATATTGAAAGACATATGAAATGATCAATCACTTAACGTGTTGACTGCCTGCTTAAGGCTTGAATACGAAATAGGCGGAGTGATATTCACAGGTGGGACGCTGCTTCATCTAATCATGACTAGTCGGATGTTGTGGAATCCAGATTACCTGGGTGTGGAAACACTGGACCAGATTTTACTGGCTGATAATTCTGGCCAGTAAAACCGCATGAGGCTTTGGCTACACGAGCAGCCAAGCTTAACTCCTTGAGCCGCCTTTACTTTTATCTTGGGCAAAGGGAGCATTAAATCCTCTCACCGTTCTAGAACTAATCTTCCCCTTCACGCAGTAGCGGCTCGTGTTTGCGCTGAGTGGCAGTGCAAGGTGGTGTGCGGGGGGGGACTAAATGACTACAAAAAAAAACCACAAAAAAAAACGTACCTGTCCATCTTGCCGCATTGCCGCTCTTCTCCTCCTCACCAGCACAGACTCCCAGAATCCCCTGCAACCATTCCTGACGCTGCTCTCATTCATGAGAGCAGCGTCAGGATTGGCCTGAGTGCTGAAGATTTGCGCTACCAGGGGGACTGGGAGTCTGTGACTTCTGTGTCTAACCCAGCAAGGCAGCTGGGGTTGGAGAGAGCTTCAGTGTGCATGACGCTTTGGCCGGCCTAAGACGGCCGGCCAAACCGTCATGCGCACTGATCACAGTGCCCACCACTCTTCCTCTGTGACTGCCTGGCCCCACCCCCAAGACTCATCCAGGAGAGAAAAATAAAATGATAATAAACTTGGTTTATTATCATTTTATTTTACATTTTTGTCACTGGTGGTGCGGGGTGCAAAACTCCGAGCCACCGCTGCCTTCACTCCTCTTCTCTCCCAAATACTCTCACTCCACTCCCACCCTGGACAAAAGCCCCTGCTCCACTTACCACCTGCTTTGCCAGTGTGGGAATTCCATGTGATTTTACGCCTGGTAAAACCAGGTCCACACTGGTATTACTCAGTCTGTGGGGTTGAACTCATATGGAGAAAACAGGCACTGCTGGCACAGGTAAGAGCAGGCGGGGGGGAGTTGACAGACGACGGGATAGGTAAAATGAAATAAAAAATAAATTAAACCACTTACCGTGGCGAGCGCAAGGTAGGTGATTTTATTTATTTTTGTATTTCATTTTACCTATCCTGTCTGTCGACATCATCACCCCCCCACCCAACCCCGCCCCACCGCTCTTACCTGTGCCGGACGCACTTGGGAGTAAACATCTCCAGATAAACTGGTCGGAACTGGAAATTCTGGACCGACGGTATCTCTGCACGTTTACTCCTAACTCATATTTGGGGCCTCACAAAGCAAATCAACGTGGAGAGAAGAGGCATTTCAGCATTTGAGTGCTGTGGTGGGGTTTAGCTGCTAATAAATTCTTGTTAATGCTATTTACCTCAGGAGAAGGCTCCTTTAAAGTAGCTAACGCAATAAAACGCCTGAAGTGACCCCCACACATTATTAACTGCCTCCACCGATTCTACTTTATATATATCTTCAAAAAAGCTGAAAGCAGTGAAACGTGTAATCTTGGAAGTTAGTTGCTTTGGGCAAAGCAGAATTTTTTACTAGTTCGGTTCTTGCTTAAATCTATAGTGCCTTTGCATCTTAAAACATAACTTTATGGCTCATTGCATTATTTTTAAATTCTCAGTTTTGATAGTTTGCCAGTGCTTAACACAAATATACAATGACTGCTAGCATTTAAACTACACCTTCAGATATTTAATACTGCAGTGATGTAAAAACCATTAGAAACAAAGATTATTTTGGCTTCGTTTATTTTTCATACCTGTTTATACCTGTATCTGAAAAACAACAATAAACCACGATACCTCCACTAGAATGGTAATAGTAATTGGGTTTCATTACGATTTTTATATTTTTTCTATTTTCAAGTGGCTCTGGCTCTCTTTCTAAGAACCCTGCTAAATCTGTAAAAGATTAAGTTCCAGGGCACAAAGGGGCTCATTACGATGGCGGAACGATCCCCACCGCCGGGCCGGCGGTGGCGATCGTTCCGCCATTGTAAGGAGATTTACCCACCGCCATATTTGGATGGCGGTGGGTATCTATCGCGGCGGACGCAAAGTCCGTCCGCCGCTTTCCCGCCGATGGCAATCGTTACGATTGCCTGCCGGGCGGAGCTGGGCCACTAATATGGTGGGGGTGCCTAGCAGGCACTGTCCACCATATTAGGATGTGGGTGTTGGAGAGGCCTTACCAGGCTGGCGGGGATTGGCTTTGGGGGCCCGTTGCGGGCCCCCTCTGTGGGGGGGAGGGTGCACTGGGGAGTACCATACCTGCAGTTCCATGCACCAAGTGGCAGGCACCACGTGGTGCAGGGAAATGCTGTGCATGCTCTTTTACCATTGCGGACGGTGCTGCAGCCAGCAGCACCGTCCGCAATGGTAAAAGGCCAGTATGCGCCCGCCAGTATGGCGTGCGCATCGTAATTGCACTGGTGGAACCGCCACACGTTTGGCGGTCGGTCCCATCACCGTTATGATGGCGGGCGCACTGATGTCTGCCCGTCATCATAATGAGCCCCATAGTTCTTCTCACATGCCTGCGGCCGGCGCTACTGAATGTCTGTGTGCCGAATAACAAAGCTGCATATTGTTGGTTTCACCTCCTGCCTTTTTAATCTAACATCTGAAACTCTCTGCCCTTTAATCTCACTCTTGCGGGTTCTTTTTTTTCCATACCTGCTTTCTCCCTTTGCCGTGGGTTTTCTGTCTTTCCTTTCCTCCTGTTTTCCCCCTTGTGTTTTTCTCTCACTTGCTCTTGGTCAAAGTCTGATGAGGAAAAGTAAGTGTCGTCTCCAAAAATAAGTGCCAGCTGGCCCCACAAGCAGCCTTAAGTTAAGCACTTTAAGAACTGTTTCTCTTTCTGGCAAACTCTTCCTAGCCATTGAGGTAGGGAGCCAATTGCACCTACCTCGTTGCTGAAGACTGCACGGCCACGTCCCAGAACACTAGACCACTTGAGATATGCCCCTCAACTGCCAACTGTAATTAAGATCCCTCAATTATTAGTGCAACAGAAAAGAGGCATGGAAAATTACAGGTTTAACATGCCCTGTAAAACTAACCCAGAAACAGGAACAGCTGTATTCTCCACTACACCTGAAGAGGCCCTGTGTGGTGAAACACTGTGTTCTAGGATATGATTTTCTGCCATAATGTAGTCGCACCGCATCACCTAGTAAAGGATAAATTGGTCCCATGTGGGACAATTTTGAAATTAGGGAGACTAAGTAAATGTCAAGCTTCCTACATGGTTTATGCAACCGTCCATCTAATTATTGACATTTTGTACAATGTGTTTCTTTGGAAATCAATTAAAATTCCTATTACAGAAGCTAATACAATGTACCATTCTTGCTACTGCAGGCCTTCTTAAATTAATTTACATAATATACAAGTATAAAGCTAAATAATCACCCTTACTAGGCAATTATTCCAATTAGGGTGAATGCTAGCTTTGCATTAACATTTTTTTTACAAATTAAATGTCTTCCCTTGGGAGATGATATATTTGTGTTTTTTTTTATAAATTTACTAAGACCGCAATATGCTTTCACTTCTGCTTTACTGGACCTTTTACCATTTATATCCTTATTTGCTAATAAACATAATGGGTAAAGCATTTAGGGCCAGATGTATGATAAAGTCAGTTTGCGACTTCCTAATTGCGATTTTTGTGATTCGCAATTCAGAAACCTCAAACAGCTATGTACAACAGTGTCTCAGACACTGTTTGCAATTCCAAATGGGTTGCAAATGGACCTGCCTCATCAATATTTATGAGGCAGATTGCAATTTGCTACCCATTGGGAAGGGTTACAATCACAGGGTGGTGGCTTGCTTGCTGGGGTCAGCAGTACACCATGTCTGTGATTGTTTTTTAAATAAAGCAATATACATATATTTGTTTTTGTGAAGGAAAACAGGCTGCATTAAAAAAATATAAGTGAAAAGTTTTCTTTACATTTTTTAAGAGTAGGCAGTGGTCCGTGGGACCATTGCCTGCTCTTAAAAAAATTTTTCACCCACATTCACCAAGGAGAAGGGGTCCTTTGGGGACCCCTTTCCATGTGCAAATAGGTTACCAACTCCTCTATGGAGGCGGTAAATTATGAATGTTTAGCAACCACATTCCAGTAACAAAACATTCATACATACCAGTGCTATTCGTTATTAGGAATGGACGCCCTAAACATGTCCCACCCTAAAACCGAATCGCAAAAGCAAACTACTATTGGGTAACAAGTTACTGAGTCGCATTTTGCCTTTCATACATGGCAAAATGCATTTTACTGGTCACAAGCAGCCTGATGGGCCGTTTGCGACCAGTAAAATGCTTCATACTTCTGGCAAAAGGCCTATAGTTATTATAGTATTGTGTCACCCTTGCACCATGCAAGAGGGCGCAAGGGTGACGCAGCACTAAAGCCACATCTGTTAAGCCTCGCAAGGTCACCATATGTCCTTTACTCGTCACAACCCTCAGGGGTTTGGCATCAAATGGAGCATCATAATTGCATTTCCATTTTTGCTTGACCAGGACCCGGTCTCCTTCCTTGGAAACCATGTCCCAAGCACATTGGCGTTTATCGGCATGGGTCATCATTCTGGACTTGTGCAAGGAATCCGACATACGGATCTCATCCACATCTTTCGACCTATGAGTGGTCCATTGTGGCAATTTGGTTCCCATGACTCTCCTAAACATCAAGGTGTCAGGGCTTGGACCTGTAGTGGAATGGGGAGTTGATCTGTAGGCACGAAGGGCTGAACATAGAGCTGATTTGAGATCACTTCCTTCTAGTGCAGCGCGCTGAACTTCTCTCTTTAGGGTTCCCATGAAGCGTTCGACAACGCCGTTGGCCTATGGCCAGAGAGAGGTACTTTTCTGATATTTGACATTCATGTTAGTGAGAAACTCTTTTAACTCTCTGTTGTTGAACGGTGTGCCATTGTCGAACTTAAGAATAGAGGGGACACACCATGTTGCAAAAATGTCATTTAATATCCCAATTACTTTGTCATGTGTAGTTGAAGACAGGTCTTCCACCAGGGGAAATTTTGAGTACTCATCAACAACTACCATTAGATGATGTCCATTGTTAAGGGGTACAAAGAAATCAACAGTTATCCTCTCCCACACCTGCTTCAGGAGATCAGACATAACTAATGGATGCTGCGTGTTTTGGGATACAAGCAGTTGCACAAATGACAGGCTTTTAATTCTCTTTTAACTCTTTCCTCAAGGTGAAGAAACCACACTCGGTCTCGAAGAGCTCTCTTGATGGTGACAATGCCACGATGGCCCTCATGGGCTAGTTCAATGGCTTGTTGTCGCAGACTCTCTGGAATGACAATTCTAGAACCTTGCAATATAATTCCTTCTTGTGTGACAGAGTTTCTCGCTCACATTTTTGAAATTTTGGTATTAAATGTCATCCGTCACTGGTCAAGTGTGCTGTTCCAGGCTTTGAGAACACACATATCTCAATCTGTAGTTGTAGCAGCAAGAATTTGCTCCACTGAAAGAGCAGCAGGTATGCTTGAATGGACTATAAAGTTAACATAGGCTTCAGCCGCTTAGATGTTGTGTGACAATGTACTGGTACTCGTGAAAAGTAGTTAGCAGGATTTTTATCTTTCCCTGGCCTATGCACAATAATGTAATCATACTCTTGCAATCGCAACCCCTATCTTTTGATGCGAGGGTGGACCTTGGCTTTCGGATTCCGAAAGTAAGTAAAGCTTGGTGGTCAGTGACAAGGGTGACGTGTTTTCCGTATGGAAATACATGGAAGTGTTCACAAGCCCACACCACAGCTACACTTTCTTTCTCAGGTTGGGAATAAGCACATTGGGTCTGCGACAGACTCCGGCTTGTATAAGCCACAATGTGCCTTAGAATGTTGTTGTGTCCACTATGCTGGGCAAGGATCGCACCCAACCCCACTGGGCTGGCCTTTACTACAATCTCAGTATGATGTTTTGGATCAAAATAGGCCATTACAGTAGCATTTTCAATTGCATGTTTGATTTTCTTAAAGCTATGGTCACATTCAGGTGACCACTTGAACACAGTGCTCTTTTTTGTCAAGTCTCTCAACAGGGCACTGACTGTGGTAAAATCACGAATACACCTGGACCAGTAACTAGCCATGCCAAAGAAGAATCGCTGCATGGCGACATCTTGTGGTGGAGTAGTGGATGATAAGGCTTGTACTTTAGCCTGATCTGGTGTCATCCCCTTTTCAGAGAAAATATGCCCAAAGAATTTGAGTTTTGTTTTGTGAAACTCACTTTTTTGTGTTCAAAGTGAGACCGGCATCAACCAGCAAGTGGCATACTTGTGTAAGGGCTTTGTCATGTTCTTTTCGAGTGGCCCACAAATACCAATATATCATTACTATAATTAAAAGCATGTGACAAGCTGTATTATGCAGCGAATAACATCCTGAAAAAGTTCTGCAGCTGACGACACCCAAAAACTTTGTCTTTTATATCTGAACAAACCAATATGGGTCAAAAAGGTAGTAATGTACCTGCAGATTCCCTCTAGTTCAAGTTGATGATACCTGTTGTTTAGATCAAGACGAGAAAAGACTTTGGCAACATTCAGCTGTGTAATCATATCTGCAATGTGCGGATTGGGATGTCATACTCTCTCAATTGCCTTCTAGGCTTGGCGCATGTCAACACAGACGCGCATTGCACCTCCACTGTCCTTTTTGGGCACTACCACTATGGATGAAACCATGGTATCGGACTAGTAGAGAGTTCAATGATATCATGTTTTAACAGCTTTTCCAGTTCTTTCTTAACAGCTTCCTGCAAGTCAAAAGCAATTCGAGGATGTTGTGAGCAGCAGGGTGAATGTCCTCATTAATATGAAGTTGCACTTTCATGGTCTTAAGCTTTCCGAGTCCATGAAACAATGACAGAAACTGACTTACTATGTCTGCATGTGCATTTATGTCATAGATGATGGAATTCAGACCCATGTCTGCAGCAGTACTGAAACTGAGTAAACGTGCCCTTGACAAAGTACGTTCAAGAGCATGAGTCGGTGCTTGTACCTTCATCTTCTTGTGTTGCATGGCTGCCGCAAATGATCCTTGACTTTGCAATGGTGTGGAGGCAGCCCACGTATATACCTTTGGCTTTGAAGGTGTGAGACGGGGCACTGGTGACAGTTCATTGTACTTCTCTACCGGCATGATGTTTATCGATGCACCAATACCAATGATAAAAGGTATGGAACAAACATTAGCCTTTAGTGTGATCTTAGGGCTATGTCCAAAGGAACGTGGTTGTTTCACATGGCAATCTCACTTGGTCTTGGACTCTTCTCTGCATGAAGCCAAACCCACGTGCTCACATTGTACACCAGTCAAAACCATCATCGCACAGCAATCTTCTTCACTGTCACTCAACAATGACAATGAAGAACCTTTGGAAGATGAATTTGATGATGATCGACCTCACTTAGTTTTCACTTGCCTCAATTTGGTTCGCCGCTTGGTCTTGTGGGGGTGGCTAGAGAATTTCTCAAACGTTCTGGCGTCCATTTTTTTTTTGACGTAATGCAGTCGTTTTCTCTGTTGCTTTGCAAACTGTTACAAAATGGTTTTCTATCCTAAAGTCTTTGCATGTTTGTCCAATGTTTTCCCTTCGTGCGGGAAGAAGAATCCGTACTGGAAACAATTTATTTTTCCTTCGTGACATCACTTTATGGCCCTTGACCTTGTATCTCTGCTTACTTTTCATGTTCAATGCTCATTCCCTCTGGGCGACTCCAGCTTCCATACCAGCAGCTTGTTAATCTGCACGTTCTTCTGCTCTCGCAGTCATGAACACTCTCTCCAGACTGAGGGCCTCATTTACAATATTTTGGCGCAAGGCAGCGCATCTAGCCTTTTGCTGCGCTGCCATGCGTCAAAAGAAAAGGGCAGGATTGCACCATATCTACAAGATACAGCGCATTCCTGTCCTTTTCACCTGCACTGGCACACAATGGGCCGCCATGCGCCATGCAGGCACCCTTGCGGCATGGTGCAAGTGTGTCTGCGTTGTAGGGGTGATTGTTTTTGAGCAGGAAGGGAAACCTTCCTGCACAAAAACAATCACAAGAGGTGTTGTCCCTTTTCTATGTGTGCTGCTGAATGCAGCACACATAGAAAAAGGAAAAACAAGGAGAAATAAAGGTATTTCTCCTCATTTCGCCTCCCTTACGCCTCCTGGATTCTGATGCATTCCCAGGTTCACGAAACCTTGTAAAACTGGTAATGCATCAGGTTCCATGGATGCTGCGTGGGAACACCCACAGCATCACCCATGGAACGCCCCTTTCACGCAGAGTAATGCGTGAAAGGGGGCCATATTTACAAGGCCATGAAAAGCCATGCAGGGTGGCTTTATGTGACCTTGTAAGTATGGGCAGGCTAACTGCACCGCCGGTGCACCCAAAAAAGGGCTTGCAAATAAGCCCCAGAGTGTCTCGCGCAGTGACACACCCAAACGATTATGTCATTCTTCTACCGAGTCCATCAGGGACCAGAAGGGTCCCACTATACATATTTACAATACACTACAGTACAGTATATAAGAGGCCAAACCAATGTAAATCGAAAGCAGAAGAAACCACGGTAAATCAGTGGGGAGACAGGGTAGAGATTTTGCCTAGGGTGGTAGGACAATTGTGAGGAGGTGGGGAGAATGTCTGAGTTGCCAAGGAAAGAAAATCCAGAGTTTTTGACCCTATGAAAAAGCCTGTTGGCGCGTGCGTTCTTTGAAATTTATTTTGGATTTCTAACCTGGTAAAGAATTTGCTTCTAGTAAGCACATATACGTCAAGGCATCATATGTCCAAGCTCACACAGTAGTAAACTGCACACAAGTCACAGTGCGCTTGTCTGTATCTTATGAACCACGCCCACACTCTTCTTTGATGTGTGTTAATTTAAAGTGACAGACAGCCCTTTTCACTCGCATAGGCGGTGGAGATTGAACACTGCACCTTCCTATCACATTTACATCGGCCCTAAATATTCCCCTCACACGCAGGAGATCAACAACTCAGTCCACACCGACCGTTCTGCATAGCTGACAATTTTATATTTAGACTCAGAAGAAAATTGCCTTTCATGAGCACATTTGACAAGGAGACTGCCTGCCGGAAGGGAAACGCACCCCGGTGCGGCACATTCCCAGACTGGCATGCTGAGAGTGTGAGGCAAGGTCGTCGAGCCTCGGATCCGCATTGATTTATAATCAGCATGGTGGTCAGATGCTGTCAGCTGCAATATTCATGACTTGCAGCCGGCTGGGGACAGCACTGTGCTACAAATGGCTTTTTATTACAGATGTTTATTGGGCGCTAATAGGTTTTTCCTATGGTAATGCGCGCATCATGGGATGCCATCCTTCGGGCCCCAAAGTGTCGAGAAAGAAGTCACAGATTACAGGCGCGCTCTATTTTCAATAACTCGCTTTATTTACCGCTGGGGGGGATAAAGGGTGGACTGACCTTGCTAAATTCAAGCTTGAACCAGTCTCATATGGGGATGTTTAGAAAGCTAAATGGCAGACAGGCTTCTGGCTTAGGGGTATTAAGAAGGTCAAACAGGCTCCTAGGGATGCAACTGGGCTTGGGAGATACAGACACTTTGTAATTTGACCGAAATTAAATATTCTAGCACTGCTTTGAAAATTAATCAGTGTGCATAATATATTTGACATTGTAACGAGGCGAGGCAGAATCATTTTACTTTAGACCCTAATTCTAAAAATAAATCCCTTTCACCAGAAGAGGGGACCTAGACTCCTGGACATTAAGCCCCAATAATTGAATGAACCTCATGACTAAGTAGTTGAGGAAATACATAACACAAAGGCATTTTTCCTGTGTAGGAATTGGTAATGGTCTCCCAACAGACAATCTGATGCAAGAACATTACTTTTAGAGGCACAATAAAATGTAGAATATGAAATTGGTGAATATTATTTTTGACTGTGTAGTAAATTAAAAAAAAATAAGAGGCACTCGATTGAGACAGCGATAGGTACATACATAGAGAGAGAGAAAGAGAGAGCAGAAGGAGGCAGAGGGAGAGAGAACTCTTTTGTGGCCTTATGTGGGCATTAAAATATATGAATTTTAGAATTCTTGGACCAATGGAATAAGCTCATGAGACCACCCATTCACATCAAAGAATGATCCTGAAAGGCTGGGGCCCTGGCCCAGAGCCTACTTTGCCCATGCCTTAAAAAGTCTCTGATGGTGTGACGGCAAGCAGGACGGAGCACGCCCCTCCCCCATGCACGCATTTACAGTGTGTGTAATTGTAGGACATGTTAAAGTGTCCCTCCATTCATCACTGAAAGTAGCACACATTCAGGTTTTTCCAGTTTTGTTCACTAAAATCCACTTCGCATTGATGCACCCCGTCCAATCACTGGCTCACTCTGTTCGCATGATAGAGCTAAAAAATGGTGTATAGGTAAGCATGTGCACGTGTGTGCCTTTGGCTGTCGTTTTGCTGTGTCCATTCCTCTGTGTACTTTATCTATGTAGCTGCCACGTTATGCTATTTGAACAATGGCTTTCAGTTTGTAATTAAATACATACATCTATAAACTTTACCCACTTATTGCTTATTCTTGCCTAATATATTTATCAATTGTAGTTGCCACTGTAATTTACAATTTCACTTCACCCTTATAAAAACTAGCTCAGGAGAGCTTTTCAAATTCCCTCCAGCAAATCACACCATGGTTACTATGTCACGTGACATGGACCGCCTCCATTTAATTAGTGGAAATTGACAAGGGTTCATTGACCAGCATTGACCACTGGGTGACAATCAATTTAATTCCCTGTGTGCATGTCTGACATTTTCATTATCTTACCTGCGTGTGTTAGTGACGGATCCCAGCATCTCAGCAGTTTAGCGGTGTGCTCGCCTAAGTATAAACAAGCATTGGCAAAGTCGATAGGTCTCGCCTTTGAGACCTATTACATTTTTAGCTATGCTGTATAGCATTCCCGATGTTGAACAGTACAGCATGCCTAAGTAATGAAAAACAAAAGCCTATGATGCTGCAGGCTGCACTGACTAGCAAGATCTCCTTGTGTTAGCAAGGTGTCTCCGTCACATATTTAAGGGAATACAGGGTTTCATGTCTATAAAGTGTATATATAGTGCCTATCTAAAGACGTGCGGTGGTTTAAAGAAGAAATTGGTCTGCTATCATTCTAAGGGTGTATAAGAAAACCGTATGAACAAAATGTACGGGTTACAGAGCTAAGAATTTAGAAGTGGCTTACACCAGCAATGTGTTCATGATATGACTAAATGCATGAATTAACAGCAACCATTTTAAATGGTTAGCCATTTATCTGATAAAATGGAAAGTGTGTTCCAGGCCTAAAGGTCCTCTGGTGCAGGTGAGTCAGACCCTCATGGGGCCCCCCCATTCAGCCCAAGGCCAATGTATGTGAGATATTAGAGACTCAGGGCCCACTCTTCACCTTTTGCAGAGGGCCCCATCATTTTGTGTTACACCACCTGCTTGCAACGTCATGCATCGGACATGGTGGTCAGTTGATATGGTTGAGACCCCATAGATGGTAATAACTCTGGAAAGAAGTTGCAGTCTGTTTAAAGGCTTACTGGATTATTTGACAGTTGGCAGGGCTGAATTTGAAATTAATTTGGGATGCAAATTTGAATGAATGAATGAAATAATTTTATTGCATAATTACTTACAATTTTTGCTATTGCACACCTGTAGCATCAATAACAGTTAAAACTAGATTTTGTGATTAACCAGGTCGAACGGACAAGCAAAAGAACCGGCCCAGATACACACTTATGACCAGCCTCTCTCCTTGTCGATTGTCTTAGCGTGAAATACAAATTTGATTTGGCTTGATTTTTCTATTTAGAGTCTCAATGGGTTTGTTAGGAGCAGATGTGGTGGGCTGTAGTGGCTGTCAATGGCTGCTGAGTGACAGTCCAAAGAAGATGATTTTCTCTGTCAGAGTGACTACAGCTAAGTCCAGGTAAAATTTGCATTCCGCGGCATATTTAGCATAATTTCTGTAATTTCACGTTACTCTTGTTCCTCGAACCTCCCAAAATTTCACTGTTATTCCACATTGTGTAATTACACGAAGTCCACAGTAAAAATTTACCACAAATGTACAAAAACAACGCAAACTACACAGAGCGATCAGCTGTTGTTCCTGGTAGTTTTGATTTTCGTGCACTATTTCTTTAGCATTAAATGCATCTATGTGTTCAGATTACGCAACAACGTATTTCATACTAAAGTACAGCACCAAATTCCAGTTTTGCATTTCGTGTAATTATGCTAAATTTCACATAATTTTGCAGAAATTTCACGAAATTACACAAAAGCTAATTATGTGATTTTCGAGCACCCCAACTAACAACACACAATTCTCAAATTTTGATCAAAAATGTTACAAAGTACTTTTAAATACAAGGCACGCTGATCCGAATAACTTAATGGTTAATACAGTGTACAAATTGACATTTTTTTTATAGATATAGAAGGCACAAACTTAATTGCCGAAAGCAATACTTTAAGCAATCATACCAGTCGCTTTGAAGCAAATAAATGGCAGTTAAACATCTTCCATACAAGAAGCGATCATGATACATCAAATTCTTGTACCTTTCGAAACTATTAATTCACCATGCGAGGGGATAATAGCCCTGCAGAATAATGAAATGCTAACATTCATTTTGCTGCTGAGACTCATAGAGCGCAGTGAGACAAGTTTACAAATGATTGCCTCAAGCTTGCGTGAATGATGTTCAGAAGGATTTTTGAAATGCCATTACCAGAAATAATAAGCAGAGGGCTCTGAAGGAAAGAAAAACAAACACCGCTAACAGAGGACTCCTTAAGCTGAACACTTAGGGGCAGGGGCGGCTCCTCTATAATGGCGGAGGAGCATCGCGCCACTGAGGCAGTCAGAGAAAAATAAAATGATAATAAAACAATATTATAATTTTTTTCCTTTGACTGGATGAGCCAGGGAGTCTTGGGCGGGCCGGGCTATGGCAGGGAGGAGGAGTGGTAGGTGCACTGTAAAGTGCGCATGTTGGTTTGGCCGGCCGTCTTTGGCCGACCAAACAGACATGCGCACTTAGGTTTCTCCAACCCAGCTGTGTTGCGTAGCCTAGTTGAAGATGCAGCACGGTCTCGCAAGCACTGTATGATTGGCAAACCAGGCCGCTCAGACCAATCCTGCTGCTGCTCTCATGCTATTAAGAGAAGTGCCAGGATTGGGTGGAGAGCCCATGCTGGTGTCCAAGGAACTGCTGAGACACCATCGGGAGCGGGAGATAAGAGGAGCACAGAGGCGGCCAGCAACGTTGACGGCAGGACAGGTAAGTTTTTAAAAAATGACCATTTCCCTAATCCCCCGTCCCCACCAGCCCCGCCCCCCACTCGAGTTTTGCGGTGGCTGCCACTGCTTAGGGGAGGATTCACAAAGGGCCTCCGCACTTGTGGCGAAGCCCCCATAATTGTGGCGGGGGCTGCACTTGTGTCGGCGGCCCCCACACCCGTCGCAGGACCTCCGCAATGAGTAACTGTAGTGCAAAGGTCCCACCATGAGTGAGGGCCCACTGCCACAACTGAAGGGCCTCCGCCACGCCTGCGGCGGCCCTTTATGAATCAGCCCCTTTGGTCGTTATATAAACATAACAAGCCATTTAAGCTCATACAAGGCGCAGCCAAATGGTGCTGGAACAAGCTTCAGAGTAGTTATGCTGCCATCAACGTTAAATCACTGAAGTCATAAGGATAGTGAAAATTCCAAGCATTACACAACGAACAAGTGTAGCAAATGATCCAAGCCCGTTCAGCAGAAGAGTGGTGGGGGAGTAGTGTGTGTCTGGTGGTGCATTTGGGAGCACATCACCCCAAATGTATGACTAAAGCACGGTGTGCTGAGTACTGCCATTTTCCATTAAATGGCCTCTTGAAATAGCCACTAACTTTGCATAAGGCATGCAGTTTTACTGAAAAACATACATGGTGCACAAATGTTAATATTATTTTCACATTATACAAGTAAACTGTCTGGATTTGTTTTGATACTAATAAAATGTTTGTTTCCATCACACTTCAAAAAACCAAAGGCTTCCCTTTTACATTTTCTGCTGCTACATTTTGAAATATTTGTATACTTCAGTTACAACTATTTAAATGTTATATGTGATAAAACATTTTAAATGCTACAGCCTTTTCTTTCACACAAGGGCTGCTTACCATGGAAGTCATTTAGGGGTGCCCAAGGGTCACAACTGTGACCCCTGGCTTGCCCCCTGCGACCCCTGGCATTGCCTTTGTGACTCCTGGCCTCAGAGGTGGCAAAATCAATGCCAAGAACACATAGGCAGCTCGATTGGGCCTCCACTTTCCTTGTTTTCTGTCATTTTCTTATTACACTAATCGTGAATAATATTTTATTATTCACGATTAGTGTAATAAAAATGGAGTACAATTAGCTGGAATATGACTGTGCCAGCTGAGGTAAGCAAAACATGTTTTGAAATGTATGTTGTGAGCGTGCTTGTGGGTGAGAATGTGTTTATTTGAGAGACAGTGTGTGCATGTGTGAATGTATGTGTATGTTTAAGCATGTGGGTGTGTGAGTGAAAGTAAAGGTCAAACGGCATGTGATGTTGCTTCCACTATCTCTGGCATTTTGGTGAATTGACATCCATGACACAGAGGAGGCCAAAGGGGAAAGCAGAGTGATAGAAATCTACTTTTCTGATGAGCAAAATCTTCAGATTTATCCAATATAATAAATATTTTTACTGTGATGCTCTCTGCTTATTTCAATTAAGTCTGCCAAAAGATTGCAATTGCACAAAATTTCAAGCTTTGTGAAGTTTGCAATGCTTTCAGGTTCAACTACACATTCAGCCAAGGTAATGTTTTTGCTGCTTTGTAAAATTTTCACTGCACAGCGAGTTCATTTTCACTCTAGTGAGTGATGGCAAGGGTGTGTTCCCTCATATGCACGGTATACCCCCATGTAAATCAGGGAATGCCTTTATCCTTGTGTCTGCATAAATTTACTGACACAGTCAGAGGAGAAAACAGGCTCTCCGGGGGTGCACTATGGACATGGTCCACAGTCCTTTGCGAGAGGTGTAGAGGTCCCAGAGACTCCTAGAGATCCACCATACATATTGCACCCGCCTGTGAGGGGGGCTTGCCCATTAACAAAATCATACCGGTCCCCCTGGCTGCACTTTAAAACCACCAGTTCATCTTTCACTGCTGCGCTGTCCCCAGTGGAGAGGCAAGTTTCTGCCTGTTCTTGGGATACCACATTTTTGGGTCTGCCATTAGTTAAGACCTTTTGATTAATAAAAAATATACTTACTTATAGAGGCTTTCAGCCAGCCCTCTTCATCGATTGGCCTGTTATGTAATTCACACATTAATTCTTCCCACTACAGCATGGGTCAGCCCACTTCAGCCTTTGGATATCTTCACTGTGAGTGACAGCATCATGCCCTTTCACAAGGACCACATCCACACACAAAGTAGTTCCCTTCTGAGCTAGGGGCTGTGGTAATGTGTGCATTTTGAGACCAAAAATATTTTTGCTTTTTTTCCATTTATGTATTTTAAAATTGGTGAGGACCTAGCAACTCACACAGCAATGTTTTTTTACAACCATGGCAAAACAAAACAAGCACTGGCAAAGCGATGAGGCTGTCAGCCAATAGCAGACCGACTGACTTTGCCAATGCTTGTATTTGAATGTGCCACAAAATCTCAATCTGCGCTGGACACACCTGATGAGGTGCACCCAGCATGCATTGAATTATTGTAATACGGATAACTGAGTCGCGTACAATTGTGAAAAAAATCCTTATACCCATTGGAAGTTATGGAAATTCGAGGGACTTTTGTAAATATAAAACTCTGCAGATCACTACTTGGTAAACGAAAGCTTGGGATTTTGGGTGGGAAATATGCCTTTTTCCGGGCCTAAATTACACATGTCCAAATGTTTTCACTTCACAACTGGGGCCAGGCACCATTCGTGCTTGCTCATGTCCAGTGAGTATACCTGTCAGGCTCAACCGCTAGGGGGAACTATTGTGCAACTGAATCTCAAAGCATTTTATGGTACTTGATTCCTGATAAACAAGCGCGGTTCGGCTATGTCACAATTCTGATAATATAGTTATTTTTCAGTTCCTAAAAATACACAAAGGGCGTGACCCAGGGGTGTCACAGCCATAAGTAAATCATGCATTTACTGCTCCAGAGGTTACTGGAACACAAATGGCTTTACAGAGTTCATGTGCACACCTAATTGTATTGTCAAAGTTACAGGGCATGTTTAGTTGTCCCGTTTACATACAGTAAGGGATCTGTAAAAAATACCAAAAAGCTCTTACATTTCTTAATGTTCACAACACATATCACCATATTAGTTCAAAAACTTAGCAAATTGTTACTTTCTTATTTTTTTTTTTTTTGCGTGGTGCTCTGTTGTCCTTATTGATATTATCCACACTCTATGAATATTCGTACAAATTAAATAATAAATACATGTAAAAATAAATATATACATATATATAATTAATTAAATACGACACTTGGAATTAAACACTGCTCCTAGTAGGATGAGTATATCTACTTTAAATGCGGAATTAGTTTTATTGTAAAACCCTCAAAAAAGGCAAAAATCCAAAATTATTTTTCTTACTTTCTCTTTCCCCAATTTCCCCTCTTGTGTGATAGAAGGAGAAAGAAGTAGGATAAGAATGCTCAGTCTTTCACTACATAATAATTTAGAAATCAATGAATACCTACTTGACAGTGTCCTACAAGGGCAGGGCTAACGCATAGGCTCTGGGCGCAGAGCAAAACTAGAATGTATATGCCTGGTTAGAAAAAAGGACCAAACTGACCATGACTTATTTATAAGGTGCAAAAACATTAATCGTACTCTAGTTATGCACATTGGGGCAGATTTACAAGCCCCTTGCGCCACTTTTGCGTAATTTTTCCCATGTTAAAAATGACGCAAAACTGGCGCAAGGTTGCTTGTAAATCTGCCCCATTCTCTTCACTGGCTCTTCTTATGGTACAATAATTAATGGTTCTGCTGAATTTTGTTTTATACAAACAGCTGTGTCTGAAGGAATAAACACATTTTACCATTGAAGTTATTCTTTTAATACACCAATTTCATGTTAGAATTATAGTTTTTTCTCTACTGTTTTGACTGAATAAGAAGCCATACTTTGCACTTTCTTTAGCTGAAAGTGACAGATTTACGCTATCCAATGGGTTCACTCAGATTCCTGAAAATGGGCTGGAACCTGGGAGTTCAACATTGATCAGGGAGGACTGAGTCGATGCCAAATTTTCAGGATATCACAGAAGATATATTTACATACAATAAATCTGAATGGAACTCATTTACAAAGTCAGCAGCTATATCACAAGTCTGGAATTGGTCCAGCCCACCTGTACTCATATTGGACACCCCTGGTACACACTCTCAGGTGGTGAGGTACATAATGGTGACCAAAGGAATATGATGGAGAATATGGAAAATAATAATAAAGAACTATGAACACCAAACATTTAGGAATGTGCAGGTAAAATACGATGTATTTTAAATTATCACCTTCATTAATAAAAACCGTGCACACATGCACATCAAGATTTGCAAAGTGATTATTTTATTGGAGCGAGGCTACTCAGAGGAGACTTTTTTGAATTTCTTTTTTGAAACAATAATTAATCATCTGTGTTTCTTTTTAGTCAGTATCTATTTGGTCTCTTTCACTCCCCTTCTACTATCTTTTGTCAAGGGGTGGAGTCATTTTTCCTCGGTGGTACCATGGTTAGTAGCGGCTGTTAAATCATATAAGTAGTTCGATTTTGTACTTTAAAAAAAAAAAAAAAATTGATAACATGAGATTTTTATGCACAGAAGCTGTCTGTGACCAGACCTAAAAAGGGCAGTGTTCTAGTAGGACAGTCAATGAATGCGGTGGAGTCACATCTGTTAACAGTGATTCTAAATTGAGGTTTCTGAGTTAAATAGAGGCTACTGTAACCGAACAAAATGCCTCCTATTGCCTCGAGAGGCTGACAAAGTGTACCTCTAAGAGGGGCATTTTTTTCTATTATTTTTAGTGTCTGCATTCTACTCAATAGGTGAAAAGTGAACCGGGCCTGTTACGATGAATACACTGTAGCGTATTGTGCAGATTTTGAACACATTTTTTGACAGTCTACCTAAAAGGTAGGTTTAAGAATGACATTTTTGTATGCACAGCGAGCATCTTTTATACACATCCTGTTAGGAGTGAACAGCGCCCCGCTGAACCATAATGGACTTTATTATCTCATTGATTCCAATGGCCTTGAACTCAGTGGGCGCACAAAGCAGCCTGAGCGCTGAGCGCCTCTTAAATGTCATCTCAGGTGTCGGCAAATTGATCTAGGAATTTTATTCGCGTGTAGAAAATAGATCTATGGCATACAGCAGGAAAAAAAACACATTAGTGTAATGTTAAGGGTTGCACATCAACCTTCAAAAAGCTTGCACATTCAAGGCAAATGGAATCCTTCTTTGGGAACAAGGGTGCCCCTTGACTGTTGCCTTCAAAGCATGCATTATTCTCTGTTATTAGCGGTCCCTTAGCTTGAAGTTTCCCTGCGCTTCACAAGAGATGTGGGGGCATATTAGCAAGACCGGCGATAAAATTATCGCTGTTTTAACGGCAGGAAACTGCCGCTAAAACGGCGATAATGGGCTTGCTAATATGCGTTATAGAATTCCAATAGAAGCCCAGGTTAGATGTCCTGCACATCTAACCTGGGCTTCTATTGAATTCTATAGCGCATATTAGCAAGCCCATTATCGCCGTTTTAGCGGCAGTTTCCTGCCGCTAAAACGGCGATAATTTTATCACCGGTCTTGCTAATATGCCCCGTGGTACTTTCAATAGCACTTATTTCATATACTTGGACTCCATTATTGAACATTAATAATGTGCACCGTGGGTTGAATTCAAATGATGGCAGGTCCGGATGAACTTCGCTCTCAGCATGGGCAGCAGTGGGTCTTAAATCCTGGGTAAGGCTCCACCATTGGATAGCTGAAGATTCGTAATTATCAGTAGCGGCCCGTGTTGGGAGTGCTGCCGGGCGGTGACGTGGGGCGGGGGGTAGTAAACTACGGAATACGGCCGAATAGAGGTAAGTAAACATATAAATAAATAAAACGAATTCCGTTGCACGCGCTGCATCGCCAAATGCGATGCAGCACGCGCTACGAAATTCGTTTTATTTATTTATTTGCTAACTTACCTCGGTTCGGCCGGATTCCGGTTTTTACTACCCCCCCCACCCTGCCCCTCCCCCGCCCCACGTCACCGCCCGGCGGAACTCCCTCCAGGAGCCGCTACTGCTCGCTATTTGTGTTCTGTTGCATTTAGCGCTATCTCAGTGCAAATAGCATTCTCGTGTCCATTTTGGAAGGGAGGGGCACGTTTGTGCTTAGATCTTTCCAAACTTAGCCATCCCTGGGATAAATGCAAATGAATAGACAGTCTGGGCGAGCACTTTGCAGCTTACATACTTTAATTAACGCATTTACTATTTTGTAACATTATTCGTGACATAGTCAGGTCACCACCTTTATGTCCCCGTCTCATTCGGTGATTGGAGGTCCGGAGAATGCCTAAATGTAGTGACTCATAAAGCAATCGGGCAACATCAGCAGGACTGTCTGTCACTGGTTTTTAAACATAATATAAAGCAAGGCCCGAAGGACCATTCCTGCAAGACAAATGACCAACAAATGCGCAATAGATCTTGCTAGGTTGAAAAGGCACTTCGTGCCCTCCTTCAACGGTGTTTTTTTTTTGTTGCTGCAAAATGGCTGCTATTATGAGGTCCGACCATTGTAGATATCGAAGGGGCATAGGAATGCCACAGAGCATGTATGGGCTAGAATGAATGTCCAAATTTAGAACAAGGGGTGTTCAACATAGTTCCAAGAGAGCTGGATCCTTTACTGGTTTACAGGAAAACCTCGGCCTATGTAGATACAAGTTTCAGTGAGATACATTTTTAAATAAATGTATCTTATGTAGATATCCTGAATGTCTGGCATGAATCTGGACTTCCAAGACCCCTTTTGGACACCACTGATCTAAAACATTTTTTGCATTAGTCTAATTGACTGTCTACTTTTAGGAGTAGTAAACATTTCCCATTCCATATTATAATTATGGTTCCTGGTTCTTATGGTACTTTTTTTAACTTTTCCATCTGCATGTATCCATATTAATTTTTGGGCCATCTTATTGGTATTTATCCTTATTTATTTTGTGTCTTGTGAATAAATTAAGCCAGGACTTGTATATTTCCACATTTATTTAACCAATAAATATGCAATCCTACTTTGATTCCAGGTGGGTTTAGGAACATTAAATAGCCAAATAAAATAAAACAATATACTTATATGAACATTTTAGTATTATACAACAAATATACGATGAAATATGCATTGATTTAAGGAAATCTCAACCAGTTATTTAACCCCCCATGCTTTGAATCTGCTCATATGTGGCCTGGAAGTCATGAATAACAGCATGGACAGTCCGTCATAAGATGCCCAACAAAACGGAAAACTGGGAGCCTTAATTATAATGTTATCCAACAATATCAGATATCAGAAATGATGAGAAAATGACTTTGCATCACCCTGGGGCGGTGTAAATTGAGTGATCTTATGTAATTGGGCTTAAAAAGCTCCCCTGCTCGGATGGCAGCTGAGGCTTCTCACCGACTGCTGGCCTTACGCCTAGAAGCTCTAACTGGCAACACCTGAGGAAAGTGCAAAGAGGGTAAGCATATTAAAGGAGACAGGCACCGCAGTAAAGGCGACGCAACATTCTGCAGACAGGCCAGGAAGTAGCAGCAAGATGCTTAAAGCACAGCACTCAATATCTATAATAATATTAATATTGACCATTTATTTAACATACATGCTCTACAAACTGCATTGTCTCAGTGCTTTTATAATTTGAAACCTGACAACTTAAACCACTTTTGGATTGCATAAGGTGTGCCAGCAATCGACAAGAGAGTCAGGGTTGTTGAACACACACTTATACTGAGAAAAATAAGATCAGCCACATGGACTTAATCAGAAAACACTCACCAATGATCTGTACCAAGATACATCACTGGGGCTGACATACTCAAGCATGGAAACTTTGGAAAACATGAAGAGGAGGCTAGGAAGGTTCTTTGCGGCTGGGGCCAAGAGGTCTCAGTGCTTATCAGGCATAAAGACTGAAATCACTCACTTACAATTTACATTTCTGGGTTAAAAAAGGTAGTATCAGTTAAAAGGGAATCGGAGACAGTATTATAAGCTTGGCAACAGTGGTTGTTGAGCTGTCTCTATTTCGACCTGGTTCGAACCGGTTTAGTGTTCGTTCATGTTGGAAGTGGGGGTCCTTATCCCTCACCGCCGCCACCAAATGCTGGAGGCGGGAGTCCCTGTCCCACACCGCTGTTGCCGGGTGCGATATCCGGACCCCTCGTTTCAACGTTAGGCTAAGTAAGGACACCGTCTGAGATAGCCCTGCTCACCCCCTTAGTAGCTTGGCACGAGCAGCCAGGCTTATCTCCAAGGCACGAGTGTACAGTATGTGCAACCACACTCACAGCAACCCAATGATGTCACCACAAATAGACTCCACACAAGTTTTATAACAACGAGTATAATCTTTATACAAGAAGATATACGATATAACCACACAATACAAAACCAACATATAATAATGGGTAGTATTCTTTCCGGTGGATTGGTAGGTTCTAATCCCAACCACCGCTTCTAACCAACAGTTAAGCTGACTTCTAACCATTTCCAAAAGGTTAGGTAGGTCGTATTGCTAGAATCACACACGTTGCAAAAGAAACGAAATACTGCAATGCGTAAAGATATACTCCTGAACTGTGCAATAGAGAAACAATGCCATACGTAGCGCCACAGTCATGCACTTTGCAATAGAAGGAATAATGCAATGCGTATCACCACCAGCATGCCCTGTGCAAGGAAGAAACAAAGCAATGCGTCATGCTACAATCATGTACTGTGCACTGAAGAAATAATGCAATGCGCCACGTTATAATCAGGTACTGTGCGATGAAGAAATAATGCAATGCGCCACGCATACAATTATGTACTCTGCAAGGGAAAATAACGCAGTGCTTGGCGCACCCTTCATGTAGTTCGTCAGGCACAAATAGAGTCAGGCGTCATACGACAGATCGATAGTTCGTTAGCAGCAATAATGCAAAGTGTAATACGACAGTCTAGGTGCTCCGTTAACAGTTGCCCCCGACATGGATCAATGATGACACAAAAGTACCGCTTCTCACTCCGGCCCCAGTACTGCCCCTCCTTGGGCCAGCACGGGCCTCGATCCGAGCCGAAGCAACAGGCTCACGCAGCTGCCAGGAGCGAGAGGCCAAGAGAGTGTCCCTCCGAGCCCGCACCCCACCCCAGGTGGTGATCCACGTTACCTGGGGGGGCACAACCCCACTCTCCTCCCCTCCTTCAGCGACTTGGGCCTTGATCCAGAACTCCGTCTATGGGCACGGCGAGCTCGGGCCGGCGACTCCGCTCCTCCGGGACTGCCGGTCCGGGACGCTACTGTTGCACTCCGAGGGCCCAATGACCTGGCCCTCCTTCCGGCGGTCTCAGTGGACACCGAGACCCGCCCTCAGCACTTGTGGAGACTTACTTCGATTTCGGTGCACACACTACCAAGGCACTCCTCACCAGCGCCTCTGGTTGCACCCCGAAACGCACTCTGCGCGTCCGAGACTCGCCTCTTCTCTGGTGCACACGATGACCAGGCGATCGTCACCACGCCTCGGCTTGCACCTCGACACGCACCCTGCGCGTCCGAGTCTCACCTCTTCTCCCGGTGCACACAACGACCAGGCGCTCTTCACCAACGCCTCGGCTTGCACCACGACACGCACCCTGCGTGTCCAAGTCTCACCTCTTCTCTCGGTGCACACAGCGACCAGGCGCTCTTCAACAACGCCTTGGCTTGCACCACGACATGCACCCTGCGCGTCCGAGACTCACTTCTTTTCCCGGTGCACACAACGACCAGGCGCTCCTCACAAACGCCTTGGCTTGCACCACGACACGCACCCTGCGTGTCCGAGTCTCACCTCGTCTCCCGGTGCACACAACGACCAGGCGCTCCTCACCAACGCCTCGGCTTGCACCACGACACGCACCCTGCGCGTCCGAGACTCAGTTTACTCCTGCGTGCCCAGATCACAAGGCACAACTTCTGAGGGTCTCAAGCTGCAAAAGCACGCGCACACCGCGTTGCTTGGAACTTCTCCAGAAACTTTTATGTTCCTGTGTTTCCAAACAGGGATCCAGCTCACCTCGGGCCCTTGGGGTTCAGGACACAGCACAAAGCACAGTCCTGTTCAAGAAGGGGGGGACACCACCCACTGCAATGTCCCTTCAGTCTCTTCCTTAGTAAAAGCTACAAACTGCAGGCCAGCCCCAGATCACGAAGCAAGGGTCAGTCCTATCCAGCAGTCTCTTCAGCAACTTCTTCCTTGGCAGAGGTTCTTCTTGACCACGAAAGAGGTCAAAGCCTTTGCAGACTCGACCTGTCCATTTCGCCATTCAAAATTACACCAAATTCTAGGAGTTTCAGTTCTCTTAGTTATACCCCTTCATGTCTTTGAAGTTCGTTGTGCTCAGGGGTCCCTGACCCCTGCCTAAATCAGTTCTGGGTGTCTCCCTCCCAGTGTCACCTTTCTCCCTTTGATACTGGGGGTCTGGACCCTTAATCACTCGGCAGGAGATGGGTCAATTGTTTTATAGCTGCAACCCAGGCCTCTTCACCTCCCAGGGTTTCTCCTCGCATACTTTCCAGATGCAGGTCAGCCACGTGCCATCTCACCCCCTCCCATCTCAGATCCAGACAGTCAATCTACATTCAGCAGAGACACACAGAAATGCTTACAGCACAAAACTCAGCCACTTTCTAAAAGAGTGGTTTCTGAACACACAGTGACAAAACCACTTTCATAGAAAGATGTGTTATGACATTGTGAGTTCATACATACTAAACTTCCCCTCTCCATTATAAACTTATAGAAAACTAGGCTAACAAAACACCAAACCCAGCCTCCCCCATTCTGTCCTATGGGCAGAATGGCCTTTCACCAGTGAAAACGAAATGGAGTGTTTTTTCACTGTCAGGACATAGTACACACCTCAGTATATGTCCTGCCTTTTACCTACACTGCACCCTGCCCAGGGGTTACCCGGGACCTACCACAGGGTTGCCCACAGTGTACGCAAAAGGGAAAGTAAGGCCTGACAAGTGGTTGCACTTGTCAGGACAACATGCTAACTTAGCAAACTGCGCGCAGGCCCTACACTGAAGGCCTGAGTTCCCTTCTCTGCGCGCCTTTGCATTACTAGCCCTTGCACACGCAGTGCACATCACTAGGGACTTTTACTAGTAAGGCAAACATACCAATCATGGCCAACCAATTACCATTGTACTTTACCTAGAGAATCCTTGTACTTTGACACTGATCAGCAGTGGCAAAGTACCCAAAGCATCTAAATTGGCAACTCTATGTCAGGAAATCGGTCTAGGGGGAAAGCAAAAAGTTTAGGGAACTTTAGCCAAAAAGGCCAAGTCCTACAGTTCACTTTTAATCATTCTTTCAGTTCCACTGTTCCCTCAAGAGTTAAGTTGTGGGAATCGCAGGCCCGGGATTGCCTACCTCTGTCAGATCGATGGAGATGGCTTTCCATTGCCTTATTTATTCAGCTATGGGTCATTCGCAGACTCACTGGCATCCTTCTCCATGGAATATCTTGGCCAATGTGTTACATGAATGTGTTGTAATTCCTTTTAAGCTGAGAGTAGACAGTGTGGTAACCAAGGGGTGGCCTTGAGGTTTTGGGAGAGCTCATCACAAAGAAGAAAGCATTCTGTCATGCTGGAATTTGGATCCAAAGGCCTATGGGAAACATTCTGCTACAAAGTATGGTCCTAGGACAGGAAATAAATCATGGTTTTGGAAAAGCAAGAGTGAGGACAAAAGGGCTGGTGCTAACTACCAGTGAGAAAAGCTTATACAAACTGTAGCAACCTACACAAAACAACCCCATGGAGAAAAAAATTATTTCCTTACGGTTACTGAACTGAAGAAGAAATATTTGTTTGTCAGATGGAGAAAGACTAGAAGAGTTTTTCTCAAACCTCCAGACTGCATCTACTCTCCCAGCTCTTGCTATAAAGTGTTTGGGAAAATGTCCCTGCAGAGACCCATGGGAACAACTGGATCCTGGTATGCTATGTACAGTTTACTTTGCCTGCTGCGGAACGTTCATTCTCATAGCTTGTGTGCTTGGAGGCAGAGGAAGACCTGAAACCAGAGGCACCTGCCGATCAGTTCAAGATGTCTGAAATGGCGTACCACTGAGAGGATTATATGGACAGTACTGGTTGAGTGGATACCAAGATCCACCTGAAGTCACTGTTCCTAAGGGAAGAAGGATAGAGAGCAGTGGCGTAACGAAACTTGAGGGGGCCCCCCTGCAAAACACATGGAGGGGGCCCCCCGGTGGCCCAACCCACCACCTACCACTTTGCCCCACCGCCCAAAAATCTGGCATATTTTGATTTGAAACCTCCAACATTTAAATGAAATGCCTCTATATTGTCTTTCTCAAAGTTCTAATGAGAAAGTGGTAAACCCTCAAAAAGCAGATTATTTAACTGAGGCAGCAATCAGAACAATGCCAAGGAGCTATCCTATTGTCTCAGGAACTGCAGCAATCAGAACAATGCCAAGGAGCGATCCTAATGTCTCAGGAACTGCAGCAATCAGAACAATGCCAAAGAGCGGTCCTATTGTATCAAGAACTGCCTATGGATGAAAAATAACTATGAAGGGTCTGAATTAGAATTAACATTAATGGTCAATAACATGAAACTTTGAAAGACAAACCCAAACCTGCAATTCCATAAAAACTCGACTGAATAAATGGTGGCTGGTGACATTTGAAAGTGGTGGGGCGTAAACGTTCTGTGAGAGAGCACCGTGGTGAGCGAGCGCAGCGAGCGAGCTGGAACAATTAAAGGAGGGTTTGGGGGGGTTCTCCCTCCGAGAAAATTTTGAAAAAAGAGTGGGTCAATGGTGCATTTTCAAGCAAATTTGAGAAGCAAGAAGGTTAATAAAGCAATTGTGAAAGTGCAGTTATTACATTAATAAAGGGATGTCATATAACAACAACATGGTAGCTGCTTATTCAGTATATCCACATAGCTTCATAACAGACTTCAAGATACAATGCTGAGAACCTCACAGATTTTTTTTATTTAAACTGCAAACAACTAAACAAACAACTAAACAGGTCACAAACTAGCAGCATTCAAGAAGAAATGTTATGATTAACGTATAGTTCACTTTCTGTAGACAAAATCTAGAGAAGTAGTCACTCTGCACTTCAAAAAGTGTTAATGTTTATATAGCGGGAACGCGACCCGAAAGTATTAGCGCGGCTGGCTTTACATGAGCACGCCAGTCAGTACACACGGAGGACACAATCGGTATCAGTCAGTGTCCTCCCTCCAGTCCTCATACACACATAGTCAAGCACTGACTGGCGCGCTCCCGTGGTATTGTAATCAGGCAGCTCTCTCATCATTGAATCTGAACTTCCCTCTTCAGAGAATGCACTTGCTGTCTCCACATGATCCATGACCTTCCTAACACAACAAACTAAGGCAAAACCGGCTACAGTTGTTCTTTTCTAATGCCTTCTGCTCTGAGATTTCAGTAGAGAGGCCTATTTTCATATAGTGACCCAGAGTACACATATACCACCCTTTGATGCACAAACAACCTGCAGATGTGATGGTATGATAGACCAATTGTTCTTTTTTCAAATCTGCTGATGCACTTTTGAAATCGATTTTTATGCTCACTTTCCCCCACATGCATCTCCGTGACATATACTCACGCTTCAAATGCTGTGAACACACTGCCTACAAGTAGAATTTCACTATTATTTACAATATATAATAATCCACATTGACCTTCTCTTCATCCATACACCAACTACCTCTTCAGAGTGCAGTTGTCCATTTCTGGCATCTAGAGAGAGAAGTACCCTTAAAAGTGCTCTGTAGTGGTGCCTCCCTACTCCTTTAAGTGTACACTGCTTGCCAGCATATCACATTAGACATCAAGCTCCCCACCAAGGGGTAGCGAGACAGATAGACAGATAGCAGTGATAGCAAGGGAGCAGAAAGAGACAAGTGAAAAATCAGTAAGTTCTCCTCAAAGATACAATGTAAATTTATATTCCTGATATACCCATGCCCCATTGCAACAACACCTTCAGAGAAAGTGTGATACACCCATCTGGGCAGTGACAGGAATCTGACACAAGTGCAACAGAGTGGAGTATTTTCAGAGGGAAACTCACAAGGATAGCTTCACTTGATCAGGGGCGAATGATTCAAAATAAGAGGGGGCAGGAGAGACTCACAAAGCAAAAATGACAGGAAGCCCAGGGGACCTCGCCTTATGGAGGAAGGAGAGTACTGGAACTGGAAGAGGGTCGGTGCAAAGGCTGACTGCTTAAACAGGCAATCAAGAAAGCAGGGAAAGACCTTGCCAAACAGGAGCAATCTTAGCATTTTGTCTCAATAATACACGAGGCCACTGAAAATTGAAGCTCTTTTCATTATCACCACCATTAGCAAATTGTAATAATGAGAACACATTCTATTATTTGCCACAGTCTGATTTATACATCATCAGTACTTTCGTTTCGATCTCTTTATTGTGTTGTAAATCGTTTTGCACCCATCTTGCAGAGGATATAGTTCATGCTCTGCAAAATCTCAAATATGTAAAGACAAATCTCACACCTCTCCCCTCCTTCCACACTGCACACGGCCTGCACGCGAGTTTCGTACATATATGCCATAGTGTTTACGTCTCTTATCCAACTGTCACCTTTCAACAGTCCACATAGTCTTTCATGATGCCATCTAAACGCCATGTGGGTACCCTGTCCACTACTTGTTGTTATGGAATGGGTAGCTATCCCAAAGCACTCCTCCCAGTTTTCAGTCATTTAATAACTGCCCCTGCTGGCTGGAGGAGCGGCCACACAGTGCACACGGCGGTTAAGAAACGAACAACCGGGAGCCACGGGAGTGAGGGGCCATATTTATCCGAACACTTTGTGCAAGTTGTAAACTGACTTATAGTATGTCTACTCTGAACAGAATGGCGTCATCAAGTTCGTGTGACGTCTATTCGCGCCGCTGCAGCCATAACCTATCGCTCAAGACCCCTCCAGATGACCAGTAAACTGCAATGTGTCTGTATATGAGGATGAGGCATAGGGCAAGCACACACTGTGATGTCATCAGGAAATCATCCACTGGGCGCGTTCTCCACATCTCGCCTACACAAAATACCCCCGGAGCTCGATGTTTACATACAAGGGTCGGGGGGATATTACCCAATAAACAGTATTCTGAACTCACATATTTGAAAGTGCTTTTATATTCTATAATGAAGAAAAAGAAGTTTGAGTGAAATAAAGTATTTACCCAAGAACAATTTAAGCGGGGAAGCCACAATTTACAAATCAGCCACTAAATAGGTGTCTTTACTTATATTAATGCTTTGTTTTTACCTTGTTGTTCATTTTTCATATAGCAGACGCGACCTGAAGGTACTGGAGTGCTTTACATGAGCACCAATTACATTACACAATGTCACCACTCATTGTTTATAGGTAGATTAAGTTATTTGCCCAGAATCACAGGATGATGAGCCAACTCCAGGACTTGAACCTGGTTTCGCAGTTCTAAGTCTGCAACTCTGGCCCTAACACCACATTATGAGTATAGGGAAAATCAGTATTTCATTTTTGGCGCTAACAAAAACAGAGTTTTAGACTCTGGTTTTAGGTGCACCAACAATATGTAAAACTGCCAAAAATGTCGATTCCTGTCACATGCTTCTATCTCCCTCTCCAAAAATTAAGGCCAAAGCATTAAGCTTTGGTGTCTGAGTTAATTCTTGGAGAGGGAGATTAAAGCGTGCGTGAATGAAGACTGGCATCAACATTTTAATGTTGGTAGCTTTACAAAGTGTTCAAACAAAAACAGAGTTTAAAACACATTTTTTCTCCCAGGCTATTTCTCGGTTTCACTAAATGTTTATTTTTCTTACCTTTATTTAACCTGTGTCAGGAGCACGCTATAGCAGGCAGAGGGAACGTGACAATAATATCGTGCACTGGCCTGCAGGAACAGGTTACCGGCAGTGCAGTACTTCAAGCCTCACTCTCAGCCTCAGGAGAGATGCCTGCAGTGCTGAAGCCTGCCCAGAAATACTATTACGCAGGGCGTAGGACTCGGAGGCAGGAAAATACATTTGTTTCCGGAGTCCTGAACCCTGGGCCCGCCCAAGCTCACTTCTAAACCAATAGCTTTTGGGCGGGCTCAGGCTATATTCACAACGGAGGAAAACAAAGGCTGGAGAGCTGACTTCATTTTGAGCTTTGACTCGAGTTTAGCTCGACTTTAAGTTATTTTAAGCAGCCGAAGCAGGTCATTCTGTAATTCGTGCTGCATCATCAGGGATCCATAGGATACTTGTTAGAAATGGGATCTCTGGTTGGCTAAGGCTTGCGCCAAAGCCAGGCAGAGACCACCACTCTAGTCAGGGCAAGGGAGTTACACACCCAAGATAACCCCTGCTCACCCCCTTGGTAGCTTGGCACGAGCAGTCAGGCCTATCCCGGAGGCAATGTGTAAAGCGTTTGCGCAACACACACCCAGCAACAACATACTATGCACACCACAATAAGGAACTCCACACAAAGGTATATCAAAAATAGCCTTTGTATTCTCATAATACATTAGAATAGTATTCACATAATACACATGGTGCCAACTGGCACTGGGCAGTATCTACAAGGGATTATTTACACATGACAGGGCCACGTGGGCTACTGTCAGAACCATCACTTAGTGAACATATCATAAATGTAGGACATATCATAAACGTACAACCAGTAATCACTGATAACCACTATACTCAGCATCAGCCTGTAACATAAACCACATTATGCACAGTATCACATTAGGCGCAAAATACATTATACGCCAACCTCACCAGCATAAATACATTATGCAACCCTCTCATAAGTCTAAACCTATTAGACACTAACATCCTAAGCATAAATCACATTAGGGGCATAACTCACAGTAGAGAATAACTCACAACCTAAACGCCTTAGGTAGTACTAGAATCACAAGCATAAACACATTATGCAAAACCTCATAATCACGAGAGTACATTAGAGGCATAAAACAGGGTGCGTAAATCATGGTAAAGGCATCACATTTCCTAGCACCACATAACTCGCATTAGCACATAACCTCACAGTAGAAACCATAGCAGAGGCATAAATCACATTAGGGCCTGGCGCCCTACAAACCTAACAGTCCCCCTGGCCAACTGGCCATCTCTAAGGGGCTCAAATGCCCTCTGTCCAAAAGTCAGGGCGCGCTGCCAATGCAGCAGGAGTCAGGGGTGCGCAATTGCGCAGACCTAAACGTGTCAGCTGGCACTAAGTGCTGCGCAGCTGGGAATAGATGGGGGCGAAGGAGTGCTTCTCACTCCTAACTTCAACATGTCCCCTAAAGCAAAGAAAAGACCTAAACGGTGCAGCTGCCCACTACTTGCTGGGCAGCTGGAAATGTTAAAATGAGGCATGGGCTCTCAATGGCCCTTAAAACAAATGTGCCCCCTTCGTTGGAGCCACCCAGGGCTCTGTAGATAGATAGTGCCACAACTGTAGCAACCACGGGCCCCTCTGGCCCTTGAAACAAATATTCCAAACGTGGGAGCCACCCAGGGCTCTGTGAATAATGGGGCCAAACGTTGGAGCCACGCAGGCTCTAGGACTAATCAGTTCCCCTAGCAGGAGGGGGGCCGCTGTCCACATGGCCCAAAATGGAAGGGGAAAAGCACGGGCCCCTCTGGGCCCTTTTAACAAATATGCCTACAACGTTGGAGCACACGGGGCTCAGAAAATAATTATGGCAAGCGACGTGGGAGCGGCCCGCTCTCCTGGCGGGACCGCTCAGACGATGCCTCGGACGGGCACCAACAGCAAAGAGCCATTACTCACCGGCTCTGTGGGCAGGACCTCTCGGCTCCCTTCTGCTCACCGGACCGGACTCCTCTCTGCGGGACTCCTGCAGACCTCGGCAGGGTTGCTCTCTCGCTGGCGCAGGGAATCCGCGGGCCTCTCGGCGCGCCTCCATGCTCCTCTCCCTGCAAAGTCCAGCGCGGGGTGGGCTCCCGCCTGGATTCTCCTTCGGTCGCCAGTGCGGGGTGGGCTCCCGCCTGGCTTTGGCAACACCCGGGTCTCCCCCAGCTCACGGGAGGCCCGGTTACTTCCGCTTCCGTCCGCAGGCCCCGCCCACAACCAGGCGGGCCGCTGTTCGCGGCAGCAGCGATCTCCTCAATGAGGGGTAGGCTCCCTCTAAATTAAGGCTATGAAGCAAGTGGGCACCCGCAAATTAAAATAAAAGCCAAGTCGCGGGGTGGGCACCCGCGCATTAATTAAAATGGAAGCGAAGACGCAGGGTGGGCACCTGCTCAATGAAATAAAAATAAGCGGGGTGGGCACCCGCACTGCAGGCGTCACGGGGGAATCCCTAATCTGGGGATTCCCTCTCTCTCTCTCTCTAAGCAGCGTGACGCTGCACAGCCCCCGCTCCTCTTCCTGGGGAAATTAGCGTAAAGCGCTCACCAGGCGCTAGGATCAGGACAAGCTCCTTCAAAGTCCTGGAAGCTGGGAAGAACAAGACCCCAACACCAATTTATGGAAAACAAACTTTTAAAGAAACAAACATAGTTCAACTCAAGTTTTAAATATACAAAGTACCTGATCGTAGCTGCTAAAATGTAAAAGTCCAGAAGGATTGCATAGTGTCTATGCCACGTTTCTCCTATGCTCCATGTTCCTTTGGCTGAGTGATGTAAGTCAGCACGAGGTCAAAATAGTGAGAAGGGGCGTGGCAGGAGGCGCGATCCCCCCCAACCATCATAATGCACCGCCTTCCAATACACGCCTTAGTCAGTCCAATAAAAACATAAAAACTTGGCGTTTTGGGATGTTTGGAATGGGTAACACAACATCAAACCTGTTTACGCACAGGTGAGGGTTACTGGCCCATCGACAGATCTACGTCTTTGTGTGCTTGCCTTTGTGTCTGCCGCTCTACCTGCAGTTGTATACATAGCTTTCTGCATATATCTATCCGTCGAATGACACTTATCTATCTGATGGTCATTCTCTGTGTATGACCTATTCCTCTCTACCTGTCTTGGTGTCTATTACTGCCAGCGTGTTGAGTATTAGTCGTTTTACTAAGTAATATAGCTCCGTGGGCTAAGCCCGTGCTGCAAGCTGATTTGTGCATCCTACAAGGCGCGAACCCTGCAGCACCAGTTTAGCCTTTCATCCTTCATTGCCCAGAAACAATTCAGTGCGTTACGCTTTATCCATGACAAGCATTATTATGATCACGATGGCTGCAGAGATGCGTACACTAAAAAGTCAAAATGCGCCTCCGTTGGCTTTATGTTATGCAGTTACTTCGCCAACACAGATATAATATGTCAGGTCATGGCTATTTTTCCGAGGTTGGTGTGTGAATGCACCCTGCATGCGGTTACTAGACGATTACGTGACCTCATTCCAGCCCTCAACTTTCGTTTAACACTTCAAAGCATTCTGGGACTTGTAGTTTGTGTGACTTAAGTATTCCCAACGAGACATGCATTGATATGTAAATTATATCACACCCGCAGATATTGCGCTGCAGTCATTTAGCACCACACGAACCCTGAGGGGGCAACTATTGCTCTACAAACATAATGGTTAGCGTATGTTGTTAATCATGTCATTAAAAATCTACTTTGTATTTTCTGTTCCTCTGCCACCAGAATCGGTTGTTTACTGTCATGTCACCAGAAAGTCTCAGTCACATGAAGCAACCATAAACAGCGGTTACTCTTTGTGTTCCTAATTGGGGGAAATGACGGGATGCTTTTAGCTCAATATAGCAGCCACTGAAAAGCGAGAGCGATCACCAATCTCCTAAATTCCCAATTAACCCTGTTGTTTCTGTCCATTTGGTTAATATTAGCAATAATGGCCCCAGAGGCAGCAGGGAGTTTCCTGTACATTAATGAACAGTCTTATTGGAAATGGGGATCGCTTTCTTCCTTAGAGAAGGGGGCGGGCGAGCGAGCCGTTCCATGTGCTTCGTTCACTAGCGATTCTGCTTCAGCGGAGGCATGCATCTCTATGAGTTGTCCACCGGAGGGCAGCAAACACCTTGCGGCTTCCTCTTTTATCGCCCCGCCCACTCGAGGACGTCACACACACACACCCCTTGTTTCATTTTACCTAACTATGCGCAAGATCTCGCGATATTTACTAGTCCGCCAGCTGTTAAGAGAAGGCTTCGGTTGTATTTTTCTGCATTTTTATAGAGCGCAAACCTGGCCACGGGGCATTAGACCGCGCTATACAAGCACCAGAATAAATTACACATATTTTAGGAAAGACGTTTTAAGTGAGCTGCCTAGGGTTAGTGGATGTTGCTCTGAGGCCGGAATTCTGGGAGTTGTCTTCTGCATTACATTATAGAGTAGCCTTACAAGTCTCAGAACTCAAAGAAAACAAGAGAGGAGCGGGGGCGAGCGAGCGCGGCAGCCTGCAGAGCTGACCAGACGCTCGTGCGTCATGGCCTTTTGCCTGCGATTACGCGAAGGGCAGACATCTGTTTCCAATTACGATAATTGGAAACAGATGTCGGCCCTGCGCGCGTAACCGCCCGAAAAAGGCCACGACGCACGAGCGTGTGGTCAGCTTTCGAAACCCCCTTACTTAAAGTCTCGCCAGAGCAGCGCTTGCGCGCTACTCGAGGCTCGACCTAAAAAGGCAAAAGGGCTCCAAGAAGTCCTTGAGGCATCCAGGGGCAAAGCAGGGCCCAGGGAGGCACGCCCTCATGGCAGCCCCCCCCTGGGCCCCAGCAGCAGCACGCCCCGCAGGAACAGCACACCAAGAGTGAACAACTTTCTGGGGTCACAGCCCCTTCTTTTATACACAAAATCCCCTTTGTGTCACAGCACAGGGCTTGGAGATACCAGTCAGAACTGGTATCAGGGGGATTTGGAGCACTTTGTTTTGGCAAGCTCCTCTCCCCTTTGACAAGACAGGCCAGGGACATCAGACGCACCACAGGAGGTGAAGCCAGCATTGTGGAGGGAAGGCACAGCCCTATTCAGGTCCCAGGTGCAACTCCTCCCACCCATCTACATGGAGATCTCTCCATTCAGCCCTGCGCTGACTCACCCTGCCCCTCCTGGAGCCACACACACCTCCCAGCCCCTGTCACTCACAAGCCAGACATGCAATTCACATCAGGCAGGCCGACACAGAGCACACAAAAATGCCAACTTCTAGAAGTGGCATTTCTCTACCAGTCACCATAAATCTGCGCACACCATTGCGCAGCATTTATTCTCACGAATTCAGACATACTAGACTTGACCATGCTGCACCTCTCATAACAGGAATTACCACTGACACACTCATCCTCAATGCATTCCTATGGGAGGGCAGGCCAGTCTCACCACACACGCACACAGCGCGCACGCACTTTACACTGGACCACAGTGCTAAAGTGCCCAGAGGCCGAAAATCACCAACACTACACAGGGAAAAGGCTAAGAGACAGGCAAAAAGTTCAGGGGTGAACCTGCCAAAGGGGCCAGGTCCAACAATACTACACACCACACTGAATGTGTTGCAGCAAGAATGAGTGGCCCACATTCCAAATTCTAGACATGACTGGATATTCGCACAACAATCACTCAAATGACAGGATGCCTTGATCACCCTTAACCAACTGACCTAAAGGAACATAAAAATAGACAACAAATCAGTCAAAATCATTCCACAGCATACCAAGGAAAACCTTGCTATCTAGGCTACCCAAACTTCATGTCAAACCATAATCACACAAACTTAGTCAAAAATTTTACATCTCAATTGACAAAGACCCCATCAAGTTTTGCGACCACCTAGTCGGGCACTCCCAGTGACATAATGGCCAGGAGAATGAATCCTCAAGCGTCTATTGTCTAGGCGTTTCCTCGTCATTCGCAAGTTTGCACACATCAAACCGATGAGGGCGAGTGTAACTGCACTTCATCAATAAGTCACATGACCAGACTGCAATGTAACCTGATAGCACTGCAGTAAACATAAATGCGCATCATAATAATTCATGCATCACTCAAATTTACTAGTGAGCCACTGAACATGAATCTCAGTCGCACTCACTCAGAACATGTATGCAGTCTACATACATACTTTCCAGATACCGCCATATACATAGGGAAATGGGGGCGCACAAGGTATTAATTTGGCAAGAGCCAGCTCTTTTGCAGTACTGGCAAAAAGTGGTATCCAGTTAGTCTAAAGAGAGGGAGTAAGGGGGGGGGCAGTTAAAGAGACTGGTAGCAAGTAGGAAGATGGGGAGCGACCCTTGACCTTGCCAGGTAGGTCGCTCCCCCACCACACAGCTCCGCCTGTGCTGTCTGCCCGCTGCTCCTGTAGGTAAGATCGCCCTCCGCTTGTGGCCCCGGTGCCAGTTTTGTCTGCTTGTCTCCCCTTTCCTTTCTGTGCCCCTCGCTGCCCCACTGTTGTTGTGCCCGTGATTTGCCTGCTTTCCCCCCGTTTTTCCTTCTGTGCCCCTCGCTGCCCCACTGTTGTTGTGCCCGTGATTTGCCTGCTTTCCCCCCGTTTTTCCTTCTGTGCCCCCGCTGCCCCACTGTTGTTGTGCCCGTGATTTGCCTGCTTTCCCCCCGTTTTTCCTTCTGTGCCCCTCGCTGCCCCACTGTTGTTGTGCCCGTGATTTGCCTGCTTTCCCCCCGTTTTTCCTTCTGTGCCCCTCGCTGCCCCACTGTTGTTGTGCCCGTGATTTGCCTGCTTTCCCCCCGTTTTTTCTTCTGTGCCCCTCGCTGCCCCACTGTTGTTGTGCCCGTGATTTGCCTGCTTTCCCCCCGTTTTTCCTTCTGTGCCCCTCGCTGCCCCACTGTTGTTGTGCCCGTGATTTGCCTGCTTTCCCCCCGTTTTTCCTTCTGTGCCCCCGCTGCCCCACTGTTGTTGTGCCCGTGATTTGCCTGCTTTCCCCCCGTTTTTCCTTCTGTGCCCCTCGCTGCCCCACTGTTGTTGTGCCCGTGATTTGCCTGCTTTCCCCCCGTTTTTCCTTCTGTGCCCCTCGCTGCCCCACTGTTGTTGTGCCCGTGATTTACCTGCTCTCCCCCCCGTTTTTCCTTCTGTGCCCCTCGCTGCCCCACTGTTGTTGTGCCCGTGATTTACCTGCTCTCCCCCCGTTTTTCCTTCTGTGCCCCTCGCTGCCCCACTGTTGTTGTGCCCGTGATTTACCTGCTCTCCCCCCGTTTTTCCTTCTGTGCCCCTCGCTGCCCCACTGTTGTTGTGCCCGTGATTTACCTGCTCTCCCCCCGTTTTTCCTTCTGTGCCCCTCGCTGCCTATCGCCATTCCCGCCGCTGCGTCCCCTGCGGCCCCGCCCCCTGACTGCCCATTCGCTGCCCCTGCCTCCCGCCTCCCAGCTGCTCCTCCCTCCCACCTCCCCATAAATGGCGGCCGCTGCACGGCCGCGCAGCGGACGTGCGCAGCGGGCGCGCCGCTGGCGCGCCGAAGGCGCGCCTAAGGCAAGCCCGTCTGCGCCCGTCCGCGACTGGACCGCGCCCAGCGCCAGAACCCCTGGATCCCACCGATGCAACACCACTCGACGGACCTACGACGCCGCCACACTCACCGCACTCAATGCCGGCCGGAACCCTGCCTGCTACCGAGCCTCACCGAGACGCACCCACGGACCCTTCACCTGCCAAACCTGCCGATTCACCTGCCCCCTGACGTGCACCACCTCCGCCAAGTCGAGCAACAGCAGCAACCACCTGAAATGCATCCTGCTGAACACCCGCTCCGTCCACAGGCACGCCGTGGAACTCTGGGACCTGCTCGACGCAACAGCACCGGACATCGCCTTCCTCACCGAAACCTGGATGAACGCCTCCTCAGCGCCTGACATCGCCATAGCCATCCCGGATGGATACAAGATCACCCGGAAGGACCGCGTCAACCAGACGGGAGGAGGCATCGCCATCGTACACAAGAACACCATCCGCATCTCGACTAACTCCGACGAGACCTTCACCGCCGCCGAACACCTACACTTCCAGATACACACGGACCCCAAGACCACCCTCCGAGGCACCCTCATCTACAGACCCCCGGGACCACGCACACTATTCAGCGAAGACATCGCAGACTTCATCAGCCCGCACGCCATGCCCTCCGCCGACTACATCCTCCTAGGGGACCTCAACTTCCACCTGGAGAACCTCGCCAACCTCGGACTCAAGCAACTGGTGAACACGCCCACCCACTACGCCGGCCACACGCTTGACCCCGTCTTCTCGTCCAGCAAGCACATCTCCTTCAGCCACGCCACCGGACTCCACTGGACCGACCACAGCTGCGTCCACTTCAGCTTCAGAAAGACTGCGACCCACCACCACCCGCAACAGGCTCCCCGCCGGAGCTGGAGCAAGATCACCGCCGAGCAGCTCACCGCCTCCTCAGCCAGAACACACCCACCGACACAACGGACCCAAACGAAGCAGCCAGCAACCTCGCCAAGTGGCTGACCGCCTGCGCCGACGACCTCGCACCACTAAAAACCCTCCCAGCAGACCCGGAAGCAAGAAAACCCCTTGGTTCACCAACGAACTCAAGGAATCCAAGAAGAACTGCCGCACTCTCGAGAAAACCTGGCGACTCGACCAGACCACAGACAACAGGACCGCCCTCAAGCACGCCACCCGCAAACACCACCAGCTGATCCGTGCCACCAAGAAGTCGGCACTCAAAGAACGACTGGACAACAACGCCCATGACAGCAAGGAACTTTTCAGCATCGTCAAAGAGTTCTCCAACCCCAGCGCCGGAAACAACGACATCACCCCCTCGCAAGACCTCTGCAACTCACTCTCTGCGTTCTTCCACCGCAAGATCACCGACATACACAACAGCTTCAACGCACAAACAACGCACCCTACCGCCGAACCAATGCCCGCCACCACCACCCTCTGCAACTGGACCCCGATCAACACCGAAGACACCACCCGCACGATGAACTCCATCCACTCCGGATCACCAACCGACCCCTGCCCACACCACGTCTTCAACAAAGCCGACGCCACCATCGCACCCCATCTCCGGGACATCATCAACTCCTCCTTCCGCACCGCCACCTTCCCGGAGAGCTGGAAGCACGCCGAGCTTACCGCCCTCCTGAAGAAACCAACGGCGGACCCCACCGACCTCAAGAACTACCGCCCCATCTCGCTCCTTCCGTTTCCGGCCAAAGTCATCGAGAAGACCGTCAACAGACAGCTTGCCGCCTTCCTCGAGACGAATGGATCCCTCGACCCCTCGCAGTCCGGGTTTCGGGCCAACCACAGCACCGAGACCGCCCTTATCGCAGCCACCGACGACATCAGAACCCTAACCGACAACGGGGAAACAGCTGCCCTCATCCTCCTGGACCTCTCCGCGGCGTTCGACACCGTCTGCCACCGCACCCTAGTGAAGCGCCTCAGCAACATCGGAATCCGAGAGAAAGCACTGGAATGGATCATCTCGTTCCTCGCCGGAAGAACCCAGAGAGTCCGCCTCTCCCCGTTCAGATCCGAAGCCACCGAAGTCATCTGCGGCGTTCCACAAGGATCCTCACTCAGCCCGACCCTCTTCAACGTCTACATGAGCCCCCTCGCAGCCATCGCACGCCGACACAACCTCAACATCATCTCCTACGCCGACGACACCCAGCTGATCCTCTCCCTCACCAACGACCCCACTACCGCCAGAGCCAACCTGCACGACGGGATGAGAGACGTCGCCGACTGGATGAGGAACAGCCGCCTTAAACTGAACTCAGACAAGACGGAAGTCCTCATCCTGGGCTCATCACCCTCCGCCTGGGACGACTCCTGGTGGCCCCCGGCCCTGGGCACCGCACCCAAGCCAACGGACCACGCACGCAACCTGGGCTTCATCCTGGACTCCTCCCTATCAATGACCAAACAAGTCAACGCCGTCTCATCTTCATGCTTCAACACCCTGCGCATGCTCCGCAAGATCTTCAGATGGATCCCCACTGAAACCAGGAAGACCGTCACCCAGGCACTCGTCACCAGCCGACTGGACTATGGGAACACCCTCTACGCCGGAACCACAGCCAAACTTCAAAAGAGACTCCAGCGCATCCAGAACGCCTCCGCACGACTCATCCTGGACATCCCCCGACACAGCCACATCACCGTACACCTGAAAGACCTGCACTGGCTCCCCGTCAGCAAGAGAATCACGTTCAGACTCCTCACCCACGCACACAAGGCCCTCCACGACCTGGGCCCAAAGTACCTCAACGACCGCATGTCCTTCTACACGCCCACACGCCAGCTACGATCAACCAGCCACGCCCTCGCCACCGTACCACGCATCCGCAGAACCACCGCCGGAGGAAGATCCTTCTCCTACCTGGCGGCCAAGACCTGGAACTCCCTCCCCACTCACCTTCGGCGAACCCAGGACCATCTCGCCTTCAGGAAGCAGCTCAAGACCTGGCTGTTCGAGCAGTAACTTACCCCCTCCCCCAGCGCCTTGAGACCCTCCCGGGTGAGTAGCGCGCTCTATAAATGCCGTGATTGATTGATTGATTGACCGAGAAATACAGAGGTGATTGGAGAGGAGGTGATCAGGTTTCAGAGTTTGGTGCCAGGTGGAAAACGGAAAGGAAGCAGGAACCTGGCAGGGAGTTGGGAAGTGTAGTGGAATCAAGATATGTTGTATGAGACGAATATGGGTAGAAGAGCTGGGGCACAGCCCGGGGTCCGTGTCGGGAAGAGGATGGGAGAGAGCAGAGGACAGTGCATGGATGTCAAGTTTTCACTCATTTCACGTGCGATGTTTCACTGCCTTATGAGTGACTCTTTAAGTGACATTATTTATCTCACAGCTGGACAGGTTTTAAAACTTGGCAAGCTTCAGGAATTACGAAGCTGGTGAACGTTTTATTATTTTTTTCTAAAAAGGGGGACGAAAGAGTCTGTGCATGGTCTTTGTGCTGCTCGAGTTTACAAATTGGGTGTAAAAAAAAAATCCAAACGCTTCCATGTTTTATGAGAGTGTAGGGAAGGGATTTCTGTAACTGGAAAAATATTTTCGAGGTGAGTAAAAGTAAAATAAACCCCAACAGGTTTTCTTCCAGTGGACCATGCGCCAGTTTAGGTTTTGTTGTACATGAGAAACATTATTTCAGTACATTTTGGTGCATCCCCCTAACTGCACGAAAATGAAAGCATGCATATAAAATAAAGAGCTTTGAAGTTTTTGATTCCGACGTTTATATTTTTTGGGCAATATTATGACGAGTGTCAAAAGTTGCTTACTTTTAGTAACTTGGTGTCTGTTGGCCTCTTGTTATCTGTCTTCCATTGCCAACTGTTATCCCAGTCTCAGTCTCAGGAGAGATGCCTGCAGTGCTGAAGCCTGCCTAGAATACTATTACGCAGGGCGTAGGACTCGGAGCAGAGGCAGGAAAATACATTTGTTTCCGGAGTCCTGAACCCTGGGCCTGCCCAAGCTCACTTCTAAACCAATAGCTTTTGGGCGGGCTCAGGCTATATTCGCAACTACGGGAGTTGGGGAGGAAAACAAAGGCTGGAGAGCTGACGTCATTTTGAGCTTTGACTTGAGTTTAGCTCGACTTTAAGTTATTTTAAGCAGCCGAAGCAGGTCATCCGGGGCCCAGACGTGCGGCCTGCGTGTGCACCATTTAATTTATTTGCGCACCATTTAATTCATGACGAAGAGGCTTGCTGAGTGAGGGGCCCCTGGAACGCGGGGGGCCCCCCCGCAACGCGGGGGCTGCGGGGGCCTGTGTTACGCCCCTGATAGAGAGAGAGAGACTATGGTCGTTCTAATACTGTGGTTGTTGGGGACAGTGTGTCCTGATCGTGATGCCCTCACACACCCCGAAGGATGTCATGCTTCATCATTGGGCGGTGCTCCTCGTCGGGCCGGCGCTGCAATGCCCTACGCGTCCCCCGAAGGGTCACTTTGTCTGAGATCTTTTCAGGATAAAGCTGTATGGGTGTGTGGGGGTGAGTGGCAGTGAAGTCCTAAAGTGATATCTAAAAGATGACTGGAGGGTAGCTATACAGTTTATTAAGGAAAAAATAATCCCTCTGCCAGCAATAAAAAACCCGAAGGTTGTGCTGCTTAGAGGGGAGTAATGGCCCTCAGTAGCTAAAGAAAGAGTAACATGCCCCTAATGGACATGTTTTGTGGTCAAAATGTTTCACGCTACCTGTTGGTCTCAGGAGGAGATCCCAAGCACTTCGTCAGGACCATGAAAGGGTGCAGTGTGTAAAAAGGATAGTGAGTGGCCTGTATTCGTAGTTCTAGTGCCACTGAGAATGATAATGTATTCTATAAAGTAAGGGAGAAATACCCCATGAGATGCGGCTGTAAGGTATCCTCGAGACAATTTCTCGTAGGTATGCGAGGCCCGATCACCTACCCGACCTCACGCCGTCTCTAGAGGCATGAGGTCGGGTAGGTGATCGGGCCTCGCATACAAATACATATACCAGCTAATTGAACTCTGTGTTTAACACACAAACAGTATATATTCTACTATTAGTGTAATAATAAAATTGACAGAGTACAAAGAGAGTGCAGCCTCAACTTACGTCCATAAAGACGAGCTGACACTGTTCCTGGCACTGATTTTGCCATCTCTGAGGCCAGGGGTCCAGTGGTGTAGCAAGGGGTGGGCAGTGGGGGCTTTCTGCCCCAGTCGGCATGTGTTTTGGGGGCGACGGTGGCCCCGCACTCATACCTGTAGGCGTCACGGGGTGGCAGTCACAGGAATTGCCGGTCCCCCCCAAACCCGCTTTTAGATTCGGCCGCCTGAGGCCTAGCTACGCCACTACAGGGATCTCAAAGGCAATGCCAGGGGTAGCAAGGTGCAAGCCAGGGGTCGCAGCTGGGACCGCTGGCGACCCTTGAATGACCTCCATGAGTGAAGTAATTGAAGTGATTTGAAGTAAAAACAAAAAAGGTGCATGGTAATTTTCTTCTAATTTTCATTAATGCAATCCTTCCAAATGAAGAGTATCCTATTCTTTTTTCTTCGAATTGTGCAAATTGTTGGTCATAGTGCTCCTTGAATAGTATATTAACATTATAGGTGGCCTTTATTCTGTTTGCTTAGGTACCTAAACCATTAAGTGTTAGTTTTGACTCACTCGTAAACAGTTTTTCTGGCCATTTTGCGTAGTCTCGTTGCACATTTCAAAATCTGAACCCTCGGAATAACAATCGAGGATCTGTTTTTTAATTCCATTTTTAGGTCTCGCATAGCGTTGCAGCGCAACGCGCTGTTCGCTTTGCGAGACATGCAGTCCCACTTTCCGTCCATAATTTTCATTGGCTTCAATCATAAATTCAGCATTTTGATTGGATTTTGGATTCTTAGTCCCGCCTCCTGGCAGCCATGTCGTCATTTTTATTCTTCCGAGGCTATCAGCCCCTTTACTTTAAAATCCGTTTTGTTCCCCTGCCTCTCCCTGTTCCCTCCTGCAGTCTGTAATTTTTTTGACCACAACCACCCTCCCACCGACTCCTATTCGTGCTTTTTTTAATGCCCGCACTTCCGTTTAAAATGCAATAGGGCTCGCGTAAATACGAGTCCTATTGCATTTTCAATGCTTGTTTGTTTTTTGATTGGTGGCTGGATTTGCACTCTTTGTCTCGCATGCGCGCGATGCCTTAGATCGTACGCATGCGTGACAAAACAGTGCCGTTCTTACAAATCACTGTGGGAGGCAGAGACAGCACAAGCAGCGAAGCGGCAGCTGGCATGGCCAGTCACCGGTCGGCGCTCCTTGTTTACATTGGTGTGCAGCTCGAAGTCCTCGTCTTTGGAGTTACAGGTAGTCGCCGTCGATCAGCAGCATCTCCCATTACCCCAAACCCTTGTCTTAGTTAGGTTCCAAATGTACTCAGCAAGGAGGACGGGTGCATGATTTGTGCTCAGCTCAGACCTGCCGTTTTTATCCTGTGTCGTTGATGAGGCTCAACCCTTATGTTTTTATCGTCTATGTAACTTTGTAGCCTATGCAGGGTGGATCAAATATCAACCCCACGTGCGCGCGCTGTGGGAGGAGAGAGCGGGAGTGAGGAACCCCTTAAGCCACTTTTCAATAATCCACACGAGATACGGAGCAGTCTGCTGGTACTTCAGTAGTAGGCTCGTTCTTTTTGACTTTCCCGTTGGGTTAATGGAAAGGGCATTGCGTTTTGGATAGGTGGCCTGTTGCAGTGTGACAGACAAAAACATAATAAAAATACCCTATGAATGAGCTTTCCAGTTATCTCACAGCACGGCATTCCTTTCGTACCTCTCTGCTAATTAATGCGTATTGTGTTGGGTCCTTTTCATATTTCTGACACAACAGTCGCATCTTAAGTGTTCGGTGTTTTCCCTTATTAGGTTGATTTACATGTTATTTTGATTTCACTAGACGTTTCCATTATTTTCACCTCTAATTAAAGCCGGTGTTCGTTTCATCTAGTTTTAAGCTCTCCCACATTTTGCATACGAGGTAACTGATATGTCCAGTGCGACAATGGAATTTTCACAGGATAACACAGTGTGTGGTCAAATGGAGAAGCTGGGAATAGAACCCAGATGTCCTGGTTTCAAAGGCCAGTGTTGTAAAGCAAGATGATGGGCCCCACTCCGTAGCTCACAGACATTCACGGGCTTTAGATTGAATGGGTGGGCCCCTGAAGGGTATAATCTCGGTAACCAATCTATGCTTTCTGCTTGTTGCACTGGGAGCCGTTTCGAAGAATCTGTAAAACTAACACATTCAAAGCTGATGAAATCAGAAATTACAAGATATGCTTCCGGGTCAGACAGGAGAAGTTTGCTTCATAGTTGATCGGTGTGAGTGTGAGAATAGACAAATGTTGGTATGAACCACAGACCACACAGTCCCTACTCAGAACTATTCTGCCGAAAAAGGTTCTCACAGCCTGTCCATTATCAAGGGAGTAGCCAGAAATACCCTCCCCCTATGAACTAAAAAGCTGATGGCTTCAAGCAAACAAAGCAAGTGAGGCTATCTCACCATAGAAGAGCTCCCATGTCTCTTGCATCCAAGAATCTATCCATTCATCCTTTCACCATTCCATCCAGACGCTGACATTCGCTATTACACCTTTACATTCTGTCATCTATTTATTCTTTCATCCATGTTTCAATCTTTCCCTATTCCTTCCTTCCTTCCATCCACTCTGCCATCCATCCATCTATTCCGCCAACCATTCCTCCACTCTGCCATCCATGCATCCACCCTGCCATGCAGCCATCCATCCACCCTGCCATCCACTCATCCACCCACTGTTCCGTCTAGCCATCCATCCATCCATGCATTCACACTGCCATCCATTTGTCCATCCACTCTATCATCCAGTCACTCCTCTTTTTAACCACTCATCCATCCCTTTACTCTGCCATCCGCTCACCAGCCTATCCACCTATCCATCCATTCATTTAATCTGCCATCCTTTCACCTGCCCATCCACCTATCCATTCATGCATCCTTTCACTAACTCATCCATCTACCCACTTATTCATACAACCAGTCATCTATACATTCTTTCACCCTTGTTTCCATTCAGTCTTCTTTTCATCTTTTCCTCTTCTATTTACCCATCTTTCGTTCTTCCTTCCTTCTGCTAACTCTTGCCACATTCCTTTATAATGGTATTTATCATATTTTGTCTGCCAGGTTGCAGACAGAAGATGCCAATAAAGAACCCTACCCACACTGAAAGTGCTAAAGCGGGTGGGGGGTCCACGTCATCCCTGCCCATTTTGGTGACAGCCCTGAAAGCTGGTACTACTTATGCAATTTCTTCCTCAGTCAATCTTTGCCCCAAACCCGCCTTGCCCACAGGGCCAGTTGACAAATGTCAACAATGTAAAACAAGCATTGAAAATGCAACATGTCTCACCTTTAATTAAGTTAAAGCCATTTTTTTACTTTTCTGGCATCTGCCTCTATTTAACTTCCTTGATAGAAAACAAACAGCAGAGGTCAGTAAAATACCAGAATCACTTTAGCATTCTCTAGATTCCAGTCCATAGAAATTGTCTTCCACGAGCACGCATAGACAATAATATTTTTTTCAAATCTTGTATTTTCAGTGATATGACCACCGAAGGCCCTGATTTTACATTAAAAACAGAGCTTTGGACTATACCATTTCAATATTCCTCTCCATGTGTTCCCATACCTGGCGTATCACGCAGTTTGGTGCCTACTTTCCCTCCATGTTAAAGAACAGTAGATGTTTCAGCACCCAGGCTAATGTGCTGCATAGCTAAATACATATAAGGTCCAAAGGCGAGACCGATTGTATTGCAAATGCTTGTTTCCCCTTGTACCCAGGAAAAATAAAATAGGAGAATAACCCAATATAACATTTACGTTTTTAAAATAGAAATCCTAAAACCGTTTAGGTGTTTATAATACTAGATATTTTATACCAATGATTCAATGGTTTGTCTATATACGGTCGTAAAAAGACCTCGGCATTCAAATAATGAACCGTATGCCAAAATACGACCCTCTTGATGACGCACACTCTATGACGTCGGATGTTGGGTCTGCAGCACTTCTCCGTAGTTCACATAAAGCGCCAACCATACTTCAAAGTAAAAAAGACACGCTTGCAGCGCTATTTTGGACGATAAAAACAAACTCACTCCACTGGCACAATGGCTCTTCCTCTTATTTGTCGTGCAACATAATTTCGAGACTAACAAAAAATAAAATGTAAAGCGAGCTATTTTATGCAACCGAGACGTAAAAAATCAATTAATTAAATTTTTTTGGAGTATGTTAGCAATGAGTACTTTGCACAGGAATTTTCTGATTCAGTCTAAAAATATCAACATATTAAGCACTAACAATCTTCGTAAAAGAATATGTTCGCCTTTGTCAGTTCTCGAAATGGGCATTCACTTTCCTTTATCTTCCACTTTAAGAGTGTATTCAAACAGAACATGCTGCAGAAAGCAATATGTGCTGTTCTTTCCACCGCAATGGCAAGCAAGCAAGGTCATTTGTCCACGTGCTTATGTTTTGCTTTTTGCAGCAGCTACACTTGTGCAATTAGGAGCCAATCACCAGCAGTGGCAGCTTTTTGAAATAATGCATTGGCAGCAATACAGAGGAAGCGAGCCCAAAATCAGACAAATCTACAAGGAGGACTGAAAGAACAAATGAGATTTCACCTTTTCAGTGAAAAGACCATCAGGAGGAAAGTGTCTTCTGCCAAGAATGTCTCTGTGGAGGTTACAGTTTTATACACGAATAAAAACTAATACCAAACACAAGGCTGTTTCACAGAGGAATGCACAGTAATTTATATGTTTACCGACATCTCTTCGATACAATGTTATAATATGGGATTATTGACTGCTGCCAAGGGCTATATTGGTCGTTAAAGGTACTCTCCTTGAGTTAGAAGCCCGAGCTGCTTGTAAGGATGTTAATCTCAGGAGAGGGCTGTTAACAACCTTTACAGCCAGAGGTAGCAGCGGCTCCTCCGCTAAGGCAGAGGGGGGTTGTCCCACTGCTCTGTGAGCAGTTCAAAAAGGAAAAATAAAATCATAATAACCCAATGTTATTATCAATTTATTTTTTTGTCCTGCCTTAGCTGGTTTACATTTTTGGTGCGGCGGGGCGGGGTGGGGCTGGGCAGTCACAGGAGCAGGGGGAGGAGTGGTGGGCACTTTCTTAAGTGAGCATGATGGTTTGGCCGGCCGTCTTGGGTCAGCCAAACAGTCATGAGCACTTAGCAAGTTCTCCACCCGGCCACAGCCTGGTGGGGGGGAACATGCACAGGCTCCCAGTCCCTGTCTGAGCACCGAACCACGGCGCTTAGACCAATCATGATGCTGCTGTCATGCTGGTGACAGCAGCGTTGTGATTGGCTAGGGGAGACAGGGAGCCTGTGTGCTTCCTGCTTCTGGAGTCGACCGAATAAGTCCGAGAGGTTGCGGCCGGCCTGAAGGTAAGTGATTTTTTTTTCATCCCCTTCCGCACTGCCACCCCCGTTAAGTAGCAGCCGCCACCGACCAGAGGCAGAAGAGCTATTCTCCTACTGAAATATCTCATCCACTGGGGTCAAATATTTTTATTTAAACAGAAAGAAACAATAAGGCAAACACTGGAATGGAGGAGGAGAAGGTTTCTATGATCAATAATAGGAAAGTCCAAGGAGTCACAAGTATTGAGATTTAATTAGTTGCTTCTTTTCACTATTCCTTCCCCTTTCATTCTTCATTTCAGATCCAAAGTAGGAAATAACGATGATTTACATTTTTATTCTTAGGTTTCGTCTTCAGTCTCTTTGACTTGAACAACAGGATTAGTATATTCAGGTGTGTTTCCATCTATTCGGTCTCATGGTGTTTTATTGCAAAAGTCCTCAATGGCTTTTTACATCCTCATAGTGTAAGGAAGGGACGGGATGTGGCCCTGGAGGTAATTGCTCAGTACTCCCAGGGTCACCTTCCTTGTCCCATTCTTTAAAATTCCCTCCCCTCCTTCCCTGGAGTTTTTTCTTTGACTTCCACACAGAATAAGGATGGCTTGAATACTTAAGGAATTGAGTGGGGAAGACTATCAATTTATAGCCCCTCACTAGTTGTCAGGGGGAAGAGAATAACAAGCATTTGCATAGCCAATAGGTCTCGCCTTTGGGACCTTATAAGTGTTTAGCCAAGCAGCACATTATCCCCCACTCGCATGCCCACACACTCCAACAACAGGAAGCATGCTGGGGCCAGTGGGGCCGATCTTATAAGAAGAAAAGTGAACAGAGGAGGCCTGCTCTTGTTGGCTACAAATAACAGAACTGGAAGAAGCAGAGCATCAGACATGGGTCAACTTAAAATGTATGCAGTCTGCAGAAAGAAAACAACTGTCTAAAACAGTCAACAACCACAGACGCTGCTTGCCGCGTTGGTACTAGTGTGGTACAGTGAGGGGGAAAAGATGCTCGAGGGGTAGTTTTAGTGTCAGTAGATGAAGGTTCTCAGGCTAATCCAGGCTGTCTATTCCCTACAGAGGTAGCCTTCTAAGCCCTCGCTGGTTTGCAGCCGAGTCCATACATGTATGCAGCACAGTAGCCCACTACCCTGGAGAACATATCGTGCACAGCCTCAAAAGACAGCGTGGGCTAATCTGATGTACACACATGGCAGTAGTGCGTGCACGCTAATGTGGAAATATTTGACATCTCCCAGGGTGGGATCGTGGGCAGGATTGCAGGGCTGCTCTTCTCGGTGAAGGAGTTAGTAGTCAGTGACTCATGAATGGCAGTAGTTTCCTTCTTGGATTTCCAGCATTGGCTCATCTCGAGCAGAAAGGGAATGCCGTACGATTGTGCACCCTGTGTAGCACTTACACTCAAAGAACCCTAGACACCTGTAGATGGCGGACTACTGTGTCCTTTGTATGTTTTTGTGGTGTTTTCATTGTTCAGTGAGATGTTCTTTTCTCTACTAGCTTATGATAATTTTTTGTTTTTAGAGTTGTTTTTCCTTGTGTGCAGCACTTATATTGGATTGTAACCAGAGATCTTGCGTATCCCAGATCTATGCGTGAGTAGCTCATCCACTCCAGGGTTTTACTTTGCATTCTGGGATTTGTTGTCCCGTTTATCCCATTTAAAAATCGGGAATACAAGTCTCAACGTTCAAAGATAAATCGTGGAATGGATGAGCTACACATGTTGGGCCTGGAAAACCTGAGAGCGAAGTGCAAAAGAGGAGAAATGTACATGGGTTGTTCTGTGACTTTTGTAGTTTGACACCCAAAATTTGGCTACTGAAATGATAAAGGCGATGTGTGTGTTTTTTTGTCCTGAACGGCAGGGAGCCTGAAGGGAGGAGAATGGGCATTAGGGAGTACAAGGCAACGAGGGGGTGGAAATGAGTAGAGAGTTTGGGGAAAGGGAGGGGATGCAATAGGTGGGGTGGAAGCCCGTAGCGTGCATTCCTTCCGCAAGAACACTGCAGCATGAGAATCAGGACCCTGCCGTGCCACAACAACTCCTTTTCCACTACGGTACGTTGGGTACAACGGGCATATGAGAATTGCTTTACTCCTTTGGTTAATCCTGCAACCTCCTACAATACGTCCAACCATTCCCGTTGTGAGTGGTGATTTCTGAGCATCTAGTCATCAAGACAGCTAAGAGTGAGACACCTGCTCCACGGCACATTTCAGATGGGCAGGTCCCAAAGTGCGAACACTGGCGGCGACAACTTAGCCATTCACTCTTCAAACTGATAACATCCAATCCATTAAGTGGAGCAAATATGTTTTTCGCACCGCAACAAAACAGTAGCAGCTGTTAAGCAGCGTTATCACTAACACCCACCCTTTAGGTATTAGACGGAAGGTGGTATTTTATTCAGTAACCCCTCACCATAAAAGTGCATTGTGCAACGGCTGTCAAAACAAGTACGACTTTAATTTTACTCGCTTAGCAACAACCTTTGTGAATTATCACTGTGCTGTCATTAAAGATAAATAACCCTATATTTGAGCACAACACCTAAAACCCAGGAGGTGAAGCAGTGAGGATGCTCGCAATGCAGGGGCTATTTTCTTTCTAGAGAGACTCTAAACTTCACCGATCTCAGCCAGAGGACGTTCGGGGGAAATTACATTTTCGAAGAAACCTTATGACTGCAGTAGCTTACCATGTCTCCTAAGAATTGATTGCAGGCCTTTGATTTATTGGGGGTGAGGGGTCTCTGAACCCCAACCTTTCCGCATTTGATTTCCTTTATCAGTCTCCCGTAGAGGCATAGACAAGGGGGGGGAAAGAGCACCGGAGGCCCTTGCACTAGAGCGGGGCCTGTGAGCGCGGTTTTCAGTGAGCAGAGCACCCCTGTTGCAGCAGACCCTGATCGGAACACACCAGCTGGTGTTTTCCGGCTATGGCCATGGAGGAAATGAAAGGGGGCACTGAGCAGAGTTAAAGGCAAAGCGGAGCAAGAGGACTGTTAAAGGGGCAGGACCCGGCCATTCGGAGGAGTAAAAGAATCGCAAGGGCACGCTGATGTTATAACGTAAAGGTTGAGGAACCCCCCCAAAAAAAGATAAAGCATGGCGGACGTCAAGCAAGAGCCAAGCTCAGCCAGGGAACCAAAACACAAAGGCTTATAAGAAGTGCTTGTTCAAATGTAAACAAGTGCGGCCCCGCAGCCGCAAAAGTTAAAGCGACAAGCAGCGTCGTGCTAAACACTCGTGCTTGTGCTAGCATACCCCTTGCGAGAGCGAGCAGCGGCGCGCGGACCATCCGTGTTTTTCAATTAGCGCGCGCGCCGCTGCTCGCTCCCGCAAGGTGGATGCCAGCACAAGCACGAGCGCTGAAAAAGAGCTGACCAATTTCTAAAGGTCATCTCCTAGAGCAGCGCATGCGCGCTGCCTAGGCGAGACCTAAAAACGGCATAAGTTAAAGGAGGTTCCTGTCTGGGAGAAATGTGTTTACCTCATAATGTAAGGAATGGGACAAGGAAGATGGCTCCAGCAGAAAGTGAAGATTATTAGTACGAAATCAAGCCATTACACCTAATAAAACACTACTGTACAACTCAATGCATTATTGTGGGTGAGGTGTTGACATTTGCACTACTATGTCAATGCTGTCTGAGAGCCCCATTTGGAGTTTGGTGAGTGGTTTATTCCATCACAAACATGACAGATATCCTGTCTGCCTTATTACAAGTAATATAGATCATAATGCGCTTGTAACTAGGTGGGTGGGATATTTGTAATTGAGTAGCACGTTTGCCAAACTCTAAATCAGGCCCTAGACAGCTTATTTATTAATTTTGCGTAATAGCTTTTTTGAGAACGTGAACACCTTTATTGATTCCATAAAACATTTTTTCAACTTAAAACGATATTTGACTTTTGTACATAGAGCACACATTTATTATAATAACAGTGGCGTCCGCAATTTACCGAGGGCGGGGGAAAGGAAGGGGGTGTGTAAATTAAAATAATGGAAAAAAAATCACTTACCTTCAGGCCGGCCACCCGGCCGGCCACCACCTCTCAGTATGCTCGCCGCTTCTCGCTCCTGGGAACCAGGAACCAGGAAGCACCCAGACTCCTGACTCCCCTAGCCAATCACAATGCTGCAAAGCAGCGTTGTGACTGGTCTGAGCGCCGTGGTTCGGCGCTCAGACAGGTAATGGGGGCCTAGGCATGGTGTGCACCCAGGCTGTAATGCAGCCTGGGTGCAAAACATGCAAACTGCGCATGACTGTTATGGTCGGCCCGAGAGGGCAGGCCAAACAGCTATGCACACTTTAGAGTGGAGCAACCACTCCTCCTCCTGGCCCCTGCCCTAGCAGTCCAGCCCCACCCACACCAGGAAACGGAAAACTAAAATGGTAATAACGCTGGTGATTATCATTTTAGTTTTCCTTTAACTACTGCTCGCTGAGCAGTCGGGCGACGCTTCACCGCCTTAGCGGAGGAGCCGCCCCTGTATAATAATGTGCTTTTAATGCAGCATTAGTGTGTTTTATGTTGCGTTATTAGCATTTGTTTACCTTTTCTTCTACCGCTTGCATGACAAAGTAGTGATTTCGGAGTACTATTGCCCTTTCCTTGGGGTTCTGAGAATTGCATTAACAGAGTTGTGACCCTAACTCTTTTAAAACATACTTTATTTACTTAGGTGACTCAATATTTCTGACACGTAACATGTAGTACAGCTTAGACTTGTCCAAGTTTAAAATTAGCCCATCTCTACTAAAGTATTGATATGCTAGCTACAGTCTGCACTGCAAGCCACTGGCAGTAAATTCGATAAGAGCTAAATTTCCAGCACATAAAAGTGACTGTCACTCTATAACGTTTAGTTTGAGTGCAATAAGAGCAGTGGGACTTTCCTTAACACTGTCAAAACCTGGAAGAAAAAGACTAAAAACAGGTTAGCAAGATGGCAATCTTATCAGGCACCAATTTTGTACCTTAAATGCGCTTGAAGTTTGCCCTTTTCTTTTATCCCTGACTACTCCAGCTGTGCCTAGATGTTCTGCCTGGGGATATCCCAAGGGAACCCCAACGAATCAAGGCTCTCCCACAGTTTTTTCCTCAGCATCTTCAATACTCTAGCAAGATCCAAAAAGGCTGCTTAATAATACGATTTCACTTCACACACTTATCAGAGTCTTTTAAAACACTACAGAGGACCATAGTACTAAAACCCAGGAGAAATCCAGCATAATAATATCAATATCCACAGTATAAATAAAAAGGCATTGATGAATTTATTTGCTGCAAACCTTTCCTTCGAAGCCTAATATCAAGATTGTATAAAAGCGTGTAAGGTATCTGGTCATTCGTTTATTAAAGAGTGGAACTATGATATCCCATAATGACATTTTATTGCCTTGATTACAAACACCACAATAATTGGCCACCTTGATCGATTGAAACAATGATATCCACCCGTGTTGTGCAGCCATACAGTTTTACCTTTCCTCGCATCTTTGTAGCACATCAACACATACTCTTTAGAGACCTCTGGACTCCGGTGTCCTTACAGGACCGCCTGCTAAATTACGTGATCCCTAGCAGGCAGATATCCTGGTGTCTTAATGGGAGCCATAGGCTCAGCAGCTCCCCTGAAGGCACTGAATTTTACTGAGCAGGCACCCACTCCACAAATATTTTTTTTTGTTTTTTTGTGTTAAGAAACAAACCCCTGAAAAAAGAGATTGTTTCTTAAAACCAAAAAGAACAAGCATTTGCAATGCAATAGGTCTCGCATTTGCGAGAGTTTAAGCTATGCGTTTTATTTATGTTTTAAAAACCAACACGTAAATAAAAGGCATTGCCATTTACAATGCCAATAGCTCAAACTCTCACAACTGCGAGACCTATTGCATTGCAAATTCTGGTTTGATTTATCTATTTAGTGCTGGTGACGCCCGGTGCGACAATGTTTGTTGGCGCCCCCAATGACCACCTCCACCACGGATTCCCTCACCACCACCCTTTAACAGTGCCCCTCAAGCCTCCATAACCACACTCTCTCTGATGCATTTAATTAGTTATATAGTGCCACCCATACCAGTGTAGGGTGTCTGAGCACTTTGCATCAAACATACATTACACAGAGACACCGAAACTCGAACCCGGATCCCCAGCTCCCGAGTCGACAGCTCTGTCCTCTGTGCCAGTGCCTTGCATGTATAATATTGATCCTGGACCGATCAGTACACTTATCACCAAAGTATGCTCAATCCATGTTTGTCATTTAGCCATGGAGCAGCTACCCGAGAGCCACCCACCCAGCATCTTTTGTCCTCTTCTCCTGTTCCCACCTGTCCTGATGCACACCTCCAACTCCCTGTTGGTCCCCTTCATAGTAAAAGAGTACCTGGGAAGCGTGCGCACTGTACATGTCTTAAGTGGGAGAGATGGAGCAACATTTGAGTGTGGGCATCAATATGGTGGGCATAGATCTTTACATAATGTTGCCTTGTTAGCAGTAAACTAACGTAATTCGATGTATTTTTTATTTTAAATCTTGAGTTGTCTGTACTACCGGCCGATGCCTACCGTGAAAGTCGAGGAAACCTGGTATGGTGCTGCTGCAAGGGGAGCCCCTTGTCGACAGAGTAACACAGCAGCACAGTCACGGCTAAGTCTGTCTGTACTGTGTGCCCGATTCTAAGTACAAGGCCCATAAGTGCTTTATTTCCCTATGGCATTAGAGCTAGAGGCTGCCCTATTATTGTCAGAAGCCTGCTGTCTCGCTCACCTACCCCCCTTCAGAAACAGTACATTGCATCACCCAGCGGGCGCTTTAGCATACAAGCATTGGCAACACCAGTAGGTTTTGCCATTGAATGCAGCGCAGATGCTTTATGCAGATTCTGTTCTGCATCAGCAAAAACGGAAACACGTTAATTTGTGGATGCGAAGCAGAAAATAGCAAACAAACAGAGGTACTAACACATTGAAGGCTGGTCCTACACACTCTTTAATATGATGATCCTCTCCATTTTATTGTATGTCCTAGGCAAAAGAATCGCAGGCCCCGGAAGGCAAAGCTAGACCCTAGAGGGGACCGTAACTAACACAACCCTAGGGCAGCTGGTCGCAAAGGGTGGGCAGTCAGAAGCCCGCACAATCCCCCAAACGGCATTAGCGTCGGGGTTCAAAGTGCCCAATCAGGTGGCAAGGGGCATGGTTGGCATGAGGCTAAGGAGGGAGGAAAGCAGAGGCTGAGCAGTGTTATCGCGATCGTCGTTGGATAGATTGTTGTTGTAGAGCGAGTCATCACTGTTACCCTCATCGCGTTGCTGGGATTGCGGTCCCGCTGCCATCCGAAAAGGACTGGAGCGCCACCTGAAAAGCGATAGGCGGCTATGACACTGGCTTTGAACCCGGTTTAACAGCGACCAACATTAGCCTGGTGGCAGTAGTGTAGGCATGGAAGCAGGCGCAGACATGGAGGCAGCGGTGAAGAGGACATGCCACAAGCCGGCCCGCTTCCGGGAGGAAGAAGGAAACTCTCTCCCAGCTGGCGTGGCCCCCTCAGCGTCTCCGGGCCGTGTGGCCAGAAAAAGAACAGCGCGGGCGCAACAGGACAAATCAGCGCCGCTGAGCAAAGACTAAAGTTAAAAAAAACCAAACAGAGCGCGGTGTCCCTGAAGTGGACGCCGTGAAAATATAAATAAATAAAGTGAGCGTGGTGTCCCTAGCGGGCGCCGCGCTCAATAAAGTAATAAAAATATATATATACAATTTAGAGCGTATAGCGCTGCAGCATCGCACTTCGCGGCCGAACGACAAAGAAAGTGCCTACCAACTAATTGAAGGAGACAGTCTAACGCCGCAAGCAAATGATCTAGTCCGGATGGGCCGTCCCAAAAGGAGACAGGGCGGTAACAAAGAAGCCTCATTTTCAATCGGAGGCCAGCATTTAACATAAACGATGACGCCAGCCAATGAGAATGATGAGCGGGGCTTCAACTCCACTTCTGAAATCTGCTCGATTACAAAAGCCTCGCAGAGCGAGCAGCGCATGCGCGCTGCAACGCAGGTCTGCGAGACCTAAGAAATAACCGAAATGTGCGAGCAGTTTTCATCATGTGAGTTGAGGCCATTGTGTGTTTCCCTTCCCAACATTGCCATACCGGGCACGGTGGTCCCGGGCGGGATGAATGAATGATGTTGCCCAGTCCAAAATAGGGCAGGGTGACCATCCCCTTGACCTGAGGGCCCAGAGGCTGACAGGACACCGAATCAATGGTTTAGGCCAGCAGAGCCAGCAGAGGCTGCAGTGACTGCAGAGGCTGCTCGGGTGTTAACTCGCTGCTTCCCATAATGCTACCTACTGTGGGAGAACTGCAAGTTTCGTGTGGTGGGGCACCATCGATTTACGACGGTGCTCCTTCTCTACCAAACTTTAAAGGATGCCTGGTACCCCTCCACCAGAGCAATTGCATTATAATCATCTTCATTACTTAAGACCTTGGAGAAATTATTTAGCCATTGCAAATGCATGGTTGGAGGATTCACTACCCTCCACAAAAACCTTTGCCTCTCATAATGAGCCTACAAAATACAGAACAGTCTTTCTTGCTGAAAGAATGTTTAGGCTGTCCTGTCTTCCTTTAAGGTATTGCTTATACTTCATCTTCATGCTAACTATCTGCAGTCCCTGCAAACTGTCTGGATTGATTCCAGTATGTGATGTAGATTTGGCCTTCTACGCTTGGTCAAATGATGGTGTGTGAAATAGATCTTAACCGGGGATGACTTCAGGTGTACAGCTCGTCAGAAATGCCTTCAACCAAATTTTCATCAGCTTCTCAGGACTTCATAAGGGCTTTAATCATTCCCAACTATGGAGTCACAAAGTTTTAAATTCATGTCACAAAATAAAAGGCTCAACCAGTAAAATGTAGTCCATCCCATGATTCTCTCGCTGTTTGAGGTCAATTCATTGAGACATGGTTGATATTCCCTTAGCACCCCATAACCCCTCAACACTTATAGCCTGAACATTATTGATATTTGATCAAGATGTAGATAATGGGCTAAGCCAAAATTTAAAATATACCTGAGCAAAAAGCACTCAACCAGTACTTAGCTGTCAACTGTGGCTCTATTTTCCATAAATGAAGCTAGGTTTGCCAGGCTGTCATACCTCACCTGACATTCATCTGGAACAGGAGTATCCTGACATCAGAGAGACTAAGGGGCATATTTAAAGGAATAGCGATATTTATCGCTAACCGCGCTTAGCGCAAATTTTTTTAACGCCGCCTATCGCTGGAAAATATCGCTGAGATAACACCCTATTAACAAGGTTTATCTCCATAGCGATAAAATTTCCAGCGATAGCGGCAAAATGTGAGAATATCGCTGGAAAAGCAGCGATATTCTCGCATTAACGCAAGGATGGATTCAGCCTGACAATCCACGTCCTATACTTTAAACAGGTAAGTCATCCTCAGTAGCAGGTGTTAAAATCTAGCGATAAATGCGCTTAGCGCGATTTATTTTATCGCTTCGCCTGCCTTGTTAATAGGGGTTAGTTGTGTTAGCGACTGTTTTCAGTCGCTTTTAGTGGGGAACGCCTACCTTGCATGTCATTAGCGATAATTATCGCTGGCATGCAAGGCGATGGTATAACCGGCCGCTAACGCCTGAAAGCTGTCGCTAACGCCTGTTAGCGACAGCTTGCTGATAGGGCGTTAAAATTATCGCCGCTTTGGCGGCAAAAAGTGCTGCTAAAGCGGCGATAAAGCTTTAATTCTTCCATCTGGCAACTTCTCTTCCCAACAGTATAGCAGTCTCTGGGATATATAGAGCCATATTCAATACGGAGTATCTCGCTTGACTTTTTTTCACGCGAGTGCGGACTTCAGGTAAAAATCGATCAGAAGATATCGCAAGGAGACTGGTTTGAGCAAAAAATGTCTCTTGGCGAGATACTTTCTGTGTGAACGAGCCTCTCACTTGCAAAAATTTGACAAATTTGCACAATGTGAAATGTCAAGTTATTTCCAGAATTTCGTGTAACAGAAAATTCAGGAATTATACACATTTCAAAAGTGTAATTAAAAATTTTCTCAGGCCTATTTTCAGCAGCTGAACTCTCATTAAGAAAAAAACAAAACGTATAATTCTGATGGCCCAGTAACGCCTGCTACCGGATCCATTCGAATTTAAGAGCACCTCTTAAGGATGGCCTAATTATTAAGGCTTCTTCTGTGGTCTCTGCAACTGGTCTAAAGGGATTGCCAACAGGTCACCATATTTCATCATAGATCCCTACCATGTTAGTCTATTCCCTACCTAATATGTCTATTATGGTTTTAGCCAAACAAACCAAGTCTCTGTGAAAGTTTCCAAGGTTTTTACTAGGAAAAGTCATGTATAATTTTCCCACAAACCTTATGCTGTCATAGGGTTAGGAGTTTTGTCCTTCCGTATCTCCCATCAGCAACTGGTCCATGTGTCTAACCCTGCCAGTGCAGAATACCTTATACACCTTTTTACAAATGGTGCCTTTTCGAGTGAGCGAGGTCACTTCTATTTGGCTCCTGTTTTGCTACAATAATGTGCAAACAATGCCGTTTTTGCATAAGCAGAAGGACACTATGGAAGCTATTGCTACTTTTTCCTCCTTCTGAGACAGATCTCTAAAAGGTGATCTTCTTTTGCAACTTTGATTGCACCGCATGTTTCAAGAAAAGTGGAATGTTTTCCTGCTCTGTCCTGTTAGTTTAAATGGTGTCAGAAAAATATGGGGGGATATGTACAAGGAAGTGGCAGTGCGTGTCATTAGCCTCCTTGGCTTAACGACACGCTCCGCCACTTCTGAAACGCAAGGCTGCACCATATTTACAAGAATGTGGTGCAGCCTTGCGTTTCCCCCTGCGATGGCGCTAAGTTTAGCAACTTAGCGCCAACGCAGGCACCCTTGCACCAGAGTGCAAGGGTGTCTGCGTGCAGGGGAGGATTGTTTATGTGTAGGAAGGTGTCCCTTCCTGCCCATAAACAATCCTAAAATGCCATTCTGTCACTTTCATGTGTGCTGCTTCATGCAGCACACATGAAAGTGACAAAATGCATTTTTTTAAAGGTTTGTTTGTGTACAAGAAGGGACACCTTCCTACACATAAACAAACCATGGCATTTTGCTTTTTCCATGTGTGCTGCACAAGGCAGCACACATGGAAAAAGCAAAAATGAGTAAAAATAATGCATTTCTCCTCGTTTCGCCAACTTAAGACCAGGTTTTTCCTGGTCTTAATTTTGGTGCTGCCTCCTATGTACGCCACCCTTGTACATAGGGGGCAGCGTCAAATACAATGGGTGTTGCGGTGGAACGCCCACCACAACACCCACTGCACGCCCCTTTCACGCTAACCATAGCGTGAAAGGGGGCCTTATGTACAAGGCAGTGTTAAGCCATGTTAAGTGGCTGAACGCTGCCTTGTACATAAGGCGCAGCCCCTATCGCCACCACATCTATAAAAGTGACGTTGTGGTGGCGATAGGGGCTTGTACATATGCTCCATGGTGTTTGCAAACTGAAAACATGGTGATTGAGCACACATTTTTTGGCATTACTATTTAATAGGTTAATCTGCTTTCCTAGGCCCTACACAACACAACTATACACGCAGGGCCCGAATTACGAAGATGTGACGCAGTGCAACTCAGCAAGTAAACTTCTTGCACTGCGTCACATGGAGAGGGCAGGAATGCGCGATATCTACTAAGATCTGGTGCATTTCTGCTCAGTCCCTATTCTGGCTCACACAGCGCAGCCTAGCACCAATTCAGGCATCCTTGCACCATGGTGCAAGGGTGCCTGCTTTGCAGGCAGGATTTATTTTGTATAGAAAGGACCATCTTCCGGCAGAAAAACAATCGTTAGAGGCTTTTTCTTTTTCAATGTGTGCTGCAGAATGTAGCACATGTAGAAAGTGGCATACCATTTTGACGCATTCCCAGGTCTACTACTGGAGCAAGACCTCTGACCTCTGGTCTAGGCCGGCTCTCTCTCCAGCAGCTCCGCTGTGCTGTGCTAGACCTCCGACCCCCACCTGGGAGGTTCGAGGTTGCCGTGTGCCACTCGTGCTCGTCCCTGCTGCTGCCCGCCTCCGCCGTGATCCAGCCTGCTTCAGCCCACTCCTCTGTCCTTTGCCTGCAGCTCCTTAGCTATCATAGGATTCATTTCTCTTTTTATTTTATTTTTTGGCTTTGATTACTGCGCTTAGTTAATTTCCCCTGTTTCCCCAGCCTCCGTTCCCGCTGCTGCTGCCCCCGCGGCCCCTCCCCCCAGACGGTCCCCGCTCCCAGTTGCACTTCCCTCCCCCCTTCCCTATTTAATGCCGGCCGCTGCGGGGGAGCGCGAGCAAGACCTCTGACCTCTGGTCTAGGCCGGCTCTCTCCCCAACAGCTCCGCTGTGCTGTGCTAGACCTCCGATCCCCACCTGGGAGGTTCGGGGCTGCTGTGTGCCACTGGTGCTCGTCTCTGCTGCTGCCCGCCTCCGCCGTGGTCCAGCCTGTTTCAGCCCACTCCTCTGTCCTTTGCCTGCAGCTCCTTAGCTATCGTAGGATTCGAAGGCATGCCAAAGGCAAGCCCGTCTGTGCCCGTCCGCAACCCGACCGCGACCAGCGCCAGGGACCCTGGATCTCCCACCATCCACCACTACGACTCAGCCACCCTCCTTGCTCTCAACCCCGGAAGAAAGAACAGCTGCCAACAGGCCACGCCGAACACGACCCATGGCCAGTTCTCCTGCCGCCACTGCTGCCAGACCTTCAACACCGCCCCGGCCGCCAACACCGCCGACGCCCTAAGATGCATCCTCCTCAACGTGCGCTCCATGCACAGACATGGCGTGGAGATCTGGAACCTCCTGGACTCATTCTCACCCGACGTCGCCTTCTTCACGGAAACCTGGACCAACGCCCCCTCCGCTCCCGACATCGCTATCGCCATCCCGGACGGTTACAAGATCCAGAGGAAGGACTGCCCTAACCACCCAGGAGGAGGCCTCACCATCACGCAAAAAAACTCCCTCCGCCTCACCACTTCCAGCGAAACCTTCCCCACCGCCGAACACCTGCGCTTCCATGTCCAGACCAGCCCCAACTCCACTCTCCGCGGCACCCTCACCTACAGACCCCCCGGCCCCCGGGGCCCCTTCACCGACACCATCACCCACCTCATCGCACCACACGACATCACCACAACGGACTACATACTCATCGGAGACCTGAACTTCCACCTCGACAAACCCAGCGACCCCAACTCCACCACCCTCCGTGACAACCTCGCCAACATCGGACTAAAACAACTCGTCACCACACCGACCCACAAGGCAGGACAGACCCTCGACCCCATCTTCGCAGGAGGAAACAGCGTCCACTTCAGCCACACCACGCAACCCCCATGGACCCGACCACCACTGCGTACACTTCCTCATCGACAAACCCAAGGCACCCAAACCCGCCCCGCGCCCCCGCGAAGGAACTGGAATAGAGTCACCGACGAGCAACTCAACTCCACCGTCACCCGCACCAACCCCTCCGCGACAACCGACACCAATCTCGCAGCCAGGAAATTTCACACTTGGATCTCCAACTGCGCAGACAGGCTCGCCCGCTACGCTACCCCGACGAACAGCACCCCAGGAAAGCCGCCTGGTTCACCACCGATCTCCAAGAAGCCAGGCGCACATGCAGATGCCTGGAGAAGAATTGGAGAAACAACAAGACACCTGGAACCTACACCACCTACAAGGACGCCACGACAGACTACCACCAACACATCCGAACCACCAAAAGGACCTTCATCCACAACAAAATCCTCGCCAACTCCAGCAACTCCAAGGAACTCTTCAGCGTCATCCAGTAATTCACCGCAGCGAAGCCACGGACATCACCCCCTCCCAGGACCTCTGCGACAAGCTTGGATCCTACTTCCACCTAAAGATCAAAAACCTCTACAACAACTTCAACGACCATACGCCCAACTCCGCAGCCAGCCCGCCCTCTGGCTACACCAGCCAGCCAGCCAGACTCCTGCCCACCACACATCTACCACAGAGCCGCCACCATCATCGCACCCGAACTACAATGCACCATCAACACCACCTTCGAGACCGGCACCTTCCCCGACGACTGGAAACGCGCGTCAGTGAGGCCCCTGCTCAAGAAGCCCTCAGCTGATCCCACGGACCTCAAGAACTACCGGCCCATCTCGCTTCTCCCCTTTGCGGTGAAAGTCGCTGAGAAAACCGTCAACTCAGAACTGACTAGGTTCATCGAAGACAACGCCGTCCTCGACCCGTCTCAATCTGGATTCCGAAGCAACCACAGCACCGAGACCGCCCTCCTCGCCGCAGCCCTGATTCTACTCGACCTATCAGCAGCACTCGGCACCGTCTCCCATCGCACACTCGTAGCCAGACTACACGACGTCGGCATACAAGGAACCGCCCTCAACTGGATCCGATCATTCCTCACCGGCAGAAGCCAAAGGATCAGACTACCACCCTTCCTCTCCGAACCAACGGAAATCAACTGCGGAGTCCCACAGGGGTCATCACTCAGCCCAACCCTCTTCAACATCTACATGGCCCCCCTCGCCGCCATCGTCCGACAACACGGCCTCAGCATTGTATCCTACGCCGACGACACCCAGCTCATCCTCTCCCTCACCAAGGACCCCGCCACCACCAGACTCAACTTCCAGGAAGGAATGCAGGACGTCGAAGCCTGGATGACCAACAACTGCCTAAAGCTCAACACTGAGAAGACAGAAGTCCTAGTCCTCGGACCCACCCCATAAGCATGGAACAACACCTGGTGGCCCACCGCCCTCGGCAGCTCACCGATCCCCACGGACCATGCCAGAAACCTCGGCATCGTATTCGACTCCTCCCTCTCCATGAACCGACAGGTCAACGTCGTCGCCTCCAGCTGCTTCAACACCCTCCGCATCCTCCGTAAGACCTTCAGATGGACCCCCCGTCCCCCGAGTCAAGGAAGACAGTCACCAACGCACTCATCACCAGCAGGTTGGACTACGGAAATGCACTCTAGGCCGGCATAAACAAGTCTTTACTCCGCAAACTTCAGACGATACAGAACACCGCCGCCAGACTCGTCCTCGGCAACCCTTGACACGAGCACATCAGCCAGCACCTACGGAAGCTCCACTGGCTCCCCGTGGAGAAAGAGAGTCACCTTCAAGATTCTCACTCACGCCTACAAATGCCTACACAGCACCGGACCCCAGTACCTCAATGACAGAATCACCCTCCACGTACCCAAAAGAAACCTCCGATCAGCCAACCTCATCCTCGCCGAAACCCCACGCATCCACAGAGCCAGAGCAGGGGGAAGATCCTACTCCTACATCGCGGCCAAGACCTGGAACGAGCACCCGATCAACATCAGACGCGCCCCCTCCCTGAACACCTCCAGGAAGACTCTCAAGACCTGGCTTTTCGGCTGAACGGAACTGCTGACCCCCCCTGCGCCTTGAGACCCTCATGGGTGAGTAGCGCGCTTACAATTCCCTGATTCATTGATTGATTGATTGTAGTAAATCTGAGAATACACCCTCCCAGGGCAGAGTAACGCAAAGCAGCATGGCATAGTAAATCACACTTATGGCTTGTGTTAACCTTACATCACGTTGATTGGCACAAGGGCAACACAATCTTTTCGCAAATCAGGCTCACAGTCATATCACATCATATTAAATTCATCCATGTTTACATCCATGTTTACATATATATATATAAAACTTTCCCAAAAAAGTGTTCTTCCACCCCATTTTGTTTTTGTAATTTAGTGTAAATTCGCCCAGTAGTTTTTGCGATATTAAGGCTCAAAAGCTTTTTATATTTCATGCTGGGGAGGCTCGGCGGAGCCGACAGATCTTTAGAAGAGATCTGATTGATTGCCACCACAGCAACAACAATATGGAGCCAGCTATCTTAGGACTCGGGACTCAGTCTCTTGTCCTGTAAAAATGATTAAAAAAAATATGAGGGGACAATTTAGGGATACCCTGCCCTCCTATGCCTGGTGGCCCTGGAGTCAAAAACATATATTTTTTAAAACAATTTGCAGTGAATTCGCAGTCGGTCCACAATAAATTAAAGAAAAGGGTTGCTAAATCCCCCCTCTCAGGCCCAGGGGTGGGGTGGGATGGTTTTTAAAGCAGAGGGGCCATGCAGCCGCCCTCTTAAGCCTTCTTCATGCCCAGGGGAACCTCATTCCCCAGGTCCAAATCAATCAATAATGGCTGGGTGGTGTGGGCCCTCATCCCTGAGTCTTGTTGAGGCACCAGGGCCCCCATCCCGGGGGCCAATTTATTCTAATAAGGGGCGGGAGCATGCAGCCCCCCTCCTTCAATGAGGCCCAGAGGACCACATCCCCTGGGGCCATTTTCAAATGTAAGGGAGGGGGCACATAGTGGGGGCAAAGAAATGGTGCGTGCTTCCACCAGCAGCCAGTATGGTTCTGGCTGGGGAGCCGCCAGGGGCTGCAAGGGCCCTGCATTATGGGTGCAGAGGGTGGGCACCTGGGGCACCCACTAAAAATGCAACATATGTCCGGCTCCCGCTAGTGGAGCCAGCAGGTGCCATGGGGGCCCTGGGACTACCCCTGCTGCCCACTCGGAGCCGTCTCGTCACCTACCAAAATTTTTAATAATGGCCGGCTCCCGGAAATGGAGCAGGCCAGGACCTCGGGGGATTCGGGTCCCCGCGGGCCCCAAAAAATGTGAATGTTGTGGGCACACCAGATGGGCACTGGGGTATCTAAACAATAAATCGAAAAGAAAAACAGAATATAAATTAGCAGCACAAGCCGCTCATTTATTATTACAGCTCCAGTATGGAGCACCGCATAATGCCATAAGAGGGCTTTTTATGGATATTTTGGAAATTCTGGTGGTGCCCCTAGAAGAGACAGGGGTACCACCAAGTATTTTATTAATGTTGTGGAGGGATGCTGGGAGCACAGCAGCGCCTCAGCAACATTAAAAAACATGTATGTCTCCTGGGTTATGAAATCCATGACCCCATGAGAGCTTTTTAAAGCACTCCAAGCAGGAGCTTTAAGCTCTTCATTTGGTGTGTGGGGACACTTTGTGGTTGTTTCTATGGCTGCAGTTTGTGGCCTTAAAAATATTAAAAGAAAAACACAAAGCCATGTTGATGTTTAATTTTTTATTACTATTTTATGACATAGACTTTTGATAAACATTGCAAAGTGTGAATTTGTGAAATATAGATTAAATGATAATATTTGATGATATTTTAACAACGACAACAGGTCAGCTTTATATATGCTGATATGCTGATCCCTTGATGAAGCCAATAAGTCCACTTTTTATATTTTGGTGTTCTGGTCCTGAGACAAAGTCAGTAGGTCTGCCTTACTTAAAATGACACCCTTTATATTTAGCAACGCCTGTGGTGGTTGGGGTGCCAGACCCTGCACCTAAGCCACCGCTGTGCATCGCTCGTGCACAGCAGGGTGGTTGGTTGCTGGGGTTGGCCGGAGGCTAGGCCCTATGAGTAACCTCACGGCATGCATGGCCAAAGGCCATGCACAGTGTGGGGTTGGTGTTATGCATAGTAATAAAATAATACTTTACGTTAAAAAAACTTGCGCCCTAAAGTAACAATAACTTGTGTCCTCACCAGGCACTGCTAATTACCTCCCATATTACATCACTCATAACATGTTCTGTGTCATCAGCGATAACATCATTGCAACATCTGGAATACCATCATTGATGACAACACTGTGGATGGTGGAGGCCAGAGTGATATTTAATCTGGGTATGAGTTAGTATAACTAGTGAATTTCAATGGTTTTGTTTCTTTAAAACAGTACTGATATTTTCACCTAACTATAACAACCTTTTAACAATTGTTTTTTCATTGAGTATATAATTATGTAACTTTTTATGTATATATAGATAAATACGCACATACATACAAAGTCAGATTCAAACATTTTAAGTAAACAACACTGCTTTGCAGTGAAAGATATTCGGACAACTGAATGTGTGTTCAATGGACCGGTGTATCCTTGTTTTTCTGAGCCTCCTTCTGCCACATTCAACAGCTGTGATGGTGGCCAGGACAACTGCTTCTGGGGCATGAGACCCATCTGGTCCCACTCTAGAGATGTCAGTGTTCACAAGTTGAGAGGTGTGAGATATCAGATATCAGAGGGGGGTGTAAATCTATACAAGGGGGTGTGAGAGTTTTCATGATTGAGTAATCTAAGGGCCCAACTCACAAAGAATTTGCTGTGACATACCGTCATAGTACTTCTGGCTTACACATGAATTTCTACAGTAAGCCAATGGTAGGCCAGATGTATCCCTGACTTACTTGAGGGATGTAGTGGTACACAACGAGTACTACAAGAGTAAACCACTTCTACGTATAGAAAAATCTTTGTGAATTGTGCCTTATTTATCTAAGGATGTAAAAAACAGAAACAGGCATGCTACAGTGATGGTACAAGGCATTTCAATTTCATGATGTCATTGCTTATGGAATCATTTAACTGACTGTGAAGACATCTATATTGTTCCTGTGCTGAATACCCTTATGTTATGAAGCAGACGTGAAAATAGGTACTTGCAGAGCCTACTCTACAGTTTCAAACAATACATGCCTGTATTTTATCATATGCAATCACATAACATTTTAGAATCAAGTAAGCAGCAGTATGTTCATTGGAAAATCTGTTTCAATTCCTAGATAAACCGATACCGTAACTGGAAAACCTGTGTTATCTGTGCTTTTTTGTGGTAAACCTAATAGAACAGCAGCTAAGCATAGGTTGCAAGATGTCACAGAGTAATAGAGTGTGGGGGCGGGAAGTGGTGGAGGCCAACTCTGCTATATCAGATATCAGCCCCACATTCCATTACTTCTTGATATTTTGCGACCTCATATTTCACTGCTGCTTACTTCGCTTTACCGTCACAAGCAGAGATAATGTAGACCACGTTTGTTTCAGTTATACTCCCCAAATAAGACGTTTCACATTTCAATAAAACAATCAAATCATTTTTGTAGAAAACTCCAAATGTTGATTTCGCTTGCTCTTAAAAAAGAGTAGGCTACAGCAATACATGGTTGAATTACGTTTCAACCAAGTTATTTTGCATATATGGCCTGTTTGCCCTTTAATCACACACAATTTATTTTTATAATAAAAAAGCTAGTATTTTGCAGAGGATGTGGCATGTATCAGGCTACTTTTTGAGGCATTGCAGGCCTTCAGGACTCTGCTAAGAATACCTATAGTATATGTTTACAGCTTAACCAAATTTAACCTCTTTATTGTTTTTAGGTGTATAATTATTTACGAAACCATTTCATCATGTGAAAACATAATTGTATATTCTTATGTACTTCAACGTTATTTTTTTATTCATATGAATCGAACCTGCAATAATTCTCCTTGGACATAAGTGGTCATGTTGCAAAATCTCTATCCCTAAGAAGCAGCAGAATGACCTGCCTAATGAGGCAAGTCCTAAGCAACTAAGGCAAGTCACTTTTTGCAGCCACCTGTGATTGGCTATAAACACACAGATGGTGAGCTGAAAGGAACATCAGACCACAATGTCTGTGGTTTAATTCCCAAATGGGGAACTATTTATTTTCAAAGCAGTCCAAGTTCCCTAAATCTGTATTCCTTAAAGGAACGAGCGCTTCTTTTTAAGAAAAAATGGTTTCCATTTGGAACGATATCAGGAGGAGCATGCACTGGTCCATTGGATGAATGCCTGTTGCTGGTTGCCGACGACACCCAGTTGATTCTCTCCCTCACAGACGAACCCACAGCCGTCAAGAGCAACTTCCACAACGCGATGAAGGCAGTCGCCACCTGGATGAAGGACAGTTTCCTTAAGCTTAACTCAGATAAGACCGAAGTTCTCATCCTGGGCTCCACCTGGGATGACTCCTGGTGTCCTGCAGCACTTGGAACCCCCCACACCCACAGACATCGCACAAAACCTCAGCATCATCCTGGAATCCTCGCTCTCAATGAATTGCCAAATCAATGTTGTTTCGTCCTACTGCTTCCACACGCTCCGCCTGCTTCATAAGATCTTGAAGTGGATCCCCACTGAGTCCAGGAAAACAGTCACCCATGCGCTCATCAGCAGCAGACTCGACTACGGCAAAGCACTCTACGCCAGCACCACCCAGAAACTCCTAAAGAAACTGCAGAACATGCAGAACGCCTCCGCCAGACTCATCCTAAACATACCATGCCGCAGCTACATCACCGGCCGCCTGAGAGACCTTCACTGGCTACCTGTCAACAAAAGAATTACCTTCAAGCTCCTCACGCACGCCTACAAAGCCGTCCACAGCGCCAGACCTGCATACCTCAACCACCACCTCTCCTTCTACACTCCCACCAGACATCTCCACTCCCCCAAAGTGGCCCTGGCCACCATCCCACGGATCCACAAGACCACAGCTGGAGGAAGATCCTTCTCCTACCTCGATGCGAAAACCTGGAACTCCCTGCCTCTGCACCTCAGGCAATCGCCATCGCTGCCGCAATTCAGGAAGGACCTCAAGAACTCTCTCTTCGACTGAACCGCAGATCCACCACCCCTCCCACTCAGCGCCTTGAGACTTTTACAGGTGAGCAGTCACGCTTTATAAAAAACCTGATTGATTGATTGCCTGTTCCCCATAGGTTGCCCAACACAATTCCCAAAGAGAAAGCGTCCAATATGATCAGATTCCCCTTTGCAAATTTGCCATCAACTCCCTTGAGGCGGACAACATTTCAATGGTTTGTGACCACAACTGCAATTGAAAACCATTAAGACATTGTAATAAAAAGAGGACGTCTCTTTCCTGCCCCTCCTAATTGCAATACTATATGAGTCACAAACTCCTTTTGCAATCTTGTGGTTGCAAATCCTGTGATTTTGTGAATTGGAGGGCTTGCAGTTGCAAAATTATTTAATACATCTGCCCAGTGACCCTTGCTTGAAGAGCGATCCTCTTTGAGGCAGCTACATATTTTTAAGGCCTCTCTTCTACGATGGCCCTGATTATGAGTTGCATGGCACTGGAGGGGTGCAAACTCCACACATGTAATTGCTATTGCTATTTGATAACATCACACTAGGACTGTGCAGTTATGAGTTAATCACCCATGGAATGGGGAATAACTGTACAGAGCATGAACTTACCATGCAGGATTCTGCACGATATTCCCTTTTCTGAGATGTTTAACACATACCTGTACCACCTGCATTGAGCAGATGGTAAATGTGTGTTGGGTGAGGATGTAGAAAGATGGGTAGGGAAGGTAGGAGAGCGAAGGGGATAATTAGTTCTGGTAGTATGGAATACTCCCCTTCTGTCTTAGAAAAAAAGTCGGGTGTGTTGGGGACAGGGATTGGCTGCTGTTGCAACCAAAACTCTGGCAGTTTAATTGGATAGAATGATCAGCAGGTAAAATTGGGTCTGTTGTTTCAATACTTGGGAAATGGGTTACAAGAACGCTAGGTCAGTCATGATCAAACAGAGTAAAACCCTACCCGTGATACCACTCCATTTGAATCATAATCAAGCTCTAATTGTGTATACTTTTTAAAAGGCTTTCTTGTAATTGTACATATTGTGCAAAAGTCAATAAAAGTGAAATAAATATGATCTCTTCATAATGAATCACATCTTTTCTTTATTTAAAGAAGTCCATCTGCAAGAGGGCCTCTTGGATGTTTGCTATTCTGTCATGAAAGTGAAAGCAGAATAGTCTATTTGCAAGACTGCACGTTGCTCATACAATAGTGAGCACTTCCATGTAATGTTTAACTTATGGACACCTGGATAAGCTCTCTAAGTTTACAATTAAGCCTTATGGTCAGCAGGATTTTACACAGGTCACACACTCTGTCTGTGGGATATTGAGTGATATAGATGATGATACCTGAGTAAAACAACATGTCACCCTCACCCACTCTACCATTTTTATAAAGAATGTGCAAGGCAACATTAATTACAATCTTAAAGCATTACTGCTTGTTACAAATATATATATTCACTGAAAAAAACAAAAGTTACAGGGACTTTATAGTTAGGCTCAGATTTCACTCTTACAAAACCAGTGAAATTCAGCAGTTATAGTTACCTGAGCTATCTATAACTTATGCCCCCGCAATGCATTGCTTATGACCTCACATATTACATCACTTATGACATGGCCAGTGACATCACTGATGATATCAATGATGACATCTCAAATGACATCACTGATGACATCATCTAGTGAGCGTAAGTGTTTTCTAAGTGTTTATGATTGTTAAATATAAATACTAACCTACTACAAAAGTTAAAGTAGTATACTTGGTGCACTACTAATGAGTGATACTACTTTTAACATATATTATGTGAGTAGCTGTGTGACTGTGTGTATTCGTGTGTGAGTGGGTGTCTGAGTGGCTGTATGGGTGTGTGAGTGGCTATATTGGTGCGTGAGTACTTGTGTCAGTGGCTGTATGGGTTAGTGAGTGGCTGTGTGAGTGGCCCTATGGTTGGGTAAGTGGGTGTGTGAGTGACTGTATGAGTGAGTGGGTGTCTGACTGGCTGTATGGTGAGTGATTGGTTGTGTAAGTGGCTGTATGGGCGAGTGAGTGGCTGTTTGATTGGGTGTTTGGTTAAGTGAGTTGGTGTATGAGTGGTTGTATTGGAGTGCGTGTCTGTGTGAATGGCTGTATGGGTGAGTGAGCGGATGTGTGAGTGCTAGTATGGATGTGTGAATGGGTATGTAAGTGGTTGTGTGGGTGTGTGAGTGAGTGTGTGAGTCCTTGTATGGGTGAGTGAGTGGCTGTGTTGAGGGGCTGTATTGATGATTGAGTGGCTCTGTAGGTAAATAAGTGGGTGTATGAGTAGCTTTATTGGTGAGTGTGTGGCTATATGACTGGCTGTACGGGTGAGTGACTGGTTGTATGAGGAGCTATATGGGTGAGTAAGTGGCTGTGTGAGTGGCTGTATCGGTGAGTGAGTGAGTGGGTATGTCAGTGCCTTTATGGATGAGTGAGTGATTGTGTGTGTATGTGTATTGGTCTGTGAATGGGTATGTGAGTGGTTGTGTGAGCGGGTGTATGAGAGGTTGTATAGGGGCGTGTGGGTGTGTGGGTGGTTCTGTGGATGATGTCATCAGTCACAAATTTGAACATGTCAAGAATAATCTCAACATACTGTCTTCCAAATTTCATGCATATTATTCAAATGGTGTAAAGGTATAAGCAAATCAACAAATAGCTTTACAACTGGCAAAAGTGTTAACCCTTTCAAGGCACCCTTTTCGGGAGCTGATGTCTCAAAAAATACTATTTCGAAGAAACTATTAAACGCAAGTTTTCCAATTTGAATTCTACTTTCATGACAAGTTTGACATACATTTGTTGAGCAGTTTTTCTATGGGTGCTAAAAAGGGTAAACAATTTTTTTTAACCCTCTTTTACTTTTTCCCTGCACAGAACTACACAGAAAATTGCCATACCAGACAATAAGGCACAGGCTTTGAGACTGAGGACAGACTGCTCTTACATCTTCTGCCTCCAGCACAGAATCCGAGGGTGAGAGCAGCCCATGTGAGGCTCCAGAGTTGTCTCCGCCCACAATACCTCGCAAGACAGGCATGAATAGCTCCTGGCATGAACGTAAACAGAGACGGTCCCAGTGAGAGCTGCACCATTCTTCCTCACTAGGCCCCCATAACTGCAGCGCTGAGAGCACCCTCCCACAGGGCAAGGACAGTCAGTGACTGGTGAGCCCCTAGCAACCGTCTGCTGCCACCGCAAGCTGACTTGGCAGAGACGACAACTGACTGCCTCTCTCTGTGATAAGGGAGGAGAGCATTGCACGTCCCCTGGTGGCAAGACGCCATCAATGCGAAAGACAAGACGCAGAACTACAGAGATCCAGCTGAGTGCTCCCAAAAGACAAGAGTGGAGGTAAGGCCTACAGAAAACCGAATGCAGGAAGGAGATCGCACATACCCTATGTGAAGTAGCACCGCCCTGCAGTGGGCCAGAGACTGTTCAGGGAGTGTCCTCCCCCACGGCTGCCTTAAGACTGAGTCGCTCACCGACCCATTACAGGCACGAGGAGAGTCGCACCTTCCCTAGTGGCAAGCTGCCACCACCACAGATGAAAGGAGACGCTAGTCACCCACAGCGAGGGAGACTGGGGTCTCCTTCGCTGTGGACCCGGAATACCCTGTCCAGAAGGAGCAAGGTATGGAAGAGGCTGCAGACCAGATCCATCTAAGCAAACCTACCTCCACTGTCGTCCACAAACCGGTGATGCACCGTTGAGAAGTTGTCCAGTCCTACCGACAGGACAGGACCTGTGAGTGGTTCAAGATGAGAGAAGATGTGCAGTCCTACGGACAGGACGGAGCTGGCAGGAGGTCCCTGTGAGGAGAACTGATGACATGTGACCTGACGCCACCTCGAAGCATGTGCAGAGGCCACATGCAACATGTGGCCGGACACCACATCACACAGCAAGCAAGATGAAGAGAGGATGGCACGATGCTCCGATGCCACATTGTGGATATGCTAAGTGAGTGCCAAATTTGGAGCAAATCCATTCATGAAATCAAAAGTTATTAGCAAATTAAAAATGCCTTTTTCAATGGTAAGTGTAAATGGACCATTACTACACAGTGGCGACCACCACTGTGTAGTTATGTTTCAGCTGCACTTTCAATTGAAAAGAGCATTTTTCCATCTGCATATAACTTAGGCTAGTGTGGATCTTTACCAAATTGGGAACTCGCTTCATATAATCAAGTAAAGCCCGGCATGCTGAATTTCGTGCAGCTACGTGACAGGAAAATAAGTTAAAGCTGGTCAAAAAAAGCTGTTTTCCCATTATAGATTTCACAGAAAGTTTTACTTGTGTCTGCAGCCAAGACCTTTGAATGGATTTATGTCAAACTTGGTAGGAAAGTACAACTTTACACAGAAAGCAAGCTTTGCTGGTTTGGTGTACTATGAGCAAAATTGGTTCCGTTTTGGCTTTTAAGAGTTCCCATTTTAGTATACCTTGGCTGTTTTAATCTGCGGCAGGTCCACAGACTAAAATTGGACCCAAATTTCTCTTCCGGCCTCCTTTAGTGTCCAACACCCCAACAAAGCATCTATATAAGAGGGCAGAGTGAGCCCACCCTGGCACCCAGGTCATAGTGAGGGACCCTCAATGGGCTACCCCAAACAATGACAAGCATTGGCAAAGTTAATATGTCTTGGCAATCCGAGAGCTATTGGCTATTTTAGCCATATGTTATGGAGTGGCATAACCTATTGCCTTTGCTTGCAAAGATGGATATAAAAACTTTAACAGGAATGTCTAAAGCAGGCAGCTTGCAAGACAAGAGGGGCCTCAGGCAGACTACAAACAAACTTCACATGTGCTCATATTGCAGTCCAGATAGAGGAGGCAAGATGATGGTCTCTATTGCTCCATTGTGTGTTCTTAGCTGCAATGCTCTCTGAAACAATTTACTGTATTGTAACTGCATTTATATAGTGCTTACTACCCCTGATGAGGTGTTGAAGCACTTTACTGCAAGTAGTACGCTACTCTAAGGTTAGTGTTTGATCCAGCAGTTATTTGTTAACATTGGTGTTTGGGATTAGTATTATGCTTGCAAAGAAACCACTCCATGCATTTATTCCAATTTCTTTGTGCCAAGTACAGGATCAACAAATGGTTCCTGTGACAGTTAAGAGTAGCAGCAAAAATAAAGTACTTTACTTAGACCAATAAATCATGTGCATTCAATGTTACAAAGCACAGTGTATTATTACAACCATCATTCCATATGTATTGTACCATGCAGGGCTTGTTTGGTGGGAGGTTGCGAGGGTCCCAGTAGGGTTCCAACTCACAGGGTAATGAGTGATGCTTGATGTGGGCAGTTGCATGTAGTGGGGGTTATTGGAATAGTTGATGCAACTGTGTGTAAAGTTTGTGAGTGTGCATACAGGTGGCTTTTGGAACACATATAAAGATGAACATGGTACCTGCTATGTGTTCTATATTTGTTAATAAGGGGAACCTACTGTGCCATTAGCCCTCATAGGAAGCGAACCGAAAACAGTTTAGTGAGAGTCAGCAATGGAGCTGACCCATACAGACCACATATTCTGGATATGTGGCTCTGAGGAGCAAACAAAAAGAGTGTAAAAATCTGATATAAAATAAAGCATTGGCTCAGACATTGTGGAAAATGAGACCACAGCCCACACCCAGAGCTAATCGGCCATTGGGAAAAAAGTAACTGAAGATCATGAGCTTGGGGCATACAGGAATAGATCTACAAGAGGAAAAAAGTTGTTCAGGTGGAATGAGCACATGCATTTTTTCTGTGTGATTCTGTTCATTTCTGTAGTTTTAGAAAGTAAAAGAAACACAGCAGACTCCCATGCACAGTCCTTTGAGAGTTGCTCTTGTCTAAAAGATTGCATATTCATTAGGCTAAAACCAATTACTGAACGTGACAGATACCATCTTACACAAAGTGAGGGCATCTGCACAGGAAAATAGACAATGGCATAACAACCGAGCCACTCAGAAATCTCTCTAAGCTGGCAGAGTCTCACTCACATAGAAGTAAGGACAGAGCAGCTCGAGTCAGAGGCCCGCTACAGAATACTCACTGCCTGCAGGCACGGAGAGAAGGGTCACTCTGCAGTTAGCTCACAAGCACAGATTGCAGTTTTAGAAACCCGAGCTGATGGTAGTGTTTGTGTGCAGGGTGTGTATGCAGCAGTAACGTACGGATAGTGCCATGCAAGACTGTGCCTCTGAAGACACTCTGCGCCGAGCATTCAAAATAATACTGTGAAGCAAGGGAAGTACGTGGCAATATTAGTGCACTCTGATGTATCTCGCCACGATAGTGCAAGCGGCGGCGGCCCAAGACCAGTGTCTGAGGAGCTGTCGAGCTCTCTTAAATGATACAAGGACGGCTGGGGACATGAGTGTTCTATACTCGTCTTGGAATGCGATATTATCAGGCAGAAAGTGAGAGCAGCAAACCCTGTGAGGAAGATCGAATAACAGCCATTTTGAAATGCCTGTTAATGAGCTTTTAAATATTTTTAGAACGTAGAATTAAAATATGCCTTTCTAAAAAGGCATGAAAAATAGACCAATAGATGTTTAATGTTTATGTTAAGCATTGCATGTTAGTTAAATGATTGTTTTGGGTTTGTTAGGAACAGCTAGATATCGCAAGCGAAACAAGCAACACCGGATTATTAAGTAACAGGTATCCTCGGAAAACAGCGTCTGACATTTGATCTCGGTCTTTGACTGCACAACAAATGTGACGACTTAAGAACAAGATTTACAGGCCTGTTTACAGAAATGGAGCTCGGAGCAGCCAGTGAAAACATCACTGCTTGTGTGAAGTGCTCATCAAGAAAGAAAAAAGTAGTTCCTAAAACAGTTCCTAAAATGGGAGCAGCGGATGGATAGTAGTAATTGATCCATGCCCCGGGGGAGGGATAATCACAGGAAGAGGCATGATGCATGCACGCCATGGACAAACGGGGAGAAAGATTATGAGAGCGATGATAGAGCCAGGAAATTGGAAGCCTACGGGAAAGCTGAAGCCCACAAAGTATATACAAAATGTCTCAAAGAGACAGCGCAAGCGCTGTCTAGACATGACCAAACAGTAAAAAAAGAATTTGTCTGCGTGCCGGAGTCCATGGACTATTTTCTGAGGCTGCAGACTCTATACCAATAAAATTGCACCAGTAGTCCATGGCATTGACAAATAAGCTGTTTACTCTATTTGTCTAAGAAAACACCCATAGCCTGCTGCCTTTGGCAATGCTCCATGGACTACAGGTGCCACCTCAGGTGTATCGACCCGGTGGCCAAGTTGTTGAGGCTCAAACCAGCACTCTGGACGCTTCAGATTGCTTATAGGCCAGTCTGACCCTTTTGAGGCCATGAACTATCAGCAACATTCTCAGTGTGCTGAGTTTGTGGCCTCAGAAACTAGTCCACAGACTACTGATACATTTGAGGACATATAAAATTAAAACACTTAACTTTATTTACACATAAACATTTCCTAGTGGTGCCCTTGCAGTTTGGATTTTTAGGCTGAACTTCTTGTACAGTCTACTGAAGTCTGAGGACTATTTTCCATTTTGAAGATCAATCTGAGTTTTTCATAGGCTCAGAGCAACAATAACCTTACACCACATCAAAACATGCTTTTTCCTAGACAACAGGAGGCCCAGCCACATATTTTGCAGACTTCGAGAGACTCACAGCTTCAAAATGATACAATCTCGAGAGGAAGAACTTCCAGGAACATTTTCAGCTGATGCACAAGAGAAGGAAGAAGATGTGGAGTGTCTTGGCAAGACTACAGGTCCGGAGAAAGGAAACAGACTGAGGAGAAGAGATTCTTTATAAAGCTTCATGTAGTAAACATCATATTGCAATTTTGATTGCAAATCATGTTGTTAACCATGGGAGAGCCTTTTGTTTTCTAGAGTCTTGTGATGAAAACAGTGCTATTCTGAGAAGTTGTTTGCTATTTTCTTAGTGTAATGGGCAGTTTGGTCTGTCATCCTTTACAGTAGTCAAGCTTAGAGTTGGTCATAGAGAGTAAACTGACTGGCCAGACCTCTCGTGGAGTGCAATGGAAGATTTCTGTGAATGTTGGTGTGAGGTTGCCTGTGTCTTGAAGTTGAGGAGAGTTTCTTAGTTTACAAGAAAATAAGATGCATCACTACATCATTTGCTGTCATTTTTTCCCCATAAAGCGAAGAAGTGGCACACAGCTCTTAATTCACAATCCATGGGACGCCTTTAGGACCCAAAGAGCATGACCTTTGTTTTTGTCAAATTAGGATGGAGGCATCAAATGGGTTTCAGCCAATTTCCGATCCCAACTAGGCTTACATTATAATTAGGGCTTCTGGTTTTTATGTTATTTCTTTTTTAGACATTTCTGTCTGTATGTATCTATATTTATTTGCTCATTTTATCAGTATTCATCCATTTTTATTTTGTGCCTGGTGTATGCATGAAGCTGCAACAGGTATATTTTCTCATTAATGTAACTGCTAAATGTATACACACATTTGAATGTACAACAGGTTTTACATATGTACAGAACAAAACAGTCATCTATAAACTTTTGCAATGTAGAACAGTGTAGGGAATTGGGTTATCGGTTAAGGTGGGTGAAACCCTACTCAAGCAGCAACCACAATTCTTTTCAAGGTGAAACACAAGCAAACCCCAAATTAACCTGTGTTTAATTATCTGGTAGCTTGGCACAAAAGCAGTCAGACTTAACTAAGAGGAAATGTGTAAAGTATTTGTGCAGCACTTCAAACAGTAATAATGTTAAAATATGACACAAGAAAATTCTGACTCCAATTTAGACAATTGGAGTAAAATGTCATATATTTGAGACCAATATGACAAAAATCCAATCAGTAGAACTGGATATATGCAGTTTCAAAGATTTAACTGAAAACAGTGATTAGAAGCACAAACCGCCAACTGTGGTTATCTGGTCATGCCGGAGAGGGACAAAGTCACAAGTTTAGGCCAATCACGTTGGAGCATGGGCCGATTCAAAATACCTTAAACCCTGGTTGTGGAGCGTTACAAGATTCCGCATTGAGTATGCAGTTCCGAGAGGCTGTGGACGGTGATGTGAAATCCTACATCAGAGATGCATTGCGCAGCAGCGGTTCTGAGAGACTGTAGGCTGTGATGCAAGGTTCTGCGTCGGGAATGAGTCGCACAGCGGTAGTTCCGATGCGGAGCTGCAAGTAGAGGTTTCGGTTATGCCCAAGATACTACAGTTTGGTTTGGCAGAGCACCTTCAGGCCCACTTCCAAGGGTCCAGGACTGAGCTGGCACCACCTGGGGGGCAGGACTCACAGTAGGCAGAGTCCAGGTGTTAGGTTTAAGGTGGTTAGCACCTATTCTGTCCCAGAGGCTCTGATCAGGAGGCCTGCCTACTAGCCCTCGGAGTCACTCTGGTAGGCCTGAGTTCAAGATGCAGGCCCAGTCCTTTTCACTCAGGGATCAGGGCAGCAGAGCAACAGAGTAGCAGTCCTTCCTGCAGAGCTGCACAACAGTCCTTCTGAATCTTTCACAGGTCCAGAGGTGTACTGAAGAGTTGGGTCGGAGGGTCTAATATTTATATTTGGTGCCAGCTTTGAAGTAGGAGATGGTTCTGGAGATTTCCACCCAGAGGTGCTTGGAATTTCCTGCCTCCCTGCCCTGGCCCCAGCTTGTCTGGGGGCACAATAGACTGGTGAGAAGCTCTTTGTGAGTGTGCTGAAGCAGAGTGTGTGTGATGTGCAAGTGCAGTAGGTGATAGGTCCTCCCTCCTATCAAGTCAGAGATGGCTCATCATGCCAACACCTATTCCCCCTTTGTCTCGCAGCAATACACAAAGACGAACTGCCAGTTACACCTAGTCATGTGACCCAGGATACAGGCTGCAGGCACCAAACCCAATATAATGCTATGGGAGATGTTGGCCTTGCTGTGGTGAAAAACACATTTAAGAGTTTTTCACTACCAATACATGTATAACGTAAAAATGCATGTCCAGTATTTTAAATCCACTGCACCCTGCCCTATGGGCTGATTGGGGGTCTACCCTAGGGGTGATTAGTAAGTATTTAAAAAGAAAATTTGGGCCTGGCAAATTATTTATTTTGACAGGTCAAAATGGCACTTAAACTGCCCATACAATCTGCAGTGGCAGGTCTAAGACATTTTTAAATGGCTACCTAAGCGGGTGGCACAATGAGAAGTGGCGGCGCCTCCGCTAAGGCGGAGGAGCATCGCCCCACTGCTCAAAAGGGAAAATTAAATGATAATAACATATCATTATTATCATTTTATTTTCCCTATTGCAGTCAGTGGTGGGGCGGGGAGGGGCTGGATAGAGCAGGGGAGGAGTGGTGTGCACTCCCTAAGTGCGCATGAACTGTTTGGCCGGCCCTCTTGGGCCAACCAAACAGTTCATGTGCACTTTGCATGTTCCTACCAGGCTGCATTACACAGCCTGGTCAGGAACATGCACAGGCTCCCTGTTCCAGTCTGAGCGCTGATCCATGGTGCTCAGCCCAATCACAATGCTGCATTGCAGCATTGTGATTGGCTCAGGGGAGCCTGTCTGCCCGGGTGTTTCCTGCTGCTGCCGGCTGGGACAGGAAGATTAAGAGGATAAGGACGGAGGACGGAGGAGAGGCAGCGGCGGCCGGCCCTTAAAGGCAAGCCCTTTTTTTTTTTTAAATTATTGCATTCCTCCTCCCTCTTGCCCCCCCTTGTCCACCACCCTTGTCCGGTAGCAGCCGCTACTGACAATGAGTGCTGCAGGCCCACTAGTAGCATTTGATTTACAAGCATTGGGTACATGTAGTGCCACTGGATGAGGGACTTACAAGTAAATTAAAGGTGCAAGTTGGGTGTAAGGCAATGTTACCATGTTTTAGAGAGAGAGCACAAGCACTTTAGCACTGGTTAGCAGTGGTAAAGTGTGCAGAGTCCTAAGCCAGGCAACAACGGGTCAGCAAAAACAGGAGTATTGAAGACGAAAAGTTGGAAAAAAAACATGCCAATGATATCAGGTTCAACAAACAGAATAAACAGTTGTGTATATTCACTTATTTAAGCTTAATTAGGGAATAATTTTCCTTTTTTTTTTAACTCCCCTACCTGTCAATCTGCACATCTACTGACCTGGCATTAATCCCTGGCAGTAGTGAGAATCATGCAAAAAAGACCTTTTTTCTGTATTTTTATGTCTGTATTTACTGGTAGAAATCGGTACAAATGCAAATCTGAGAGCCCTAGTTATAGTAATGCTTTTCTTGTCTATAAGTTGTGATGTAGTGTTGAGTATTGTTGTTCCATGCATGGCTGAAAAAGCCAAGGGCAGATATCATATGAAGACGTGATAAAACTGAACACAGTAGTTGACCTTGGAGAGCTCAGCAAGTTATTATATTGGTTTTATGATAAAAGGTATTTAATAGTCTGTGTCCTCGATTCCTCACATAAAAACATTTCAGAAATAGTTCTAACAGCTTTGTCACCTCTGATTATTAAAAGATCAGGCTGAAGATAATCCTGGAGTTGAAGACTGCTGAGAGATCTAATCGGTAAAATACATAAATGTTTCCAGTATCTTTGATGCAAAGTACATTGTTACAGGCTTTTACGAAGGTATTTTCTGAAGTTAAAAAAACAGCAAACTACTTTCAAACTGTATCTTAAACAGCGGTACAAACTGCTCCTCTAATGGATTTCGTTTCGAAGTTTTCCAAAGAATAGTAAGTACATCTAAACTCAAAAATACAGCTTTTCACAATATCTGCCACTTCTTTACCCAAATCCTGAAACAGAAGCAGTGGGTGTTGCGATGAAGCTGATAAAGTGGATACAGAAAATACATCACAGGAAGTGTTGCTTCCAAAAATCAGCACTTTGTCATTTGAATGGAATTTAACAGCTTTTTCCTGCATAGTGCACCATACCACATTTGTTCAGCTTCTAATTCATGTCTGCTAAATACCATAGTGGTTACTAAACACTCACTAAGAGATGTAATTTACTTCTTTGTAGTCAAATATTATAGATTATAGAGCCCAAGGCAGCACTGGAATACTCAGTAAGGTAGATTAGCAAAGATACAAGAACATTTGAGTCACTAACCTCCTGCATAAATTATGTTTGTGTCTGCATAAGTTATGATTTTTTGCATTTCCTTGAGTTGCGGGCATTCCATGAGTTACATGAAATCACTGGCCCGAAGGCCATAGTGACTTCATTCAAAATGAAGCCCCCTGAAGAATGTCATAAGGGGTCCCTGAGGCTCGAATATCTCACAGATATTTATTGACCTTGGGCTTAATGGGGCTCCCTCGAGGGGTTGGGGGCCCCTGAACAATTGGGGCTTGCGTTGCACCATGGAAGGCCCACCCACAAATACAATCAATCAATCAATCAATCAGTATTTGTATAGCGTGGCTTATCACCCAGAAGTGTGCAAGGGAGGTGGATCAGAGTTGTCTGGTCAGTTGGTGGAAGGTCAGGCAGTGATTGATGTAGGAGGGTCCGGTCTTGTGGAGGGCCTTATAGGTGAGGGTCAGCTGCTTGAACTGGCATCTCTTCAGGACAGGGAGCCAGTGGAGGTTTCTTAGGTGGGGGTGATGCTGGTCCGTTTAGAGAGGTCGAGGATGAGTCTGGCTGCAGTGTTCTGTATGGTCTGTAGTCATTTGAGGAGGGGGGTAGTGGATCAGGAGTAGAGTGCATTTCTGTAGTCCAGTCGACTGGTGACGAGGGATTCAGTCACTGTTTTCATGGTGCTGACGCAGATCCAACTGAAGATCTTGTGCAGCATGCAGAGGGTGTGGAAGCAGGAGGAGGCAACTGCATTGACCTGGAGCTTCATGAAGAGATCACTGTCCAGGATGGAGCCGAGGTTGCGGGCTTGATTGATGGGAGTAGGTGAGGGTCCAAGTGCCATGGGCCACCATGTGTCGTCCCATGGGGAGGTGTTCTTTACGAAGATGAGGACTTCTGTCTTGTCTGTGTTCAGTTTCAAGTGGTTGGATCTCTTCCAGTCGGCGACGTTGGTCATGGCATTCTAGAAGTTGCATTTGATGATGGTGGTGTCTTCCTTGAGGGAAAGGATGAGTTGGGTGTCGTCTGTGTATGAGATGATGTTGATTCCACGGGCATGGACGATGTCGGCCAATGGGGTCATGTAGGCGTTGAAGAGGGTGTGGCTGAGGGACGATCCCTGGGGAACTCCGCAGATGATGCTCTTGGGTTCGGAGGTGAATGGTGGTAGGCAGATTTTCTGTGTGCGTCCTGTGAGGAAGGTGTAGGTCCACTTGAGGGCGCTTCCGCTGATGTGGTGGAGTCTGACTATGAAGGCATGGTGGGATACGGTGTTGAGGAAGATCAGGGTTGCTGTCTTGCCACAGTCGAGGATGGATCGGATATTGTCGGTTGCAGATATCAAGGCAGTCTCGGTGCTGTGGTTGGAGTGGAAAAGACACACAATTGATGGACGGAATGCAGAACAAATCAAAACATTCGCCCCCAGTCAAGAGATCTGAGTTAAATCCATCATTCTTTTTCTCACCATGCCACCCCAGTTTAGACCTGGTCATATGCAATCAGTCTTGACCCAGTGCCTCATGGGAACAGTCCAGCCCGAATTGCCAAGCCAGGTCCTCCCTGGACCGGAAACAAGCATCCTAGGACTGGTTTCGGGGTTTCACCCCTCATCAGCCAGGATAGCTTGAATCCATTGGCACAGTGAGCCCGGGACCCACGTCTGGGCATACCCGGCGCTTTTAGGGCGAGAAAGCAAAAGACACACAATTGATGGGACGAAATGCAGAACAAATCAAAACATTCACCCCCAGTCAAGAGATCTGAGTTAAATCCATCATTCTTTTGCTCACCATGCCACCCCAGTTTAGACTTGGCCATATGCAAATCAGTCTTGACCCTGTGCCTCATGGGAACAGTCCAGCCCGAATTGCGGAGGGCTTCTTCTGGAGGAGTTTGCATAAGTTATTATTTTTTGCCTTTTAAATACAGCATATCAAACTTGCACAGAGATGAATACAAAGTGAAATACATTTTATTTTTAACACCAGTTACAAGTGTGGACTTTTTAGGTCTGGTACATTCAAAGACCTCACATGTGTAATATACAAAGGTTGCAGATTTGGGCGAGCCCCCCAGCCATTGGTTTTTTGGGGGTCATCCTCCTTCAGTCATTACATAAAATGTGTCATTCACATTTTTTACCAGCAGGCTTCAGCTACTGCAGGTTTCGCTTTTTCTATCTACATTGAAAGATTACATGATAGCGTTTTGTGTGTGGGTTCAAAGAGGGCACACTGATGGATATGCCTGTATTCAGACTGCGGTTGACTCCATATATGTGGCTGTTTGATTTGGTTTATGAAATAGCCATTTTGAACTGTCACCTTACCCCAAACACTAAAATACCAGTTATTCACAATCAAATAAAATGGAACATAATTGCAAGCAACGAAGTTTTGACTACAGTCCCAACAAGCAGTAATTGTCATAATATTATTTATAGTGTAGTTTGCAAAAAGTGCATTTAGAATTCAATAGCAGAACTGCATAGTTATTATTAAAAATCTTATAAAGCTCTTGTGAAATGTTAAATCGTGTGCTAAGGTGAAAACCACCACTTGATTCAAGGAATTTGCGAGTCAGGCAGAGTATGTTGCCTCTAAGTGCTCTAAGTGCTCACAGCCAATCATTAGTCAGTGAGAACAGTGATTTAAATGGCAAAAAAGAAGCGCAAATACTCACCAAACTGAGTACGATGGGGCAGATTTACAAGCCCCTTGCGCCACTTTTGCGTCACTTTTCCCATGTTAAAAATGACGCAAAAGTGGCGCAAGGGGCTTGTAAATCTGTCCCAATGTGCCTAGAGGGGTGTCGAGGGGCGTGGCCACAAAGCGGAGTTTATAAAATCAGCTTTTTCTTGGTGTGCATCAGTGGGGTATCCTTTGAGCTGAATAGCACACTTTCCCACACAGTTTTCTTGCAAAGTAGCCATATTTTCTGAAAGAGCACCTACAAACATCTTCTAACACAACAAAATTTTGAAGATGTAGCATTGTAGTTGTGTGTAGTCTAGTGGATACATTGTAACCTGATTAACAAGGAGACCCAAGCTCTAATTCTGACTGTCTAATTATACCAATATGTGTTTTCCTAGCCAAATTAGCTTATCTGCCAGTATGCCAGCCCCCTTTTCCTGCCCCAGTTGAAGTTAGTAGCAAGCACATTGAATGCATTATTAAGAGCCTATTGTGTGCGTCACAGATCAGCCTGTTACTACACCGACCTGTAGTGCATCAGTGCCACTACTCTAGGACTACAGCCTGCTTACTTTGCTTTGCGTTTTACACTGCTTTTAATGAGCATTACAGCTTACTACAACCAATCTAAATGGTAATGATTTTATCAGATTCCGAAATATAAAAGGCCAAAGATTCTAACCAAGAAGCTGAATGCAGATTTCTGCAGCAGGCACAATAATATTTTACATTTTTTTTGCCAGCAAAGTTGGCTATTACAACCACAGAGTAACAAAAAAAGTGACGAGCTAGACATAAATCTTAACATAAAAAGTGGGATAGGGAGGGACTAACACCTTGTCCCCCCTAGCTCTTGTAGTGCTTGTGGGTCTGTGCCAGTGGGGCGGGGGCACATAAACACATTCCCATCTCCATGCACACACATATATACAGGCACACTGACAACATTCAAGACAGCTTTACATTCTAATGTACTAGTGAAAGGGGGCCGGTCTGCTGTGCCTCGACCCACATTCTGGCTGCTCACCTCCTCCCGAAACAGCGTGGCCACAGAACACTCGTAACCATTATGTTAAATGTTTATTTCCGAATTGCTGCGTATCATGAGACATTGCAGCCCCAATGGCAAACTTGCAGTTTGATTGACTGTGCATGATCTAATTGGAACTGCCTGCCAATTATGAGTGTGACGCTGGCCCACGTTACCACCAGCGGCGGCCGGCACAGGGAAGTGCGTTGAGGTGGGGCAGGGGGGAAGCTGACGGAATAGGTATTATTTATTTATTTAAATATACCTATTCCATCATCTGTCGACTCACACCCCCCCCCCCCTACCCCGCCCCACCACCCCACCGCGTTTACTTGTGCCGGCTGCCGCTGGGTATCACCCCCCTCCCAGCTTTGAGTTATAATGCTTCAGGGACATAGGGGCGCACAGAACATACTCCTCTGTCAAAGCCTCAACATCAGCAGCATTTGCAGTAGAGGTACCAATACACCTGAGCCAGCCAATCTTGAGTACCGGTACTCTCCTGCGCCAAGGAGAAGTCCAGGTATTCAAGGGGAGAAAACGAAGTGCCGTTACTCGGTACCGGTGAGTACCTGCCCATTTAAAGCACTGAGTGGGAAGGTCTGTTAACCTGGAATTGGTAGGAGGAACGCATCTTGTGAATTTCTGGTGAAATGCTTGCTAGTTGTTTATTGGCTCCGGTCGAAGACTCGTTCTCGCGTTGTCTTTGTCCTCGTGACTCAGCTGCTTTGCACCGGTGACCCCTTTGAACAGAATTCAGACTGTTTACCCAGGCTGGTAGTCACGCTCTTCAATACCAGCAGAGCGGTCCAGTAAAAAGCACATTTGGGCTAATGATTTAAGACAAAAAATCCTTCCTGCAAACTAAAAGCACAGTTTTTGTTCTGTGAGAAAAGAGGGGAATTATGCTGCCTCGTGTATTAAAGGAAAACATTGTTATTGCTGTCCTCGTCAGGTGAATGATGGTAAAATGGCTGGCAGTTGTACGCTGACAAGAGGGTGTATAACTGCCTTTGTCCAAATGACTGAACTGCTGAGGGCCTGTGACTTGTGGTGAAGGAAATGGAGCTGTTTACACAGGCTGGCAGGTTGTCACCTACCATCTTCCTATTGTATTGTAGCCTTTGTATAGCTGTTACTACCACAATGTGGGGCACTGAAGCACTTATCCACACGGATAGCGAACTGCTCTGTGTAGGATGAGTGGTCAAAAGTGGATTGTTTTTATTTTGTGCCTATGTGGGCAGAGTTTTCATGTTGTGTACGATGACCACTGAGATGCGGTGTTATAGGACGCAGTGCCTGGCACTGTGATGGGTAAGGGTATGTGAGAGACAAATGCACAAATCATTATTATCACTCAATCAATAAGTCTTGTAGAGCGCTGCTACTCAACCCTGAGGGTATCAGGGCACTGATGTAAAGGTGGTCTCATTTGAAAAGCCAGGTCTTGAGTTCTCTTCTGAGTTCTGCCAGGGAGGGAGATGTTCGTAGGTGGAAGGGCAGGTCGTTCCAGACTTTCGTGGCAAGGTAGGAGAAGGCGTGGCCTCTGCTGCAGTGGATGCGGGGGTGCACGTGAGGGCCCAGAAGGTGAAGCACAGGTGTCTGGCGGGTTGGTAGAAGTTCATGCGGTTGTTGATGTAGAATGGTCCCTGGTCGTGTAGAGCTTGGTAGGCATGTATTAGGAGCTTGAACGGACATCTCTTCTTGACCGGGAGCCAGTAAAAAGTTATGAGGTCGGGGTGATGTGAGTGTGTTTGGGGAGGTTGAGGGTGAGTCTAGCTGCTGCGTTCCATATGGTCTGGAGTCTCTTGAGGAGTTGGGTGGTGATCCCAGCATAGAGAGCATTCCTGTAGTCGAGACGGCTTGTGATGAGAGCTTTGGTGACTGTTTTCCTGGTGCTGATGGGTATCTATTTGAAGATTTTCCGGAGCATGTGAAGGGTGTGGAAGCATGAGGTGGCACCTGCATTGATTTGGCACTTTATGATGAGTTTGGTGTTGAGGATTATGCCGAGGTTGCGGGTGTGGTCTGTGGTTGTGGGGGTGTATACGAGCTTGGAGGACCACCAGCTGCTGTCCCGCGGGGAGGTGTTCTTCCCGAAGATCAGCGCTTCCGTCTTGTCCGTGTTGAGCTTCAGCCAGTTGGTCCTCATCCAGTTGCCGACGCTGGTCATGGCGTTGCAGAAGTTAGTTCTGGTGGTAGAGGGGTCGTTGGTGAGAGAGGGGAGGAGTTGTGTGTCGTCTGCATAGGATATGATGTTAAGCATGTGTGATCTAATGATGTCTGCGATGTATGTCATGTAGGTGTTAAACAGGGTGGAGCTGAGGGGCGATCCTTGGGGGTGTGGTCATAGGTTCAGATTCGAAAGGGAGGCAGGCAGATTCTCTAAGTTCATTCCATGAGGAAGCGTGAGAACCATTTGAGGGTGTTTACTTGGATGCCGATGTGGATGTGTCTGTTGATGAGGGTGTGATGGGATACTGTGTCGAATGCAGCTGAGAGGATGAGGAGGATCAGAGCTGCTGTTTCACCGCGGTCGAGGAGGAATCTGATGTCGCTGGTGGTGGCGATTAGGGCTGTTTCATTGCTTTGGTTTGTGTGGAAGCCAGATTGAGAGTCGTCAAGCAGGTTCTTTTCTTCTAGGTATCTGGTGAGCTGGAGGTTGTTGGCCTTCGTGAGGACTTTAGCAGGGTATGGAAGCAGTGAGATGGGGCAGTAATTCTTGAGTTTGTTGGGGTCGGCGAAGGGTTTCTTCAGGAGTGGTCTTCCCTCGGTTGTTTCCATCTGTCCGGAAAGGTTGCTTTGGTGATGAAGGCATTGAGGATGTTGATGAGTTCTGTGCTGATTTCTTGAGTTCCAAGGTCAAAGCAATGGTGAGAGCACGGGTCCGTGGGTGCTCCGGAGTGGATTGAGGACATGAGGACTGTGGTGGTCTGCGTGGTGATTGGACTCCATGCAGTGATTGAGGAGGTGGTTTCCGTGGGTGGGCTGAAGTTTGAGAATGATGTTGATTGGTTGGGGTTGTGAGGGGTGGACCGTGTTCTTGGTGGCTGATGGGTTGGAGAACTCCCTGACTATGTTGAAGAGTTCCTTCGTGCTATTGGCGCGTGTTTCGATGTGGTTTGTGAAGGCGTCTCTTTTGGTGTCCTTGATTCATTAGTAGTACCTGTTGAGGGCTGATTTGAAGGTGGTTTGGTCGGTAGATTCTTTGGTGGTGCGCCGTTGTTTCTCTAGTCATTTGCAGTTGCGCTTGATGGTTCTGAGTTCTGGTGTATACCAGCTGTCTCTTGGGGGGCTCTGCAGGTTTTGTCTGGTTTCCCGGGGGCGACTCTGTCAGCGCATTTGGAGATCCAGCCGGAGAAGTTCTGGACTGCCCGCTCCAGGTTTGATGAGTTGTCGGGCTGGGAGGTGTTGAGGGCCTGTGTCCATTGGGTCTCCATTACTTAGTTCCAACTGCGGTGCGAGGAGATGGGTGGCTTGGTGGTGGTGTCCTGTGAGCCTGTGATGGTGAAATGGATAATTGAGTGGTCGGTCCAGGTGGGTTTGGAGATGTGGCTGTATTTGAATCTGTCACTGGATGTGAAGATCGGATCAAGTGTGTGTCCTGAGCTGTGTGTGTGGGGTCGGTGACCAGTCGGGAGAGGCCAATGTAATTATAATAAGGACTAACCAGCTTAGTCACAGAGGCAGCAGGATGCTGTATGCCTGTATTCCAAAGCGGAAGGGAGAGTAATCTGAGGAGGCCCAGTAATCTATTCAACAACATGCGCCAGGCAGTGATGCTGTCAAATAAGTGAAAAGGTACCAAAAGAGCATGAATTGGAAATGGTGACATAAGCAGCAGCCATGCACCATTTTATTTTATGTTGTTTCTTTTATTATTCATTTAAAAGCAGCGATACTGCCTAATGCTGAATAAATACACCAATGAATGAGGAAGGAAGTGGAAGAGCAATCAAGACTGGCAACCTGAGCAGAAACTGCACAAATGTTTAAAGGTCCAGGTTCCACAAACTACTGCTAGTCCGATGGAAAACAAGAAACACTTTACCAAGCTAGGCAGTACAAAATGCATAAACTTTTGAGCAAGTACAAAGTTTTTAGACTCACTTCATCCACATAATGTTAACACCTCACTTATCTGCACACAGCATAAGAAATATGGAAACACTTTCAAACCCCCAAGTAAACTCCTGGCGGCAGCCACTTGCTGGAAAGAGAGGCAAATTATGTGAACACATCAGGACTGTTTTTCAGTAGTGATGATATAAAAATGCAACCGAAGCCTCTGCAAGACATTGTCAACCACTATTCAACAAACATGTATCCATAGTAAAAGCTCATGTGTGCATTTTTTCAAATGCAAAATCTGCTAATAGTTTTAAAAAACAATGTAATTCCCCCATATACATTACAGAGTTTTTTCAAGGGCACAATAAGATTGGTTTGCATAAGGTTCCTTGTTGCTTGGGGTGCGAATTTAGTGCTGAGATGTGTCTTGGATTGAAGAGTTTCTCAAGAATTTCTCAGCTGTAGTTGTGTTTTTATCCACATGGTCCTCCACAAATTATCTCTTTTCTTAACTAGGCTTGTTAGTGTTTAAATCATCTTCCAAGCTGAAGAATTAACTTGTTGCCTCTCAGTTGAGAATAGCTATAAACATTGTCAAAAATGATGCTGTAATTGATAAAGTACAACAAGAAAAAGTGGGGAACCCAATTGACCCTTGGAGGCTTGGGTAATATATCTATTGATAGGTATCTAAACACCGAGCAGAGCAAACACCGCGGATGCGGTAATGGGGTTAGAGGATACCGTGTTGATTGGCCGAGAATAGAAGGTGAGAGTATTCAGGTTGAAATGGAAGTTACAGCTGACATGAAAGGTTAGTTGGGGCAAGATTACTCGGCAATGGCGGGGCCAACGGGGTGAGAGCTGTAGATCGGAATCTTTGATGGCGCTGTAGATAAATGGAGTCGTTGCTGTCTTTCTTGATAAAAAGTAGGAGACCTGCGAGTAACAAATCCTTTTTTTAAACATATGATTTTTTTAAACATATGATTTATTATGATTGTAGGTGACACTGACGCTAGCAGGTACAAGCGGGATTGTGACTTTTTAGCGCACTGTCCCAGAGGGTGGCGTGCAGGTACGACGGACTACAGCAGCCACTTGGTAAATGTATACTAAAGTGTTTATATACATTTCATGAGTGAGGTCTTCTGGTCTTCACTGTTGAGAGAATTGGTTGTGTTTTTTATTGACATTTGCTACACAGTTGTGTTTTATGTATTCCTTTTTGTCATGTGACCACAGGTATGAGTGACCCACAAGCAAGGTGTTAAATGGTCCCACACTTGCCCTGATGAAGTTGCCGGAATTACAGTAGGCAACGAAACATGTTGGCCCATATGGTGATAAATGGCCAATTAGATGCCGTTTTTAAGTGAGGACGCTTGCTACATTGAATAAATCATTGTTGTAAGTAAGCGGTACCTCTTTTTAATTGAGGATTGCATCTCCTCTTTTGTGTTGTGTGTGGGACATGGGAGCACGCAGTGATTTTTCACACTGATCGTGTCATCTTTTTGCACCTATTCGTTTTCACTAATTTTGTCATAGATTTCTCAGTTTAGAGGAATCCCTTTACTTTCATCTTTTTCTTCCACTTGGAAAGTTACCGGTGATGATAAGTGTAGGCATACTGGTAAATTATATGCCAGCAGCCCCCTTGGTGTTACTACCGTGAGGTACTTCCCATTCTTTCACATATTTTTACACAAAGTAATGTGGTGATAACAATTTTTTGTTTTTGCTTGTTGGAAATTGTGGCACATGACGTGATTGGATATTAAGTGTGAACAGTAGGACATACAGGCAAGTAATAATTGTACTGCCGTGTAAGGGGAATTTATACCCTTAGTCCGTGAAATTATAAAAAACTGTTCTGAGTTGGTCAGGTCTTATTGTGAAATATATTGTTGAGTGGGGGGCAACCTGACTACTTACCCCTTGGTGCTCCTGTTTGTTATTGGATATTATGTACGGCGGCTCAGCCGTGAGAGCATTTTTTCAAATCTTGTTTTTGCTACAAATAAGTGTGGCCTAAGACTGTGGCAAGTGTCAATAAAAATAAAAATATAGTTATTTGAAAAACATAACTATTACAACTATTTCTGTATATTTTCAATAGGAGACACACGTGTGATTCCACCCAATTGTTATTGGTGATATGGATAGGAATTGCCTTGCTTTCTCTGACGAACAAATAGCTCTAATTTTAGCTGGCCCCTCCCTTTTACCTGAAACAGCATTGACTAGCGGTATTACAGCTAGGGAGGAATGGGAGAAGTTGACGAATACCAAGAAACGTCAGATTCGTGTAGCCCTCCATGGGGCTTTGATGACTGAATATCTTCGTGCGGGCGCAGTTCCACCAAGTTTAATTGTTCGTATAGAACCTAAAATCTTTTTGGAAGATAAACAATTCCAAGTTGATTGGAGTTTCATTGCCAATAAGTGTACTCGGGATTGAACAATGGGTACTGCATGATATTAAGATATTGGAACAATCCCAAAGCCAGTTTGGGTTCCATAACATGACTAGTTGCGATTGGGCAGCTGTGAAATCATTACAGAACAATGAACTACTGACTATTAAGTCAGCCGATAAGAGCGGCGCAGTTGTGGTGCTCAATACAAGAGATTATGAAGCAGAAGTATTGAGACTTCTGGGGGTTCGCACTAATTACCAGCCTTTGATGCGTGACCCCACATCTGAGCTGCAGGAAACGATCAAAACCATGGTGGCGGATGCTAGGGAGAAAAAATGGATCACATATAAGGAGGCTGAGTTCCTTGTTAATAACAAACCGAGGGTCCCCGCGTTTTATATTTTACCAAAGATCCATAAGGCCCAGCGTCCGCCACCTGGTCGCCCGATCGTGTCTGGTATTCAATCAGTATTGGAACCTTTGTCGCAATTTGCGGACTTTTTCCTGAGAGAAGCAGTTATCAATCAGGCTTCCTTTGTGCAGGACACCACTGTTGTTCTGAATATCTTGAACACAGTGGTGTATGATTCCGAAAAACAGTTCCTGGTAACAATTGACATAGAGTCGTTGTATACCAGCATACCCCAAGATGCTACGCTGGTGGCAGCAGCATGAGCTCTTGGGGCGTGCGAATGGTTCTATGACACTCCACAGACTTTCGTCCTGCAATGTATTGAATTGGCATTAACCAAGAATTATTTTGAGTATAAAGACCAGCTCTATCTCCAGGTGTCGGGGACATCTATGGGGGCTACATTCGCGCCGAGTCTGGCCTGCATTTATGTGGGCCAGTTTGAGGAGAATGTTATCCAGCATGCCTCCAACCCCTTCCAGGAGAATATTTCTCTCTGGAAGAGATTTATTGATGATGTCCTGTGCATCTGGACGGGATCAGAGGAACTACTCCAGACCTTTTTAACATGGCTGAATGAAGCAGATGAAAGTCTGCGGTTCACATGGTCAATTAGAAGATTCTGCAGTGTACCTAGATGTGGACATAAGAGCCAAGGAGAGTAGCCTTTCCACGACAGTGCACCAGAAGGCCACCGATAGGAACTCCCTATTACACTATCGCTTGTTCCATCCTAGAGCACTTCGTGACAATCTTCCAGTGGGGCAGTTCCTGAGATATCGCAGCTGATTTCATGGAACAATCTGAAGAATTGGTCACTAAACTAAGTAATAGGTAGTATCCGAATAAGGTGGTGAAACGGGCTCGGAAGCGAGCATTAAATACACCTCGAGAAGCTTTATTGGAGCGAAACACCAACCAGAAAGAAAAGTGTATACCTGTTGTGACCACATTTGACCCTCTGTCCACTAAGGAGAGACAGATCATCAGAAAACATTGGTCTTCACTAGATGTAGGGGAAATGAAGATGCCTCCCCCCAGGTTCGCCTTTCGTAGGGCGCAAAATTTAAAAGACAAGCTAGTTCACACACGCCCGGTTACCAATAAGAAGAAAGATTCGACATTACCTGCAGGTCATTACCCTTGTGGTTGTTGTTCGGTGTGTGAACTTACCGAGCCAGCCAACAGTGTTTTGTTGAAAAATGGTAAGGTTTGGTATCTTAACAAGTTCACTAACTGCAATACGACCCATGTAATTTACAGGCTCACATGTCAGTGTCGTTTACACTACATTGGACTAACGTCGCGTGCAGGAACATCTCAGCACCTTGAAAGCAGGCAAACTCACCACTCGCTTGGTTCAACATTTCCGGGAACAGGGTCATCATTTTCGAGATCTAAAATGGACTGTCCTTGAGAGGGTGGTTGGCAATGCATGTAGCATTGACGAAATTCTGGCAAGAAAAGAAGCACGGTGGATTTTCTCAGAGAAAGTTGATAGCCATGGTTTAAATGATTCGATTGAATGGAATAAAGTGAGCAGATAATGTCCTTCTATTATTCCATTGTGAAGAAGTACTGATGAAATGTAGATTGTTTAGGAATGGCTTATGTGAGTCCGTGGATGGAGGTGAAGGGGTGCCTTGATACTCTAGGACTCTCTGTGCACCGTGTGTATTGTTTTTTTAATGTGCACAGTGTTATTCCCAACCAGTTTGTGCTCCATGATATACTGGGGACATGCTCTTTGTAGGAGCCCATTGGCTACTAGTGAGACTGGATTGGGTTTTTCATTACGAAGATAAGGTGAGGGTTAAATGCTTGTACCTCCCTTTTGAATAGAGCACCAATTGGACCTTGTAAATTAAAATTAGTGAAGGTATATGTGCATGTTCATTGTTGGCATTGAGGTGTGACTGCTCAGTGCTGGGTTTTGGGTACAATCGAATAAAAACCCAAAATAATTAAAAATATCCAGGGGGAATCACGAGGGGGCTGCAAACACAAAAGGAGAAGTGTTGCAGACTGTGAGGTGCTGAGCGCGAGCGGTACTTTAAAGATGGCCGCTCTTGTGCTCAGAAGCCTCGGCGATATTGCCGGCATTCTATTTCCGGGCCTTTCACCTCCGGGGTTGTCCTTCCTCCCCGGGTGTTTGAAATACGATGGCTCGCGTCCCGATTGCTGTGGAGCGGGACGGAGCACCGAGCAGAGCAAACACCGCGGATGCGGTAAGGGGGTTAGAGGATACTGTGTTGATTGGCCGAGAATAGAAGGTGAGAGTATTCAGGTTGAAATGGAAGTTACAGCTGACATGAAAGGTTAGTTGGGGCAAGATTACTCGGCAATGGCGGGGCCAACGGGGTGAGAGCGGTAGATCGGAATCTTTGATGGCGCTGTAGATAAATGGAGTCGTCGCGGTCTTTCTTGATAAAAAGTAGGAGACCTGCGAGTAACACAACCTTTTTTTAAACATATGAATTTTTTAAACATATGATTTATTATGATTGTAGGTGACACTGACGCTAGCAGGTACAAGCGGGATTGCGACTTTTTAGCGCACTGTCCCAGAGGGTGGCGTGCAGGTACGACGGACTACAGCAGTCACTTGGTAAATGTATACTAAAGTGTTTATATACATTTCATGAGTGAGGTCTTCTGGTCTTCACTGTTGAGAGAATTGGTTGTGTGTTTTTTATTGACATTTGCTACACAGTTGTGTTTTATGTATTCCTTTTTGTCATGTGACCACATGTATGAGTGACCCACAAGCTAGGTGTTAAATGGTCCCACACTTGCCCTGATGAAGTTGCCGGAATTACAGTAGGCAACGAAACATGTTGGCCCATATTGTGATAAATGGCCAATTAGATGCCGTTTTTAAGTGAGGACGCTTGCTACATTGAATAAATCATTGTTGTAAGTAAGCGGTACCTCTTTAATTGAGGATTGCATCTCCTCTTTTGTGTTGTGTGTGGGACATGGGAGGCACACAGTGATTTTTCACACTGATCGTGTCATCTTTTTGCACCTATTCTTTTTCACTCATTTTGTCATAGATTTCTCAGTTTAGAGGAATCCCTTTACTTTCATCTTTTTCTTCCACTTGGAAAGTTACCGGTGATGATAAGTGTGGGCATACTGGTAAATTATATGCCAGCAGCCTCCCTTGGTGTTACTACCGTGAGGTACTTCCCATTCTTTCACATATTTTTACACAAAGTAATGTGGTGATAACAATTTTTTGTTTTTGCTTGTTGGAAATTGTGGCACATGACGTGATTGGATATTAAGTGTGAACAGTAGGACATACAGGCAAGTAATAATTGTACTGCTGTGTAAGGGGAATTTATACCCTTAGTCCATGAAATTATAAAAAAACTGTTCTGAGTTGGTCAGGTCTTATTGTGAAATATATTGTTGAGTGGGGGGCGACCTGACTACTTACCACTTGGTGCTCCTGTTTGTTATTGGAGGTATCTAAGCCTACCAGGGATTTCTTTAAATGCACTTAGTGTAACATTTAATACACAAAACAGTGATCGTAAGCTCCAGTTGATAGCTTACAATTGATCAATCAAAAATTAAATTAGCTCATTTATGTCAGAATGAATCTGCTACAAATACTCTTCAGACGGGTGTGAATTTTTCAAAATACAAACTTTTATGATGAAAAAAGAAATTAATCAAAGGGTACAAAAGACTAAAACAACGCACAGTGACCGAGGTTTACAAATGATTTGTGATTACTGATACCTCATAGTCACTAGTGTGAGCATCTATTCCAAACAATATACATAAACGGAAAATGAAACTGATCAATACAGAAAGCAATTCCTTAAGGAAAATAAATCACTGAGGAAATAGATGTAGTTGTCGACGTTTCGGTCTTTTTGGTTTATGCATCCGTTAGACCATCTTCAGGACGATGAGTTAGAGTGTTGTATGACCCTTATGAGCATTCCATGGGGAATTTCTAATCATGGCTAAGTCTGTTTATGTTTAAAATCTTCCTGGCCAGTGACACCGAAAAAGAAGCTATTGAAGAGCTCTTGAATTTGATATATGTCCAAACAAATTGTAAGACTCTTATGAAGCAATCTTCAAGGATTTGCTTATTCTCGTGCTCGCACTTCTAGCTTGACGGTTGCGAGGAAGCAAGCTGAGTGCCCAGCTATTTAGGCTTTATCAGCCTGTGGGTGTGGGACACTCTAAGATACTCTTAGTTCCTCTCTGACCAATGAAATAAAAGTTCACAGGCCCGCACCTACCCATGTTTGCAGCAGATTCGGATTGCCTTACTGCAAACAGGCCCAAAATGCAATGTGTCAGGGCATTTTCAAAATGGCAAAAGTCTTCGGTCACAGTAAATTTGGGCTTTGAGGGTGGGGTATGTGTGGGGAATGACCAATGGTAATCCTAGGGTCCTCCCAAATCTAACACTAAAATACAGTTTGAAGCAGGCACTGTACCTACAACAAACCCAGAGATATTGGTCTGGTGGGTCAAAAGCATGATCCAATAGCAACCAGACAGATGATATACAATATTTGTCCTAGCATCCTGTTTCCTCCCTTTGAAGGGCACAAAACTTTTACATGTGATTTAGACAGCCTTGTAGTGTACTACGATTTGGCACTGGGGTATCAACAGGTGTTATGTTTCATATAGGTACCCCAATATAGGCTCAGGTAGTCACCTAACCTTTCACCTATATTCTCCCCTACCATTACACTACATAACGGTTCTTGGGACTGACCTTTGACCTAGTTACGATACTGCTTACAGGACATAGGGTTTTCCCTGAAAACTAGCCTCATCCATTATGCATGAGGGTTCTTGGAAACTCAGCAGTACTACCATCTCCTGCATAATAACTATGTATAAGGGTCATTCCTTCTGTCATCCTAAGTCCGACATGACACAGCAAGGTAGAACCCCTGAGGGTACCACTTTGGGTATATAAACAGCATATCTTGCTGTGGTAGTCAGAGGAGAAAAGTACTTCCGTGCTGACACACTGACGCGAGATGCTGAGGTTCCTGCACGCAGATACTCCAGCTCGCAGTGGTCTGACATCCTTTACGGGGTGTCCATCTCGAAACCAAGACGGGGTCCCACAGTCTCTCACTTCAGGTAACGGGGTTGACTTTATCCTAGAGGGATTCTTGGCTTTACACCTACATACATGCTAGGTACACTTAGGTACATCTTGTTAGGGTCGCATCGTAGGAGTACGCATTTATTACTGTCATGTATTTTTATATACTTGCCTGTATTCATTGTTTTAGCACATTTGTAGAAATCTACCATCCTTTTACTCTGTTAGTGCTTCTAATCATTTATATCGGTTTCAGTCTAATGGTTGTTTCAGCACACCTATTTTACACTAGAATGACGCTGGTCCAATAAATGCTTATTGAAAAACGTCCCCACCGTTTATTCTGTGTATCTCTCTGAAGACAAAGTGAGCATGAGTGACTGAGCTAAATGTATTGCACTGTTTCCATGATTCTGAGGGATCAGGGTTGTCTTGTTCGATAGTTAACAAGAACTATTCTCTCCTTGGTAAGAGGGGTTTCTAGTGGCACTGTGAGCTAGCTGGTACACAGGCTAACATACCCGGTGGGGGTGTCTAGAACCAGTCCGGATACCAATCCTACAGTGCATGTTGTCCAAACGCGCAGGTCCTATATAGGTTTATAGGAATTACCCGACACAGGAGGGGCACAGCGCGATCCTGCATATTCTATTGAGCTCAGAGGAGTCATCACTGTCCCTTCTGAACAGCTTATTGTGTGAACCTGAGAGGAATTTCATAGCTCATTCACCCCTCATTCAGGCAGAACTGGCTGAGAGTAGCTGGTAAGTTAATGCAAATTAGTCTCCTAAAAGCCCAGGCAGCTAAAGGTAACTTTCTAAACGTTTCTTTTCCTTAATATTTGTTAATAATCTGACCACTATAAACATTAAAATAGTGGTTTAAGTATTTTTCTAGCTGGTCCATTTTCTTAATTAGCAGCATTAGTATTTTAATCTGCACACTGGTTTTCAACATAGGACATCTAGTACTGCCACAATGAAAATAGCCTTGTCACTGTAGAGAGAAGTTAACATACATTTTCTACATGTTCCACTTTTAAATACCATGCATCCTACCTTGTGGGCTACACAGCCTATGTAGGGTAACGGTTCTTGGGACTGACCTTTTACCTAGTTACGATACTGCTTACAGGATGTAGGGTTTTCCCTGAAAACTAGCCTCATCCATCTCGAGACCAAGACCGGGTCCCACAATCTTTCACTTCAGGTAACGGGGTTGACTTTATCCTAGAGGGATTTTTGGCTCTACACCTACATACATGCTAGGTACACTTAGGTACAGCTAGTTAGGGTTGCATCGTAGGAGTACGCATTTATTACTGTCATGTATTTTATATACTGGCCTGTATTCATTGTTTTAGCATGATGGTAGATATCTACCATCCTTTTACTCTGTTAGTGCTTCTAATCATTTATATCTGTTTCTGTCTAATGGTTGTTTCAGCACACCTATTTTACACTAGAATGACGCTGGTTCAATAAATGCTCATTGAAAAACGTCCCCACCATTTATTCTGTGTTTCTCTGAAGACAAAGTGAGCACGAGTGACTGAGCAAAAAGTATTGCACTGTTTCCACGATCCTGAGGGATCAGGGTTGTCATGTTCCATAGTTGCCAAGAACTATTCTCTCCTTAGTAAGAGGGGTTTCTAGTGGCACTGTGAGCTAGCTGGTACCCAGGCTAACCTACCCGGTGGGGGTGTCTTGAACCAGTCCGGACAACAATCTTACAGTGTATGTTGTCTAAACGCGCAGGTCCTATATAGGTTTATAGAAACTACACGACATTTCGCTGCCAACGTTGGTTTGGTACTTATTTAACGATCAAATCTGAGTAGTTCAGTTGTGCTTTTCTCAGAGACCCCTACTCACATTTCCCCAGAGACGTCTGGAGTGGGAAGGGAACTATCCGCCACAGCTGAGTAGGCATATCCTATGTATTGGCAGTAGGTCGATCTAGCTTGAAGGACAAATTGTTCCTATTGTGCATAAAACCTTATCTCAGTTTCCTTGAAATTTCTTCTTTTTCAAAATAATGGCTGATGAAGATGCCACTGCGCCAGCACAACGTGTTACAGCCAGGGAGGAAGAACAAGAAGGTGAAATCAACATTTCAGAAAATTTTAGAAATGCCCTTACTTTAAAACTAGCAGACTACGGAGTCACAGCTAGGGGTGGGACAGTCACATTCGTGATTGAGGCACATGAATCATATAGAACAGAGGTATTCTATTCTTGGGTGAAATTCCCACAAGCAGATGCACATTCACATACATTTCATTCTTACTTGGAAGATGAAGCACCAGATGAATACTGTCCGTTGAGGACATTGAAGTTTTGCTCACCTACCAGGAGCACATAAACTGGTTTAAAGGTGCCCTCCCCCACACAAAAGACAAAGTAAGACTAGGTCCGCTCGGAAGAGATGAAGCCACTTGGCGAGTCCTTGCGGCTTACATACCACATCCAGACATTGACTCAATGCCAGTGGCAGACTTATGTCCACTTCATAAAGAACTAATAAAACTTTACAGAAACCTGACACAGTTCGTGATGAGAACGCTCACACTTCAGCCAACAAGTGCTACACAAACAGGATAAATTCAGGGATCTACAACTAAAATAACACCACAAATGCTACAAGCAGTTATGGGTAAAATACCCACTAAACTTGAGCAAATGCCATTCTGGATAGCTCAAAAAATAACACAGCTAGAGGCAGCATTTCCACACACAAGCCCTCACGAAAAACACAGAATGTTAACAATCTGCTTGACAATGGGAATAGCTCCGCAGATGGAGGATTGTACCAATGGGAGTACAGTTTTCGCCACCATATATACCAGAACTCATGGTATCCCTGTAATAGCAGTAATACCAGATGTATTAAGACAAATACAGAATGAGTATGGAGCAGAACCTGCTCTGAACTTAGGGATGAAATTATTAGGTAATTTTCCCAAGTATCAGCTATCATATTAGCTAACGTTAAAGGGATGCAGCAGCAGTGGCAATACGCCAACGCCTGAGGGATCTCACTCCTTTACAATAGGAACGTGAATTACCTAAGATTATTGAAGACACCTATGCTGAATTAGGTAGAGATAGTTTGGGAGCAAAAGCAATAAAACCTCAACTGATGGGAAGTCCTGAAAAGGATAACATCAAGCAAGCACTTGATTCTTCCAAGAAGAAATGGGATAATAACAATAAAAAACAAAAGTATAGAGAGAATAGATCACAATCCAGGGGTGGGTCTCCTCAACAGGAGCCCACCGAAAGGAGGTACAACCTTAGGAATCGTGATAACATTAAAAAACCTGACAGGTATCAGGATACTGATACACATTCCTCTCATTCCTTTCAGGGTTCATCAAAAAACTCCGAGAGGGAAGGACTGTCAGAACACAGACAAAAAGAGCGTACAAAGTCCAGAGACATGCCTTGCACTTCAGATTATACTTCCAAAAAAGAAAAGAAGCCGAAATCAAAACCTCAATTTAAAAAGAAGAAAGTAGCAGGTCTTAAAGTTAGACATGCCCAGAATTCTGAGGACTCAACTTCTGAACGGGGAATGGGCTCCGACGATGCTAGACAGCGCAGCAGAAGTAACAGTAGCTCGCCAGAACCTGGTGGAATTTCTGGTGACAACAGAGTTGAATGAGCATATCACGGTGGAAACACCTGATACAAGGGTAAGTGTCCCACATCGGTTACATGAGATAACACTCCAAATGGAGGGGGACAAACCTAGAAAAATTAAAGGTCTCTTTTGGGAGAACCTGACTTTTGGCTAGGACATCCTTTTAGCTGAAAGAGATTGGCCGCCTGAAATTGTTATGGATTGCCCAAAGGGAGAAACGGTAATTATACCGGCTTTTTCCGATGTCTTTCCAATATACTTAAAACACACATACGCGCAGGAGTGGGTGGTAGCCCTTGCTCCAACACTATATCGCAACCATGTTGGTTGGGATGCTGAGTCACCACACCATGAAATCCCAGTAAAAACTACTCCAACTCCACGGAGACAGTACACAATAAACCAAGAAGCGGAAAAAAAGGTCAGGGAGAGCTTAGATCAACTTGAATACCAAGGTGTAATTGAAACTTGCACCTCCTCAATGAATAATCCTTTGTTTACCGTAATGAAACCCAATAATTCATACCGTCTAGTTTTAGACTACAGACATCTGAACACATGCACAAAAACATTTGCAGTACAGAATGCACATAGTGCCGCATTAATGAATAACATTGTGCGGAAAAAATACAAAACAACACTAGATATCTCAAATTGATTTTTCTGCCAAAATATAGTGCCTGAAAGCAGGTATTTGACAGCATTTTCAGCGCTTGGTACTCACCGTCAATTTTGTCTACTCCCCCAAGGGTATAGGAATAGCCCTGGGTTGTTTTCCGCTAGGGTAACAGAGTTACTTCAGAATTTGGATGAAGAGGCATTGTCCTATGTAGATGATATTTATCTGACAGATGAGGATTTAAAGGATCACTTGACCAGGGTGAGCGACATAATTTTGGGGTTCACCTCTGAGGGCTACAAATTCAACTTTAAAAAATCAAAAATAGCCCACCTCAATGTCCTATTTTGGGGATATGAGCTATCAAGTGAAGGTAAAAGCCTGGCAGCTAACTTTTTAGAAAAGTGTGCGCTGTTCCAACCTCCTTAATCTTTGAAAAACTTACAATCCATATTGGGATTCCTAAATTTTGGCAGAACATACATTTCAGATTACGCAGAAAAAGTAAAACCTTTCTACGACTTAATAAGACCTGATTTTTCAGTTAGGGATTGGACGCAGGAACACACAGATATCCTTTGTTCCCTACAAACTGACATGATAGCTTCAAAACACGTACAGACACACGTAAATGTCTGCAACCTGGTGATCTGTGTTATAGCGGGTCAATCTGGGTACACTTACCTAACCTTCAATGAAGGAGAAACGGTACCCACTGCATACAAATCACACTTGTACACAAACGCTGAGATGCGCTTTGCTTCTACAGAAAAAATCCTGACAGCAGTACAGACTGCTGTAGTAAGAGAAAGAGCACTGGCTCAGGGGAAACGAATAATTGTCGTAACTCCTGTACCGGCGTTAGAGGCTGCTACAAAGGCAAGCGTTCCTAATGCTAAAGCCTTACATCCAAGATGGATACAATGGGCTAATTCTCTCACTGCAACGGATGTAGAATACAGATATGACTCTAGCCTAAAAACACAAGCATTCCTGCAATATGAACAAGAATATCCTCTACCATATGAAATAATGCCTCTAGATCAGTATGAATATATCATTTACACTGACGGATCTGCTCAGCCGGCCATAGGAAGTAAACAGCAATACAGCGCTGCATGTGTGATTGTGAAGTGTCTTATGCAGGATTGCAAATTCTATCCCAGCAGTACGAAGACACAGCTTCTAGGAGACTGCACAGCACAGCTAGCAGAATTAAAAGCCCTGTTACTGGCACTAATAAATACAGATCGAGAATTCCCCACACTGATTGTGTGCGAATCTTTTTATTGTGTCCAGTTATACAACGAATATCTTCACTACTGGGGTCAAAATGGGTTTAAAGACTCAAAAGGTGGCACAATTAAGCATAAAATGCTATGGGAACAGGTAGCTGATTGAAAAACGAACTACCAAGAGCTCAAGTGATACATTAGCTGAATCATCAACGTGATAGCGTTCATGTTGAAGGGAATTCATTGGCTGATGAAGCCGCGAAGGGGGCAGTAGGAACTGCTGCCATAGCTGCAATCACTCGTTCAAAAACGAGAATAAACGGACAGATAATAGTAGCTGTCATTGCTTCACGCAAAAACAGCACAGCCTTACCAAAAGGTTTTCCATTCAAGTACTCCTACAAGTTAGATGCCAACAACATTCCTTATGCTCAGATACCAGGAGTGGGGGATAGAGTAATACCAAACTTGGATCGCAGATTAGGCTTGATACTAGCTGCACATGAGGGATCTAGGTTCTGCACATGCAGGGATTACCGTGACAGTTTCATTATTGAAACAGCACTATTGGTGGCCAATGTTAACTAAACAAATGAAGAATTTTGTCCTAAATTGCGACATCTGCCAGCAGATGAAGGGTTCCACCGTGGCGCATCCAGCGCAGACACCTTTGCTAATATCAGACAGACCACTCGCTTGTGTCTATTTGGACCACTACGGCCCCCTACAATCGGATGGGGCTTACAAGTATATCTTGGTGGCAGTGGATTCATGCTCTAGATTCCTATGGGTATGGCCTCAGCGCTCGGCTGACGCTCGAACTGTTATAAAAGATTTGCGAGTCTTTATAGGGACATACGCAGTTGCCACATTACATTCTGACCGTGGTCCCGTGTTTAGCTATAGGGCTTACAAGGAAGCCATGGGAAGTCTGGGTGTTACACTGCGGTACTCCTCTCCGTACCATCCCGAGGGAAATTCGGTCGCGGACAGGAAAACACGAGACTTAAAGCAGTCTTTAACAGCGAGAATATTAGGTTTGGGTGGTAGTTGGGTCAATCACTTATACGGGGTCCAATGAGCCCTTAATAATATGCCAAGAAGTTCCCTAGGAGGTGTCACTCCTTACGAGGTCCTATTTAGGATGAGAATGTGGGTACCTGATCTCGATTATGAAAGCACAGTGGCGGATGAAAAACCATTTGACATCAATAAACGTTTGGCTGTTATACAGGATCTGAATTAATTCCGGGCACTACTAAGCAACGTGCAAGTAAATCGCACCTCCACTGGTCACGGCAAGACCTGTCTGGATCCCAAAAATTGGGTATCTGGTCTGAGAAAAGATTGAGGACAAGAAAGAATTTGGGCCATTATACGGAAAGCCTGTACCTGTCCTGGCGGTCGAAGGAACAAGAACAGTACTTCTTCCGCCTCTTGCAGGAAAAAAAGAAAAGCGATTTTTCTCCATTGATCTGATCAAACCATACTATGTGACCGATACTGAATAGTAGGCCTCGTGGGCTCCTGGGTAGCCGACGCTCTCCTCTCACTACCATACAGGAAGTTCAGACAGAAAGACTCATAACATTTGAAGAATCACTAATACAAAATGATGGAATTTCCAACAATGAAATGGAACTCGTTCCTCTTGAAACAGAACTTCAAAACACAAATGAAAGACAAATATTAATTCGGCCTAACACTGATGTCTACATCAATATGCCTCTACAAGAGACGTCTTCCGGTTCAACAAAACCTGCTGAGCTACCAAAGATAGATCGGACTGCATCTGGCTACTTCATTGATTTTGATACCTTCTCTCTTGATCCCAGTGAACCTGAGACAATGCCAGCTCCAGTTTCCCGTAAGCAACAACTTCATGATTTCTACACTTTTCTGAAAAAGACTTACCTGGTCTCACCATGGCTACAACTCTGGATAATTAACTGGAATATTGTTTTTTCTGTTCTGGATTGGCCTAGTGACTGTTTTTTGCTTACTCATGAATGGAAAATATCTCCCAGAATGCTCTGCAGTATCAAATGTGAACTTGGTCCTGAAACCTCATACATCATCTCATCGTGAACAAAGAGACTTGTTTTTCGTGAACACTACAGCTGTTCCAATTCCTGATGGTATAGTTTGGGACAAGGTTGATTATGATGTATTTGGTCCCACTGAACTTTTGAAAATACCACATTTATTTAAAATTTCTCTAAATGATATCATTACCTCCTGTAAATTTTCTGACGATTGGGTTTTTGAAACTGTAAATAATATGTTGCCTGATTTGGAACAATCTGCTACCTTTTCAAGCACTGAAATGTTAGAGGACACATCTGATTTTGACACTATGTACTGTTACCATCATTATGGTCATCACTTTTTACACAAATCCAGTATCGCAGGAAATATTTTCAGATACCACCAATGGGAACATTGCCCAACACCACCGAAAGGTAGTTCAAAAACGTTTAGGCAGAAAGTTTCTTATTTTTCAGGGTGTAACACTTCTGACCCGACCTCATATTACTATAAGGTTGCACCTACAACTGCACAGAAAAATATGCTAACTAACACCAAACAGATGTATTCTGCATCCTTAAGTTCCCAACTGTCTGAACAGGATTTCGACTTATGGAAGGACACTATAGACATAAAATCAGTCTGGGGTTCAAAGGAATGGCAAGTCTAGGGAACAGAAGCACTATTTAGAGCGTGCCTCATACCACAGCATATAATATTTCTGAATGACACTGTGCAACAGACTTCCTGTCTTAGACTAGCCAAGAACAAGGATTTGAACACACCTCGGATTCCCACACCTTCACACATCAATTTTACATCACGTGGAGGGCATACAATAGATGACATCATGCAGTACAATACTTCAGACCCCAATTGGAAGGGATGGTTAGTTTGGCCCACAGGAACAAACAGATGTCAATCAAGATTCAGGGATTACAACTGAAGGGTTTAGTATCCAGAGGCCAGCCCAACGATATTTACAAAGAGAACATCCGGGTGTGGTGACATCATACAGTGTTGGGAAGTTGTGCCTTAATTGGCTAAAAACCTCGACACTGTCCCAGGTGAAACAGCACTTATCCTTACTCTCAGATGAGGTGGATCTAAGAGATTTTTTATTAAGTGCCCGGAAGCCACGTCAGAAATGTTTCTTATACGCTGTCTATAATGAAATCTGGAAGATCTCTCAACAAGAAGCTGCGGAGAGACTTTGTGAAATAGATAGAATTAACCTAGAAAAGGTGTTGGCAGTAGTTGACAATGGTATGACTACATTAACATCCAGGATTTATTCACTGGGCAGCATTCTATCTTCTGCTATAGATATACTAGAATAGGACTTGTCCATACTACAACATGGACAATCTCAACTATGTTCTATTATGTTATTGAGCTGGACGCTGCAATTATTGTGCACTGGTTATGTGCCTTTGCGATTTATCAACAGCACGTCCCTATGCATACAATCTAACTGAGAAGCAGATAACGATGGCACAAAGGGGAGCAAAATATACAATGCTGCGTATTGAGAAACTGGACCAATTACCTTTTACTGTGGCAGAGTCACCATCCACAGAAGGGTTAATCGATGGCCATATAACATTACCAGTCACATCTTTCCAGTTTCAGTATTGCCTAGAACAACAACAGGCAGGCAGATATGAAGCGATGGGTAGGGAATTCATCAAGGAATCTTGGGAATTACCATACAGATTTCGATGCAGGAATGGGCACAGCAAACTGTGCCCTTAACCTCTGCCCGAGAAACTTATGATCTCCAGGTTGCAAGGTCCTCGGCAGAGATACAGGCACTAGTACAAACAAACTGCCCTTTCCATTTCACAGAAATGGTACAACGCATCTTTAACATGTCTGATACGACGGGTATAGTACACCTATTTAAGACCATAGCTTCTGAACTGTTAAGCACCTTTCAGACAATACTCAGAGTTATTCCCAAATTCATACACTCCGTATTTGGAAGTATTTTTGGGGGGCTTCCGCTGATCCTGTTCCTAATAGCAGGTATCCTGATTGTCATTTTTCTTCTACGCAATTGTCGTCCCAGTCACCAAGGAGATGGAAAAAACACTCTTGGAGCGCCGATACCGTGATCGCATGGCACTCCATCTGGGCACACCTCGCCTTCGCGAACTTAGTGAATCTTGGTTCCTATCATTTAGACCAGTCTGGATCGACTGTATTCTGCCTGTCCTCCGATGCCTGTTCTGCGGACAAGAATGTGTGTTGGACCTCTGTCTAACACTTCCATCAGTTGCGCCACCAGACGCTGATGCTTTACTGGATCCGATAACGGCCAATGTTCTGCAGTGTCCTCAGCGTATTCCAATGTTGATGTCTGCATTCTTAGAGCCACCACAGGATGCTTCAGCTCCTGTCGGAACGGATACCAGCTCCTCAACAAGTACTCAGGCCTTGGTTGTCACACAGGCATCCCCAGCAGTGGCTGTGGAGAATACGGAGGAACATCTGTGCTCGATTGACCTGATCTGCGAGGTGTTGCAGGGACCGTCGTCTGCGATTGCAGGCAACAGTGATGTTGCATCTCCCAGTCAGGACACAAACATTTGGCTCATCGTGTGCTGGGAAAAATTCGGCTTTTTCAAAAACATCCAAATTTGGAATTTTTCAACAAACTGAAACTTTTGCTAAAACTGCATGGCTTTCAATCACTCATAGTTGTTCAAACTATATATACGAACATATTTTAGTAAAAGTTCTACCGCTTAAAATACAATTTTGGCATTTTTTAACATTTTTAAAAATATTTTTTAAAACACACTAATGTTTTGAACTAATTAGTTATTTGCGTACAAATGCCAAGAAAGACGTTAACATTTTCAGTATGTCGTCCAGTCGGATGAGGAGTGGGTGTTATGTTTCATATAGGTACCCCAATATAGGCTCAGGTAGTCACCTAACCTTTAAGCTATATTCTCCCCTACCATTACACTACATAACGGTTCTTGGGACTGACCTTTTACCTAGTTACTATACTGCTTACAGGACGTAGGGTTTTCCCTGAAAACTAACCTCATCCATTAGGCATGAGGATTCTTGGAAACTCAGCAGGACTACCATCTCCTGCATAATAACTATGTATAAGGGTCATTCCTTCCGTCATCCTAAGTCCAACATGACACAGCAAGGTAGAACCCCTGAGGGTACCACTTTGGGTATATAAACACCATATCTTGCTGAGGTAGTCAGAGGAGAAAAGTACTTCCATGCTGACACACTGACGCGAGACGCTGAGGTTCCTGCACGCAGATACTGCACGCAGATACTCCAGCTCGCAGTGGTCTAATATCCATCTCGAGACCAAGACGGGGTCCCACAGTCTCTCACTTCGGGTAACGGGGTTGACTTTATCCTAGAGGGATCCTTGGCTTTACACCTACATACATGATAGGTACACTTAGGTACATCTAGTTAGGGTCACATCGAAAGAGTACGCATTTATGACTGTCATTTATTTTATATACTTGCCTGTATTCATTGTTTTAGCACGATGGTAGAAATCTACCATCCTTTTACTCTGTTAGTGCTTCTAATCATTTATATCGGTTTCTGTCTAATGGTTGTTTCAGCACACCTATTTTACACTAGAATGACGCTGGTCCAATAAATGCTTATTGAAAAACCCCCACCGTTTATTCTGTGTATCTCCCTGAAGACAAAGTGAGCATGAGTGACTGAGCGAAAAGAATTGCACTGTTTCCACGATTCTGAGGGATCAGGGTTGTCATGCTCGATAGTTAACAAGAACTATTCTCTCCTTGGTAAGAGGGGTTTCTAGTGGCACTGTGGGCTAGCTGGTACACAGGCTAACATACCCGGTGGGGGTGTCTAGAACCAGTCTGGATACCAATCCTACAGTGTATGTTGTCCAAACGCGCAGGTCCTATATAGGTTTATAGGAACTACCCGACACAGGAGGGGCACAGCGCGATCCTGCATATCCTATTGAGCTCAGAGGAGTCATCACTGTCCCTTCTGAACAGCTTATTGTGTGCTCCTGAGAGGAATTTCATACCTCATTCACCCCTCATTCAGGCAGAACTGGCTGAGAGTAGCTGGTAAGTTAATGCAAATTAGTCTCCTAAAAGCTCAGGCAGCTAAAGGTAACTTTCTAAACGTTGCTTTTCCTTAATATTTGTTAATAATCTGACTTCACTATAAACATTAAAATAGTGGTTTAAGTATTTTTCTAGCTGGTCCATTTTCTTAATTAGCAGCGTTAGTATTTTAATCTGCACACTGGTTTTCAACATAGGACATCTAGTCCTGCCACAATGAAAATAACTTCTCTCTACAGTGACAAGGCTAACATACATTTTCTACATGTTCCACTTTTAAATACCATGCATCCTACCTTGTGTGCTACACAGCCTATGTAGGGTAACTCACAAATATTTAAAAAGGAGGTTTTTACTTTTTTAACGTCAAACAGTGTTACCTTAATAAGTCGTACTGCATGTTTTAACTGCAGCAGTCAGGCTACAATGGTAAGCCTGAAGCCATGTCTTCCTTGTCGAACTAGTGGCACTAGTGGATGGTGAAATAAATGTTTCAGTCCACAGGTGAAATTTAACTTTCCACGTCATGGGCGCAGTTTCTACACCATATAAGCCAATCAGGGATTAGCCAATTTCTACAAGTTTTAGATGTCAGAAAACATATAATGGGCAGAGGTCAGCAGTGCCCGAGTCTGCAGAGTCAAAAAACCAGCAATAACATTTTGCAAAAAAATGGGGGACCACACAAAAAGGGGTATTTCTTCACAAATACAAATTTAAAATATCACCAATGTTTTGGGGTGGTGGCAATCATCTAACAGGGGTGCAAGAAAGTGTACGAAACATTTGAAGATAAGTGCACATACACATGTACAAAAGTATGTGCATGGATTAAGCTAAATTGTTAAACAAAACAGTAAAACAATTGGCAATAAGTGAATTTATGCTGGTATAAAATTAAAATATGAGATGTAGAAATCAAACGTCTGCTTCAGAAACTTCAGTTTACAACACACAGATTGTTAGAAATGGGATTTCTGGTTGGCTAAGGCTTGCGCCAAAGCCAGGCAGAAACCACCACTCTAGTCAGGGCAAGGGAGTTATACACCCAAGATAACCCCTGCTCACCCCCTTGGTAGCTTGGCACGAGCAGTCAGGCCTATCCCGGAGGCAATGTGTAAAGCGTTTGCGCAACACACACACACACAGCAGCAACACACTAGGCACACTACAAAAGGAACTCCACACAAGGTTATATGAAAAATAGCCTTTGTATTGTCATAAACACATTAGAAACAGGATCACACATTTACACTGTGCCAACTGGCACGGGCAATATTCACAGGGGGATTATATACAGGACCAGGCCAATCGGGCCATGGTCGGAACCATCAGATCAGGTAAGTAAAGGCAAATATAAAAACACAACCAGTAACTACTGGTACCATAATGACCTAAGCATTATCCTATTAGGCATAAACCCACATTAGACCCAAACCTCATCAGCATAAACATATTACGCAATGGGCCTCACCAGCATAACCACGTTATGCGATAACCTCATAAGCATAAACACATTACGCAAATAGGCACTACCCCAAAACATCATAACATGACATTAGGCAATAAATCACATTAGGCCAAAACCTCATTAGCATAGACACCCTCCTAAGCATAAACACATTACGCATTAGGCCTCACCAGCATAAACACATTATGCAATAACCTCATGAGCATAAATCATTAGAGGCATAAATCAGGGCGCATAAATCACATTAGGGCCTGGCGCCCTACAAACCTATCAGTCCCCCTGGCCAACTGGCCTTCTCAGGGGCTCAAATGCCCTATGTCCCAAATGTCAGGGCTGCTGCCAATGCAGCGGAATTCGCAGTGCGCAATTGCGCTGGGCAGAGGAGTGCATCTCACTCCTACCTCACTCAGAAATGCCCTACGTCCAGCAAAGTCAGGGCTCAGCTGCCAATGCAGCAATTATGACAAGTGCGCCATGCACTGGCCTAAACGTAGCAGCTGCCCGCTAATTGCGGTGCAGCTGTGCAGGAAATCAGGCACTGGCACTGACTGTGCCCTCTGGAGCCCTGACTGGGAATCTATTGAACAAATGTGGCCGAATGGGCAAGGGCACCTCAGGACCCTCTGGAGCATCCAAGGGCTCCAGGCACCGACAATGTGCCTCGGGGGAGCCCACTCTAGGACTCTCAACATACTTTGCCCCCACAGGAAATGGCGCTGGCACCACCTGGCCGTGAGTCCCCCACTGGGACTCTTGAAAAACAAATGTGCCCCCAAGTTGCAGCGGCCCCTCTCCTGCGGGGCCGCTGAAGGACACAGGCACTGCCACCACTGTGCCTCGCGGGCACTGAAAATGCACCCGTTCTGCCCCCCACTCACCGGGGTTCAGGACTCCTCTCCTTTTCTCCGGGCAGGTCTTCTCTCCTTTTGGGAACCCACAGGGCTCCCACCACACACGGGAGCCCTGCTCAGGCAGGCGCTGCCTTCCTCTCTCTCCCGGTCTCCTCGCGCTCACCAAGACATGCAGGCGGGGTAGGCTCCCGCCTCAGACTCCAGCGAAGGCGCGGGGCTCTCCCTCTCCTCACGGGAGCCCCGCGCAGGCACACCCTCAATTCCGGCTCCACTTCCTCGGCGCGTGCGGGGCTTCCCTCAGCTCTCGAGAGCCCGTGCACTTCCGGGTCGCCTCCTCCTTCGGCCGCGCTACCATTAGCGGCCGCGGCAGCCTCCTCCTCTCGGCCCCGCCCAGCGTCAGGCACCTCGCCTGGCTTCCTGGTCGCGGTGGCTCGCTCAGGCTGCGGCGGTGAAACGCGGGGTGGGCTCCCGCCTAATGAGACATAATCCAGCGGCACCGGCAGGGCGGGGTGGGCTCCCGCTCTGCCGCTAAAATACTCACAAGGAAGGGCAGGTCCCTGCTGCACTTTGGGACCACTGAAATGCTGGGTGGGGTCCCGTTCTGCGTACCGGCACGGGGGAATCCCTACACCGGGGATTCCCTCCATAAGAAATCCTTTACGCAGCCCAGCGCGATGCAAACGCCAGCTCCTTTTCCTTGGGGAAATTAAGAATAAAACGCTCATAGGGCGCTAGGAGCCCCAAGAAAGTCCTCAAAGATGAAGGGGCAATGCAGGGCCCAGGGAGGCAAGCCCTCATGGCAGCCCCCCCCCCCTGGCCCCCAGCAGCTGCCAGCCCCCTCGGTCAGGAACAGCAGAACAGAACTGAACAATTTCATTGGGTCACAGCCCCTATTTTTATACACCTTTTTCTTTTGTCTGCAGTACAGGGCTTAGGGAACCAGATGCAACTGGTTCAGGGGGGATTTGGAGCACTTTGTTTTCGAAGCTCCTCTTCCCCTTTGTCAGGTGGGGGCTCAGTGATCAGACACACCACAGGGGCGGAGCCAGCATTCACTAGGGCAGGCACCATTCTATTCAGAGTCAGGGATTACCCCTCCCACTACTCCTAGCCCAGGTGTCCCATTCAGCCTAGCGCTGACTCACCCTGCCCCTCCTGGAGCCACACACACCTCCCAGCCCCTGTCACTCACAAGCCAGACATGCAATTCACATCAAGCAGGCAGACACATAGCACACAGAAATGCCAACTTCTAAAAGTGGCATTTCTAAAATAGTTATAATAAATCTGCGCACACCTTTGCGCAGCATTTATTATCACTATTCCAAATATACCAAACTTGACCACGCTGCGCCTCTCATATCAGGAATTACCACTGAAACACTTATCAGGGAATCCCCAATGCATTCCTATGGGAGGGCTGCCCCACAGTAGTGAGAAACCAAAATGGCTGTTTGTCACTACCAGGACATGTCACACACTTAAGGTACATGTCCTATCTTTTACCTACAATGCACCCTGCCCATAGGGCTAGCTAGGAGCCTACCTTAGGGGTGACTGACATGTAGTAAAAGGGGGTCACGGACATGGCACACACTTTAGGTGCCACGTCACAGCGGCAGTAACACTGCGCGCACAGGCCCTGCAATGGCAGAGGCCTGAGATAGGTTTGAAAGGCTACTTTGGTGGGTGGCGCAATCAGCGCTGCAAGCCCACCAGTAGCATTTAATTTACCAGCCCTGGGTATATGAGATACCACTTTACAAGGGACTCACAGGTAAATTAAATAGGCCAAACAGGTGTAGACCAATCTTACCACATTTATCCCAGAGAGCACACGCACTTTACACTGAACAGCAGTGCTAAAGTGCCCAGAGTCCTAAAACCACCAACACCATGTCAGAAAAATGGCTAGGAGAAAGGCAAAAAGTTTAGGGATGACCCTGCAAAAAGGCCAAGTCCAACACAGATGTTTTATGGTTCAGTATGGAAGCATTTGGCTGTTTGCCTATGGTTTTTAAAAGTTATGTCTCAAAAGCATAATAAGTATGTTTTTTACATATTTTACATAAATGTTTTCTTCACTCATGAGAATACATTGTTTATTTTTTAATGTTAATGATCCTAGGTTTGATGATTATTAGGGCTGGGCTCATTTTGGGCTTCTTACGTAAAGTCTTGTGCTTGTTTTGGGCTTCTTTTCGAAGAGGTGGGGGTTGTCCTTGCGTAGTAATTCTGATTTGGCAACACAGGAGCAGCCAACAAGTAGCAGCAAATGGAGTGCAAAGAGAGGTAAGTGGTATAAGGTCCACGGAGTGGCACTGACATAAGGCAATTGGTGTTTGGGGGGGCCAGTGCTTTGGAGCATTTGCAGGAGGTAAATTAGGTAGATAAAGAGTGGAATAGGAGAAGTAAGAGCAGTGGACAGGTAAGCAAAACATATGGGTAAAACATGAGGGCAGTCTCTATCCACTCTGTCACCAGCTGGATAAAAACACCTTTTCAGACTACTCATACAGAGTTGGTTTCAGACATAAATACTAAGTGATCCCATATTACGAGTCACCCCTTCAGCCACACAAGCATTTTTTTCACCTGCCCAATTTGTCTTGGTAGTTGTACTTTCATTTTTAACATGCTAAGCAGTTGTTGATTCAAGGCCAGGTTACTCTCTCCATCTGTTCTCATTGCCTTTGAGACAAGTAGCAACATAGGAAACAGTGGATATAGATAAGTGGGTTTCAATAGAGCAGGGGGTAACCTAATTTGACAAAGGCAATACATTGGCATCTTTCTCCCCATCCACCAACTGCAACTGATTGCAGAGAGGTTGGTTTAGGAAACAGTATATGCAGGCGAGCATGTCCATCAGGTACTAAGAAATCTACCTAAAGGAGGGCCACAAATTTGTGCAGTTAACACCTTCGACTCAAATGTGCCCCGCCATTTACCCTGGATCAGTAAAACACATATACTGAGCTTTCATACATGATGAAGGCAAGAGACCACAGTTTGGGGATCTGGACAGCCAATAGCCAATCATCCCGCGGTGACACAGGTTGAAAGTCTTGTGCCCATGCAATATTACAGTGCTGCTTCAAGGATCTGTCATTGATTAGCTTGGGTTAGCGGGCCAGTAGTCAATGTCATTTAGAATAAGAACAATTTGGGTGTCCTCCAGTCATCAGAGCCCCACCAAACAGAGAAGCAAAAGGGTGGAGTACTTCCAGAGGACAGAAAGGATTGTTCAGTTCACTGAGGTGAAAGGCATGGCAGCCAGAATAACTGCAGAGGATAGGATAGTATAGCATTTTCAAGCCATGCAGAGGACTTTTATCCAATAAATTTAGTTAAATGTTTCATATCCTGGGAGTGCAATGAAATAGACAATGAAATAATCACACTTTCTTACTCCCTCAGCCTCTCATGATGTAAAGTTGGAGAACATTCTGAATATATGTTTGTAAATACCACAAGAACTACAACACAGGTCAAAGATGAAAGATTTGTTTCATTGTTAGTCTTTGGGACATAGAAAGGGGCCTCTTGAAGGACTGCATGTATCTTATTTAGTTGTAGAAATTATTAGAGGTGCTGACACTCAACCACAGCACACCTAGGAGGTTATACTCATTGATTCTGTAGTCTGAGTACTGGTTGTATGACATCAATGCTGCGCCATTTGTTAAAAAAGAACTATAAAGTGTTTAAAGAGAGAATAATCAATACATACAAATTGGAAGATCAGCAGGGTCCACAGGTCTATAAAGATGCACTCTTTTTGACTCACCTGTTTGGAAATCTGATTATAATGCATATATTCTTGATCCACTGCCCATAATGCATCTTTTTAGAAGAATTAGACTCAGATGGCAAATACCAACCACACAGTCATTTAGTCTAGACAATACGGAAGTGCTGAACATCCCTAATGGCATTTGATTTACTACAATTTGGCCAGGTACATAGTTTCTACTATTTAAAGGTACACAACTTATCTTTCTGTCATGAGATTGCAAAGAACTCTCAATGATACTGAGTTGATTTGCAGAATGGCCCCTATGCAACTGATTCCATTTTATAAAGATCTCCCCAGCTCCTATTTGGCTGGGGCTATGAGATGTCCCGGTGTCTGTGGGATCCGATCTTTCCAGGTCTGGCCTTTGCTTTTACAAATCATCGTTCTCAGGTGTTTTAGTCTCATTTGCTTAATCAAACTGATTACAGAATGTACTACTTGCTACATGAAAACTTATGGCAGAAAAAGTGGTGTTCAGATACCTTGGAGCCTACTGATAATCTGATATGTGGCTCTGATCAATTCCCGTGACTTTGTGAGTAAGGGCGAGTAGAAATCTAGAGAAGAGTAAGCAGCATCAAATAGTCTTGAAAAGGACCAAATTATCTTCATCATTAGCTACCTCTTCAGGTACACTTAAGGGAGCAAGAGCACTTGTGGAGTAAGTGATAGCTCCATAATGGGCCTCCCCAGTCGCTGTGTCTTGGCCCTTGGTATAATGGAGTGGCATTGTGTACCGTGTCTTCCAAATTAACCTGGTTGCTCTCAAACTTTCTCTTTTATGACTAATAGGACATTTAGACCTATGAGTTAACGCTGCTTGGTTGCAAATTGCATTTAAGCCAGTATTGGCAACAGCTTGTGTTCATTCCTTGTTTGCAGTTCTTCCTGGTGATAAGTGCTAGGCATACAAATGCATAGTTTCAGCAGTTGGGTAAATAGGGTAGTTTGCTTGATATTTGCACGACCACTAGTCAAACAGTATGTAATCTCTGCCATTTAGCCAGTGCCGGGTAAACAGTCCGGTTTCCTGCTAGTTGCAGGCCCGACAGCCAAATAGAAAATAATCTCTACTATTTTGCCAACAGCCGGCTAAATAATGAAGCTTCCTTGCTATTTGCATGCTCCACAGCCAAACAGTGCATAATTGCTGCTGTGTAAATAGCAGAGTTTCTCTCCTGTTTGCAAGGCTGCCGGCCAAATAGAATGTAATCTCTGCTGCTGAGCAAGTGGCAGGGTAAATATCAAAGAAAATTCACTATTTACCCGGCAGACGGCTAAATATCCGCCACCATTGAATACTGGAACGGTGATGCGGCCTTGGAAAAAGGGCAACTGCAAATCCTTGAGGGAGTGCTGCACCCTTCGATCTCGTAGAGTCAGCCATGATTAATAACTGAAGTGTGCAGAAGTTACTCTACACATAATTTAAATTATGAACATGAATCTCACATTTACACTCGCAAATTACTGTCCTGTTTGATCAATGAGGCATATTTACTTTATACGTTTATAGTGTACGTTTGCCAATTTGGGATCAGCGTGATTGAATTTTGACGTCAGCACATCTCACCTGCCATAACGAAATCAATTGGATGTGTTCGATTTACTTGATATGTCACGTGACACATTTAGACCAGCCAGCCTACCAGTAGGAAATATTTTGCCTCCATAATGTTTAAAATGTTTGTTTTGAGATTATAGAATATAAATAACTCTGGGGTTTTGCTCATAGCCTGAAATGTGAAAATGCGCATACCTGCAAAGTGTACTTGAAACAGGTGAAAAAGGCAGGTCCAGTCCTTAGCGCCCAGCGGGACTGTTTAAATGTACGGAGTTGGCTATGTTTTTGAACAAAACGTCTTCTAGACTGAGGAAATAGTTGCGTGTTTCTCTATTTTTCCACTAGGGGGCAGTATGACCCAGCAGGAAAAACACAGTCGCCTGCTTTGGCAGAACAGTGATGAAAATAGAGTTGTAAACAAACATGCTCAAAGCAGCTTTCCTTGCTTTAGAACATACCAAGATGGAAAACGTGGCTTCTCCTCTTGTGTCCTTTTCCTGAATTTCAAAGCACAAGCAGATTGTTAAAGGATCATGTCAAAATCTCTGTATGTTTAATGTAAACGTTCCTATATAATTTTGTACGTTCGTGCATTCCTCTTCTGTCCCATTGACATCATTCCAGTTTGTCCCCCTTCTGCATTTTCTCTGCACGTTTCACCGCTTTTATTCACCAAATGAGCCTTCAGGGGCCTTGGCAGAAAGGCGCCCTCTTCCTAGTCTGCCGCTCTCCGCATTATGAAACATTCCTGTCATCTGACCCAACACAATCATTAGCAAAATCTTTTTTATATCTACACTACAATCTGTGTGTGAACAAAATCAATGCAAACCAGAAAGTGATACAGCAGGCTTTGACTATGCAACCATTTCCCGGCTAAATAGAAAGCAAAATACCACAGAGATGAGACTCGGTAGCCTTGGAGAAAAAAGCTACAACATTTTATTTTTTGAATGAAACAAACGTTAGCTCCGTTTTCTTGGCCTTCTTCCCAGGCCTGTAAAGGGCTCCCGGATGTGACGCGACTGCTAATGCGTGGAATGTCTGCCTGAATGGTGTTTACGTGCATTGCTGTGAGGGTTGGAGGAAGATGTGGGGTACAGGTGGCTTCTCACAGCAGAAGAGAGGAAAAATGTTAACGACTTGAAAGTAACACTTCTTTGTTCTAAAAAATGCTGGCATTTCAACTTCAAAAAGAACATTGATCAATAGTTGCACTACAAAAGAATTCATACAATAATGCATTATGCCTTTGCACCGAGGCGTCTGTCTGCGCCTCTTCAAGAGGCTACTTGCTGATTTTTAGATAGAGGCCTTAACCATGGTCCCCACAGGAGACAAAAAAGCTCTTCCCTTTAGAGTTCCTGAGGGGTGGGATGGTGTAATGTCCCAGAGAGCCCCTGTGAAGTACTACTATTGTTACAACTGTTTACAAACCATATGTTGTGTGTCTTTGAGAAGAGGTTCCTTGGGAAGAGATTTCCTTTCCTATCAACACCGAGCAGCATAAAACAGAGCCATTTTCACTGAAATGCACCTGATTTTATTTACATCATGTTGCACACCCTGAAGAGGTCCAACATGTGAGGATGGGTTTACCAGCTGACTCATTGTCACCAGATAACAAAAAAGTGAAGGGTAAAATGCTTGAGTTGATCTTAGCCACACGTGATTATTCTGGGCTGCATTCCAGACCATCCTGTTTTTTGCTCGAGGGGTCACTACAGCCGGACCAACCATATGCAAATCAGTGCTGTCCTGCTCCAATAGGAACAGTCAAGTATGAAATGCCAGGTCTTGTCTCCTCTGAATGGGAGTACAAGCGCCTCTCATTATTTCTGCCCTTGTTGGGCCACATCTGTGAGGTACAACATGGGTCCTACAGTACAGCGAGCTAAGCGACGTTCAAGTATGCCCACGCTCCAGGCAGCATCCCAACGAGAAAAAAATGAGTTAAATTCTTGAGTTAATGTCCACCGCTTCCTAGTATCATCATGCGTTTGTACATGCCGCCACCTCAGACAAGGGTCAGCTTATGTTATGTTCTTCTCATTTGCATATTACAAGACAGCTTGGTCCTGGTCCGTTAGAACATTCCAGCCCAAACTGCTATGCCATGATCCCTTCTTAATAGCATACAGCTGAAATCACCCAGTGATGTAGCAAGACCTCCGTATGGGCACTGCGCAATGAGTGAGGTTGATTTCCGCAATCCTAGACTCTTGAGTTATAGGGGGCGCATACGTAGTGGGCAGACTCTTCGACTACACCAATAACTGAGTTTGAGTCATCTGGAAATTTAATGCATTGGTGCAAAGCTGGTGAACCATGCTGTATCGAGACCACTGCCGACTGCAGGTCTCTACAAATTCATTTACTAGGTGCAGCTCATGCAGAAGGCCATGAAGATGCAATGCAGTCAGTGGTACCCGCCTGGCCTAGCCAACGCCTCCACCCATGCCCTCTTCTGATAGGTGGGATCGTGCTGCACTCTAGGAGCACATTCTAAACCTGAGCGCTCTGTGGAACGGACACCCCATAGTGAGGGAGCGCTCAGCACTAATGTTAAAAGGGACGGATCCGCATGGAACTACTCTCAGACCACTTGGTGGCACGCACGCCTGATCAAAGAAGCATGCCATCTGGGGGGGCTGAGGGAGTGGCGTAACGAAACTTGAGGAGCCCCCCCTTTAAACTACGTGGAGGGCCCCCCGCTTCGGACACAGTAAGGAGCTCTCAGGCCAGGGGCCCATGCACAGTCCCGAAGGCGGCCCCCTGGAGCTCGGGGCCCCCCACATTGCGGGGGCTGTGGGGGCTATTGTCACACCACTGGGCTGAGGGTCTTGCATCCTTTTATAAACTATACAAGGTCTCTAACAGTTCACCATTCTTAGGGCACCAATCAGGTTTTCCCATTGAATTGATCTCATGATCCCACTGTGTCCTGTATACCTTTATGAAACATATGTTTAGGAAGACTGTGTGTCAGACAAATAACATATCTCTTGCTGAGACTTCAGTTTAAGGTATATGCTGTATATGTGGTCATCATTTGTTATCATGCAGCATGAAAGGAGATTAATGGGGCCATTTAAACTTTAATGTATGAAGTGCCAATCCACTCGGGTAGTGAAGGACCCCACCTTTGCCTACCCCGAGGTGGCCTGGTTGCCACAGTTAGGATACACACTCACTCTGATGAGGAATTTTCACTCAAAATGCTCCCTCCGATGTAGCATAAGCACTTTCGATAAATATGTCAAAAGTGCAGTTAGCATTTTTTTGTTTTTCAGAAACAAATGTTAATGAGCTGCAGGGACTGTTTTTTCCTTGCATGTCAGTGACATTTTAGCTTTTCTTTCTATTTTTGAACACCAGGACAGCCTCAAACAGGGAAACAAAATCAGGGTCAGAAGGAATGCCCTTACATGGTCAGGCCTTCCAGTGCTGAAAATCCAGCAGTCGTGGTACTGGACTTACAGTGATTTCCAGCCATAGAGCCAGCTGAATCTACACTGTCTGAAACAAAGCAGCTCCTGCAAGTCTAAATGAGGCAGTGGAACAACGATGAAGGGCCGGCTTTAGGACAGTGTGACCGGTGCAGCCGCACCTGGCATTTACCTCAGGAGAGGCACTGTGTTTAGAAATAACTTTTGGTTTTAAAAGCATCTGCTGCAGAGTTCTGTGTGTGTCAAGCAGTTTCAAAGATTTGAATTTTGGTTTGCCTTTGTTCCATTTATAAGCTCAAGGAGTTCATGATATATTGATGTTAATTTTAGCATATGTAACTTTTCTCAACTGTACCGTTAATTCCAGACAGATCTGGGTTGTGTATAATTGGAGTCAATGTGATTTTTGTAAGCTTTCCAGGGGATGGAGAAACACAGTATATGTGCAATACAGCCCAATTTGGTTGGAGAATTGGTTTTTTCGGATACCATTTTGGTATACAGCCAAAAACAAAATATGGTGGTTCATACCCATGACAGTAGGGGTACACCATTAACAGAAAATATCCGGTCACGTAGTTTTAATTATAGCCACAATTTTCCTACGAACATTTTGGTAGCAGGAGATTCTTTAACTCTATGACACATTAAAAGATGGCTCCCGTTGGGAGACGTATTTGGTATTTCATTTATACTGCATGTTTTTGATGATTGCGATAACCTTGTCTTGGGTAATGATAATCCCTTTCAGTGTGCTTATTAGCCTGCAGAAGAGTATTTGGTATTAGGTAGCTTGATATATCGGTTCTTAGTGCTGTGTTTACTTACTATAGTGATATGTGGTTTTGTCCTACACTTTCTAGGGGTTTTCTGCAAAAATTGTTACCACATTATTTCTACTTTATTGTCATTGTGGTGTTATTTCACACGTTTTGGATAGGTGTTTGGTTCATGCACCTCTTGATCTTTCACTTGTATAGGTTTTTCTCCATCACCTGGATGCAGGGAATATTGGTTACACTTGTGCAACGTGTTTATTAGAAATCCTTCTCACTGAATGTTTGATAAAGTCACAAGCTTGCCTTTTAGGTTCCACTCTGTGCATGTTTATGTACTTGCACATCCAGTCACGGGAATATTTTGAATTATGCTTTTGGACACCAGTTTCTGTATGGTGTTACAATGGACATTCTTTATTTTGTTTACTCAGCCTTGAGAAAGTCGCAGGACGATTTCCCATTGTTTGCGACGAAACACGTGTTGGCTGACTAAGAACTTTATGAAATAACGGAAGGAAAAGAATAAAAAGAAAAAGAGGATTACGAACACTGTGTTTATAATTTGTGCACACTTGCATGTGTTTTTTGTTTTACCTTGCTGACGTGTGCTGAGGATTGTGTTTATTAGATGAGCAGCTCCACCATGTGGCAGACTGTCATAAGTGCAGTGTTGACAATTAAGTGAGGGTGCCGAGCACCGGAAACCAATTAAGTGCTGGTGCTGAGCATTGGAAACCACTGGCTCAAATTAAGCACTGGGATGTTCTATTTTCCTGACCTCTTAATGACTCTATCAACCTGTTGTGACTTGCTGAAGATAGAAGGGATTTCAGAAGTTTGGAAAAGGGTGTCTCTTTGCACAAACACTGGAACAATACGGAAAATGGCCACTCCATCCTGACCCAAATAGCAGAGAAGAGACTGAGAAGCCTCAAATTGAAATTGCTAGAGCATGTCTCCAATCCCGCACATTGCAGGTCAACAACAATAAAGTTGTGTCTGACACATGTCGCCGAATTACCATTATTATTTTCGGGACTCTGCCCAGAGGAGGGCAGTTGACAGTGTCTGACAGCGAGGCTGTAGAGTCATCCGGCCATGAGCTCTGATATTACAGTGACAGCTAAGAGAGGGGTAGGCTGCAGCCATCTTGGCCAGACATCAGTTCAATAACAGGTAAAACTAGCAGATGATCCATGAAATTCACTAATATGAGATAGAATATATAAGTGGGTGCCATGATCACAAGTTTTTGAATTTGTTTTGTTCAATGGCTTCATAAGTGATGTTAAAGATGGGCTGAAAGTGAATTTATGCCTATTAAGAATTTACAGAACCAAGATTTTTGGGGATTAAAACACATAAAGTGATAGCCAGAAAATAAATGTAATTAAATGAAGCACATAGTAGTGTATTTTGTGGAATGGAACGATGTAAAGCAATAAAAAAATGAGACTAAAGATTACCCGTCATCACCAAAGGAGGTCAGGGGATGATTATAAATGCTGACCTCAGTATGACCAAAAGGTTAAAAGAAGGAAAAAGTATCACAGGAGGTACATTTGTACTGGGCGGACACGACATACCTAACATGAAACAGAATGATGTGACTCCTGGTGCTCTTATAGTCAAGACGTCTAAATTCCTTGGACACGTAACTGGGGAAGTCCCATCTCATAGTTCACCCCCAGTAGGGGAGCACAGACATGGTGAAGGAGAAACAATCCAGAGGAGACATGCTGGTGCTAGGAAAATCACATACAAGGGTGTGGGGAGAGGATAAGGAACAAAACTGACCAACAAAAAAACATGAACGTTTAGAGCTTGCCAGACTGAAGCGTGTTTAGTTATTTAACATTTCATATAGCACATCTCTACTAAGAGGCATTCAGCAAAGAAAGCCAGGTAAGTAAACATCTTTCATTTCCAATGCTGCTCTGTGCATGTGTGAATGTGAGAGAATGTGTGTGTGTTTGAGTGAATGAGATTATGAGTGAGTGAGAGTGGACAAGAGTGAGTGCGAATGGATAAATGAAAGTTAGAGAGTGAAAGTGAGAGTGTGGGGGAGTTCTAGTGTGTTGCTCAGGAGAGAGTGCATGTATGTTATGCTTGTGAGTATGCGGCTACTACTGGCATACTGAAGGTAATTCTTGGATTATGGTGGAACCTATGGTAAAATGCTGCTGTTGGTATATTGGAAGTAACGTTTGGCAGAAGGGAGCGCAATCCTGTGTTACAGGGTTGCAGGCAACCATGGTAAAATGCTGTCCCAGAAACACTGGCGGCAATTCTTGATATATGGTTGAGGGTTTCCATGTCATATGAGTAAGGCAACCAGGACAAAATGCTGACAGTGTCATATTAGAGGTAATTTTTGACATGGAGTACACATGGCAAAATTCTGGCACTGGAATATTTTATGTTGTTCTTGGCATAAAGGGAACACATATGGCATGTAAGAGGCAGCTATCAAACAGTGCTGGCCCTGGCATAATTATCAACATATGGGAACACCCATGAGATATGGGCACCCTTGGCTAAACTTTGGTTATGTTATACTCGTGGTAATTCTTGATTTATAGAGGGTACCATTGAAAAATCTGGAAAAATTAGACAAACTCCTGGGGATTGTGAGGTCAGTGCACTTTCAGAGCTCTTGGTTTTTTGGCAAGTTTAGTGAAAATTGTGCTTCAAAAAGCATTATTTAATGTCAGGGTTGCACTAATTTTGTGCGCAAGATCCAGTGGAACCAATGTTTTTTCTGCATCTCGCCATCCCCACCAATGACCACATAAGATAAAATATGAGTGCCAGTGGTTAAAGCAGAGAAATGGGAATGGGAAAAGAGAGAAAACATTCACTGGCCTCCACACTTTGACTCATCACTTCTAGGGGTCAATGAGGTTTGCAGGTTATAGTGGTACTCTTCTATAGGAGACTGAATTCATGAAAACACAAAATGTGTCACTTTTCACTGTTTTGTGACAGTTGTGCATATTTTCAACTGGACTTGTAGAATTTCTACACAATGTTTATTAATATATATGCATGTGCAATATCCTCATGAATCTGTCCTGTTAATTTATTGGAGCTCTCAGCCGAACATACAAGCCAGTCTTAAGAGTGGAGCGAATTGTTACACAGTTTTTAGAGCCCAAAATGAATGTGAAAGAAATAGTTCATAGTTTGTTTTCAATCAATTGCAACTTCAGGGCACTAGTCTGTAATCCAAAATGTCCACAGTACAATACTTGTGGAAGCAATAGGTCTTGATGCATGAAATACAACATCCTTGCTCGCAGCATTGTAACATTGTTGCCCAACAAAGCAGGCCATGCACCGCAAGAAAGGGTATACCTGAAGATCCAAGATGGCCACCATCTCTCTAGACACATGAGAATTTGTGGCCTATTGGGAAGCGTAGCTCACTGGTGGTTCTCTGCCATGCAGAGCTTTCTCCTCTCATGTGCAGTGTGAATCCACTCAGTACCAGCAGTCTGTAATGACCGTAAGCCGTACCTTCACTGAAAGACAGCCATTGGCAGCGGCTTCAAGGTACTTCTTCATTGCATTCAGAATAGACTTGGGGCCTGATTAGTTTAGGTGTTACTTAATGCACCTGATAAATAATGATACCATGGAATACATTATTTATTCGGGCGCTATAAATAACACCTATTCCAAAGATGTGGGGAATGACATGCAGGTTTTGGTGTTTAATGCACCAAACTCTGCATGATACAGTAAATACCATATGCTTTTCCCCTGTTAAATTTCATGAAGGTTGAGTTATTTAGCACATCCAATAATTATCAGATGTGTTAAAGACCTTCAAACTCGTAATTCCAACCCCTGTGTAAACAGAGCTTTACACATGGGTCAAAATTAACTGACCCACCCATAGTCTGGCCCTTAACGGGAAGAGTCACCTCCAGCGCTTACTCCTTCCATCTAACCAGATGCTTTTCAAAATGTACTCAGGGGGAGAAACTCCCAATTCAGAACCGGCTTAAAAAAGTTACATTCACTAGCTGGAATATGGTGCAAGTTTTACACCCTCCCATTTAAAAAAATCACCAGATGCCACAGGGATCGAGGGCAGCCCAGAATGTTGGGTCAAAGCAGTTTGGACCAGACAGAAAGACCTCCAACAACAATCAATTCTTGAGTAGCATCACAGACCAATGGCCGCAATTCCCTCAGGTGTCAGGCTACAATTAACAGAATATAGGATGATAGGAAATAGACTCAATGGAAGACTTAGTGACTGGAAAATGAGACAAGTAATGAAGGTAAAATATAGGCAATGGAATGATATAGAGACACAGAAGTGTGGATGTATCCTATAGTCCCTTTGCTGTGTCAGGAATTTTGTATCCGTGTTGTAAAATTCAAAGGCATAAGATGTTGGCTTTCCATTTTTGATTCTATAAGTATGATCCTTAAACTGGTTCTAGCATTTTGAGGAAACCTACCTGATTGTGTTAAACATTCATGTGAGGTAACAAATAAGAAGTAAGTTCTTAACTCACTCACACCCTCTGGTAATTATACTTGGCATTGCTTTCTATTAATTGAATTTGCTTGTGCCAATACAGCAATGACCAAGCATAGTGCCGCAAACTGCACCTAACTGATGAAGCCCATAAGGCCAATACATATCACAGGTTTCTTGGGTTACAATTCAAAGTAGGGCCCAGCTGTTGGGTTTCCCTATCACTTTTGAGGCAGGTTCAAGACAGCCTTTAATATGGTTAGTCCATCTTTTTGATGACACAGAAATGCTCACAAAGGATGGAATGGAATGTACCTAGAGTACTTAGCAATCCATCACATTTTTATCATAGTTTCAAAGGCAATCTGTTTCAGATTGTATTCATATTTTTATAGAACCTATATAACATTTCACTTAATTTTGGTTTTAGTATTGATGTATTCAGAACCTTAAAGTACAAGTTAGATTTTGCAATATATCTATAAGGCCTGCACTGTCTTCTTTTTGTTTCTCACACAATTTTTTGCAGCTCAGGTTCTAATTAAAAACATGACCTTGCCCCCTTTCCACTGATCGGTGAAGTCAATTGTCTCTGCTGAAGTGATGGCAGCCTGCCACAAAGAGGAAATGGCATCACAATAATTGCAAATAGAGAAAGCAATGCCAGTCTATGAAATGGAGAGAGATCATACTCTTCAAAATGGGAATTTGTTCAGGGGAAACGTACACAATAGGAGAATGGGGACAGCATCAATGCAGAGTCAGTGAAATGTCTGTTGTAATTTCAGAAATCCCTCCTGTAACCTAGCAGACTAGTTTGTCTCTGTACATAAATGAGACCGGGAGGTGTAGAATAACACAGCCAGATCGTGGCCGAGATTTTTTATTGTATTTTTAGATAGTGTGACGTTGGACTAAGGGCATTAGCGAGCTCTACTATAGAACCACACTACGTTAACACATTTTTCAAGCATGGGGAGTTTAAGGGACTGATAAAAAATTTGGGGGATGGGATACTCCATTTCAACATGATAGATATCTCGTCTGCCTTATTACAAGTGTCATAGGATATAATGCACTTGTAATAAGGTGAACGGGATATCCAGAGATATCCCGGAATCAACAGTGATGCAGCTGATCATCCCTTACACGACATATAACCTGAACTTGACGATGAAAACTCTAATGTGCACCTTGCACACGTCTAGAAATACGACACTGACACTTAGAAAAGTGAGAGTACCAGCACTGTAAAAGTCTGCCTGGATAGGTAGAAATAACAAGATTAATCAAATGATGATTTTAATATGTTTATTAACAAAATCGTTATGAAAAATTATGAAATGTAGCATTTATATTGATATTATTGTAGTGCGCCATAGAAAGTTAGAAAATGGTGCAAAAGGTTCATGAAATGTGGTATATGACTGAAAATTTCAATATAAGTGCTTATTATTAGGATCTTGAAATCTTTCAAACAATTTTATTGTAATGATGTTTAGAAATATTCTACGTATAGGTACTTTTTAAAATTGTGGTAGTAGGCCTTAATTGAAGTTGAACATTTTTGTGTAATAATCACTGAAAACTTTATAAGTATTCTCATATATGATATGTTCGACTTTTTTGTTTTGCTTGAACTTAATTAGGAGTTTATTTTACTAAATAAAAGATGCTAACTTTAAAATGCATTGAATTACTTTTTTTCTCCTATGGCTGCATTATTTCATAGCCTGGTGTAATTGACCTTTGATACGTTTCCTTAAATGTTGCTTTATTTGTTCGGTTCATGTGACGTTCTTTAAGAGACAAGAGACACCTTTCCAGTATTTCTTTGTGTGTGAAATGTGATGGGAACCTGACCGTTGGACTATATATACCGTGAAGAGCAACATAGTAAAAAAGCTCTTTGTCAACTAACCTGTGAGGACGGAATGGACAGTTGTTTCTCCTGATGAGCATGAGAAAGTATGCTGGAGTATCAATTTGTACCTGGAGAATGGAAGAACGATCACAATGGTCAGACCATTGTATGGTGACTACTATTGTCACAAACGAACATTATGGAGTATAAAAAGTGACTTTCCTAGGAGGAGGGAGCCCTTTTCTATATTCTCCATCACCCCAATTGTCGACTGCCAGCCGGACTATCCTTTCATGTCCCTTTCCTTTTCCCCTTGCTGATGAACTTGCCTGCTGGGCAATTTGGAGCTGTCTGGTGAGAGACCAGACTTGGGGGTCGATTCCGATTCCGGCCGGAAAACGTACCGACCGACTCGGTTCGGGAATTTATTCCGACCGACACGTACCGGTGCTGCCCGATCCGCCTAGTACGATGAAATGCATGCGAATTACGACCGACTCGTACGGAACACAAGCCGAACGACCGAACCACACGGAAAACAGCTATCCGGCCGGAAAACTACACGAATCGAACCGACCGACACGCACCAGGAATGAACCCGAACGAAACATACCTGCGAACTCCGACCCGCGCAGTACGATGCAATGCGTGGAAAACCAGACCGAGTCGCACGGAGCTCAAGCCGTACGACCGACACGCATACTAAACAGCGAGCCGAAGCAACACAATACTCCGCAACCGACGCGTAAGCCGCACATGAAACACAGCAGAAACACAGCGTGAACGACTCGGAGAAGCTCGCACGAGACAACTGCAGCGTCCTACTCGGTCAGAAGAACGGCTCCTACATGCACAAAAAGTGCAAAGGAAAAAATACAAAAAAAAGGGCCAAACAAGCAATTACTTAGCCAATAAATACTGGGGGGGGGAAACATGGAACAAAGACACACCCACAACTCCACCCATATAAAGGCCACAAATCCCTACCATGATCCTTTGCAAATTCTACTGACCTGCCAGCACAGAACACCAACAGACAGCAACCACAGACACACTCACAGCTCATCCATCACACAAGCCACACACCATCAGCACCTCAACAAATAGCACCCTCACATACACCCAGCAAAACCTACACTCACACACCCTCACTTGCACACCCACACACACATCAATCACCACCACCACCCATCACCATGCCCCCAAAGAAGAATCCAAAGTTCCTAGACAGTGAATTGGAAGTTCTGGTAGATGAAATCCTCAGGGTAGAGCCACAGTTGTTTGGTACATTGGTCCAACAGACACCCATGTCGCAGAAAACCAAGATGTGGGAGAGGATCGTCGACAGGGTGAACGCACAATCACCATGTCTGCGCACAAAGGAAGACATCCAGAACAGGTGGTATGATGTGCGCAGGAGGGTCAAGGACCTACTAAAGAACGATTACACCTTGAGCCAACACACCGGCAGTGGCCCTCCTGCCAAACCAGTATACCTCAGGCCCTGGGAGGAGAAGGTGCGGGCCATCCTACCACCAGTGAGCGTATATGGACTATCAAACATCCCAGAGCCTGGTGAGTACACAACCAATATACCCAATATCGTGTGACAATACACACACATCACTGTCAAGGGGATAGTCAAACCATGCACCCTTAGCAAATCCACAGCAACCAAAAGATAATCATCCCAAGATGTGTATGTCAGTCAGATAAACACAATACATGCCATTTCATAGTGATATGTAACTGTGTCATGACATCTACAAACCCAACAACAAATAGAGCTAGGCAGTGGCACAAATCTAACCAACAAACACAGTCAGATATGTAGCCACCACTAGAACACCACCTCACAGGGAAGCTCACTGAAAGGAAGGAATTCTGTGTATGCTGGTCAAGTCAGTGTAGCCAATAGCTTGATGGGAGTTGTAGTCACAGATATTGCTCACCCTCACAATTGGCCCATCAACACCACTCTGAACCATGCTCACATCACAGGGAGTGGAAAAGAACTGACAAGATGGCTGACACTGGGTACTGCTGTGGGGAGCACAAGGCCCTGCTGGGAACTGGGCACCAACCAACAGCAGGACACCACTGTCAGACATATTGCCATTGCTGTCACACTCACACACAGTGAAGTCCACTCAAAAGGAAGGAAGTATGGGCATGCTGGGAAGGGGTGTGTAGGCAATAGCATGATGGGAGTGGTAGTCACAGCTCAACATCCCCCACCCACATGGCCCAGCAAGCTCACACTGAAGCATGCACACCTCACAGGGAGTGGAAAAGAACTGACAAGATGGCTGACACTGGGTACTGCTGTGGGGAGCACAAGGCCCTGATGGGAACTGGTTACCAACAAACAACAGGACCACACTGTCAGCCATCTTGCCATTGCTGTCACACTCACACACAGTGAAGTACACTCAAAAGGAAGGAAGTATGGGCATGCTGGGAAGGGGGGTGTAGGCAATAGCATGATGGGAGTGGTAGTCACAGATATTGCTCACCCTCACAATTGGCCCATCAACACCACTCTGAACCATGCTCACATCACAGGGAGTGGAAAAGAACTGACAAGATGGCTGACACTGGCTACTGCTGTGGGGAGCACAAGGCCCTGCTGGGAACTGTGCACCAACCAACAGCAGGACACCACTGACTGACATCCTGAAAGCCAACTTGCACTCCCTGCAATAGAAGCACGTTCCATGGTGGGATATCTGGCTGGGTGGGAAGGAGGACTGACACCTCTGACCATAGTTACCAGCAGCTTTTCTCACACACACCCTTAACACAAACTCCACACAACTCACCTGGGAGAATGCATTGCCTCACACTATAATTAAATATCCCACAAAGAACCACCACACTGGGTCATGCTGTGTGAAGCACAGGGACACTTTTGGGACTTGTAGCCAAACAAACGCCAGGACAACACTGTCAGCCATCCTTTCATCACAGGCACACTACCCCACAGGGAAGCAGAGTCAAAAGGAAGGAAGGAAGGAAGTATGGGCATGCTGGGAAGGGGGGTGTAGGCAATAGCATGATGGGAGTGGTAGTCACAGCTCAACATCCCCCACCCACATGGCCCAGCAAGCTCACACTGAAGCATGCACACCTCACAGGGAGTGAAAAGCTACTTCAAAGATGTCTGACAATGGTGCTCTGTTGTGGGGAGCACAAGGCCATGCTGGGAACTGTGCACCAACCAACAGCAGGAAACCACTGACTGACATCCTGAGAGTCAACCTGAACCCACTGCAAGGGTGGCGTGCTTCATGGTGGGATAACTGGGCTGGGGGGAGAAGGAGGGCCGGATGTCCACCAAATACAACCAATACTGTCCATGTACACACCTCAACATTCACATTGAAATGCTTCAAGTTAGCAGGACAATGTGCCACACCAATATCAACCCCTGACTGTGACAACTTAGGACAATGCAATGTACAGGCCCGCATCCAGAGGTACAGTCACAACTGTCAGGTGTGTGAACCATTGATGCCTGCAGAAACATAATGTGAGAAGTTGGCCTGGCATATGCTGTCCACTAATTATAGTGGGCACCTTGCACCAGTCCAAACAACCCCTTATTGGAGATAGGTTAAAGACAACCTTTATTGAAAGCTATCCTAGTGGTAGCTATGGAGAGCAGCCTTCAGGCTAAGTCTTGAAGGAATGTAAAGCAGCTTGTTTTACCAGTCTATAATCTCTTGAGTGACCAAATGAAAGAGGACCACACCAGGTATATATTCAAAATATATGTATTTATTACTAAACACACCCCTCTAGTCTCTTTATGAGGCTAGAGTTCGAAGTACATACGTTACGAGTTAGTTATCTACAGTAATAGCACAAATACACGTTTGAGCCCCAGGGGCGTACCAAACCATATACCAATAAAGTGGTATAAGAACCACGACTGAGCTAGACACAAGGCCTAGAGCCTGTAGAAGTGCTTGGACCACAAGGAACCACCCAAGGCAGTGACACAGGGGACCCACGGGGGACGCGTGCAGTGTATGAACACAGCCGCGAACCACCGTTAACTTCTATGGGGAAAGTCGCGATTAGAATTTAAAAGAAAAGGGACACTTAGAGGAGGACTTGGAGCAAACCCTTTGAGAACTAGGCTGTTCTAGTGTCAATACCCACGGGAGCACTGGAGTACTCGAGTTACCTCACCCAGGGGAGCCGGGTGCATAGGTGTCTTTCGGGGTCGGGTTTCGTCGTCGCTTTCTATGGCGATCTGCTGCAAAGTGCTGCTGGCGACCAAGTCGAAAGTGTTCGGGTGGATACAAAGGTGGATCAAAGATCTGAAGAACCTGAAAGCAGAGGGGAGAGTCTGGGTCACTAGCCAGTGACCAGGAAGGCGATGAGCAGATGCCCACCGATGTCGAGTGCTTCAGGTAGGTTGACGGTCGTCTTGACTCTTCAGCCACAAGGTCCAGGAGGTGTCGACGACAACCAGGAGCTGGATTCGAGCTGTGCCACGACGTCTGTCGATTGCAGGGGTGTCGGCGACCGGATTGGACCCAATAAGCCTTGGCAACGGCAAGTCTCGTGGAAAGGAAAGAAGGACGATGTTGCAGACCAGCAAGATCTGGGGGACTCACCCAGCAAGGATAAGTCAGGGCACACGTGGAGCAACCAGGGAGCCCAAGCAGAAAAAGATTGGCCTTCGTGAGGGCCTACTAGCCAACGGACTAGCGACCGCGAAGGAGCCTCGAGACAATGCACGTGGAGCTGGCTCACAGGACACTCGTGGAGTGGAGGCCAGTGATCTTCGGTGCAGTTGGTGCTAGAGGCTGGGGCTACTCGGAGCCCAAAGCACGACTTCGTGGGAGACCCAGAAGAGGATGCACTTGCAAATGCGATCAGTGTCCAGGGGTCACGGTTCCACGTTACCCACGACAGCTACGGGCCTCAGCTTTGCTGGGGACTCAGGGCAGCCTCGGGGAAGTCTGGAAATCCACCTCTGGTGATGCAAAGACTTCGGCGTCCGACTGGAGCTTCAGCGATGCAGACCGGACAATTGCTTCTTTGGTGTCTGCCAAGCAGGGGAGTCACTCCTTGACCCCATGGGAGATTCTTCAGTCCTCTAATCTTAAAGTAGAGCGTCGAAGGTCCAGGATTCTGTGTCAGAGTTTCGTCCAGGTAAATCTAAAGTCCTAAGGACTGGGTTCCCCTACTTATACTAAGGTAGGGGGTTGGACATACTCTGTGGCCCCACCTATGGGAGGGCCAGGGCAGAGGGGTGGTTACACCCCTTTCCCTTTGTCCAGTTTCGCGCCAGAGCAGGGGCTGGAAGCCCCTGAGCTGGTTTGAACTGGGGTATGCACAGGGACACCAAGTGTGCCCCCAGTGCAGGACTTCAAAGCACCAGAGAGTGCTCCCGCCCAGCCCCAATACACACTATCCTGTCTGGGGAGGTGGTCACACCTCCCTGGGACAGGAAACCTATTGTCCAGGCCTCCCCTGCCGGAGTTTCGGTCAGCAGCAGGAGACCAGACTCGTGTCTGTGGCAGCGGCATCCATTTTGTGATGCCAGGGCTCTGGAAAGTCAGTACCGGGCATACCGGTGTGTACATGTCTTTCCCTCTAGAAGGGTGGAATGCTACCCCCGCCGCCAGAACTGGCGGGGGGGGGTAGTATTCCAAGATGTTTGACACCAAACACGACATGTTTCCGTGCAGCCATCCCAAAGTTAGCATTTAACGCGAGGTTATAATGCGCTTAAGAGTATATGGTTAGGCTGCACTACAAACAGCATCAGAGAAGGGTCTCCGAATGCTGCAGAGGGGCCCAGCTCATGCAGGGGCACCCTCTCACATAGGAACCATGCACTCTGCCTTCAGGATTGATAAGGCCTGCCATAGGAGTGACTTATAGGTTTATATGTGTGTATGTATATAGTGATATAGGTAGCCTATATCACAGTAAGGGGTGCATGCACCACCTTACCCAGGCTGCAGTAGCAGACCTGTGGTGTCAGTTTGGATGGCCTTCCAGGGGTGGCACAATACATGCTGCAGCCCCTGGTAGGCCTCTGAGGTACCTATGCCCTGGGTACATAGTATACCATATACTAGGGACTTATAAGGGCACTCCAGACTCCAATCAGAGATGTGCCTAAGGCACATGGAAACCATTTTTATAGAGGAAGCAGATAGACTGGGGTCCTGAATAGCAGGATCCCAGTCCAACTAAGTCATAACCCAGCAAAACACCAGGAAAAAAGTGGGGGCAACCATATAGTCAGATTCCACCTTCCTACATAACCCCCCCCCCCCAAATGAAAGGAGATAAGGCTAACCTTGGCCAGTTGAGCCTTTATTGACTAAGTGGCCATATAAGGAAGCACCTGCACTAGCATGGTTGCCCCCTATCTTATGGTCCACTAAGCAATCCCTCACCCTAAGGGTATGAGAGGGTCTCCACCATGGGGAATTACTACCTGTGGTGTGCTTTGGTAAAGTACAAGGCTGGTGAGGTGTCTGAGAAGGGAAGTGAGGCCCTAGGAAGGTTGGTCTCAGCTTCCTCAGATCACTGGTCACCATGTATGCCTGTCTTTCCATGACTGAGTTGCACTGTGCTCTAAGGGTCAACCTTTGGCTGCCTACAGCTGGGGGTTGAGTCCCTTTGGATGGACCACTGGAGGGACATGGCAGGTTTTGAACCTTTTGGTCCCAGGTTTGCCCTTGCCTAACAGGGTCCTTCTGGGGGAGGTCCCTACACAAAGGTATGGGGGATCCCTCAGTGTGTTGAGGAATTTTCACCTGGCTAGGGCTACTAGCCTGGGTGCCCCTAATCTGCTGATGGGGGGTTCCTCTGGACAGGGGGCCCTGGGGGTCCACTGACCTCCCTGACCTCTGCAGCCCTGGGCTGACTGAGGCAGGGTAGAGAGGGGCAGGTTACCTGCTCCAGACTGGGTACCACCTTGGAAGGGTCCTCTGCCATCAGGGGTGGGGCCAGGCCAGGCCTGACTACCTCTGGGGCAGTTCCTTCACTAGGGGTAGGGTCAGTTCCCTGAGGAGGCTGACCCTTACCTACTGTCTGGAGGGAAGAAGACTTTTCTTCAACCCTTGTGCTCTCTTTTGGGGGAGAGTGGGCCATTCTTCCAGGCTCCATCTCTCCAAAATTTCCTGGGCTGGGGCTGTGGCCATCACAGCCCCACTAACTTTTACAGGGACGCCCAGCATTCTCAGATGGGTTTGGTGTTCAACTTCAGCCCAGGCTGAAATTTCCAGATCATTGCCCATCAGGCAATCTACAGGCAAGGTTGGGGACACTGCCACTCTTTTTGGGCCTGTGACCCCTTCCCAGCTGAGATTGACTATGGCCATGGGGTGATCTGTTCTGACACCATCAATGTTGGTTACCTGGTATTTAAACTCAGGTAAAAGCTGGTGAGGGGGACTAGTTTCCCTGCCACCATGGTGACACTAGCCCTGTGTCCCTAAATGCCACAGCTTTCTGACCATTAATTATTGGCTCCAGTCTGTACCTGCCCAATGCATTGGGACCCATGGTAAAGGTGGCAAATCCTATACCACCATCAGAGTCAGAGGAGTCTGTTGAGGGGGTCCTGTCTAAACTAGGGCCCACCTCTGTTCCTCTTGCAAAAGCACCTAACTTTTTGGGTACACTACTCCCAACTGGAGGATTACTACTGGTAGTACCAGGAGGGGTGGTAGTAGTTGTTGGAGGAACATTTTCTTTATTGCCAATCCTGGGGCAACTGGGATCAGTTTTCCAGTGTCCAGGCTTTTTACAGACATGGCAATAGGGTTTCTTTTCAGGAGAGGAAGGAGTTTGGGACCCACCCCCAGAAGAGGACTTTTGGGGCCCTGTAGTGGATTTATCCTTAGATTTATCCCCACCTTTCTCTTGGGACTTGGTAGAATCTTTCTTCTGGTCACCACCCTGATTCTTAGTCTTTACTCTGATTCTGACCCATTTGTCTGCCTTCTTTCCCAATTCTTGGGGAGAGGTCAGATCAGAGTCCACCAGGTACTGGTGTAAAAGCTGGTTTTGACAATTATTAAGGATCTGCTCCCTCATAATCAAATTGTACAATCCTAAAAAGTCATGCACCTTGTTGCCATGTATCCAACCTTCCAGAGCCTTAGTAGCACAATCTACAAAATCAACCCAGTCTTGAGTCTGAGCCTTTTGGGTGTCTCTGAACTTCAACCTATACTGTTCAGTGGTTAGGCCAAACCCATCTATCAGAGCACTCTTCAAGACTTTGTAATTGTCAGCATCCTCCTCTCTAACAGTGAGGAGCTTATCTCTACCTTTGTCTGCAAAGGAGAGCCACAAGATTGCTGCCCACTGCTCCTGAGGGACCCTCTGTACTTTACAGGCCCTCTCTAGAGCAGTTATCCATTTGTGGATGTCATCCCCACTCTGGTAGGGAGGGACAATCTTGCTCAGGTTTCTATGGTCATAAGACCTTTCCCTATCTTTGGGGAAACTGCTGCCACCATGGGACTCTAGTCCCAACTTTTGTCTCTCTCTATAGAGATCTAGGGACTCCCTGTCTATAGCCAATTGCTGTTTCCTGAGTTCAAGCTGAGTTTGCTCATATTGAATCAGTCTCTTTCTCCTCTCATGAGAGGATTCCCTCCTATGAGAGGAGACAGAGGTCCCTATTGAGGTGTCAGAGTGGTTAGACTCCTGAGAAGGAGACCTAGACCTTCTGGGCACACTCAGAACTCTTCCTGGGGGGACAAAGGGGAGGTCAGTCTGATCCTCTCCTCCTCCTCCTCCACAGGAGGAATTGGATTTTCCAGGACAAGGTCATTTTCACCTTCCTGGCCAGTTTCAGAGGGGGGGCCTGGGTTTCTTCACCCCTGGCCCCTTCCTCATCTTCTGCCCCACCCTCTTTGCCTACCCCTTCAGACCCTAGGGGCCTGCTGAGATCATCAGCTAGTAACACCTCCCTGAGGTGTTGGGTGCTGGCACTTTTGCCTGCCTTCAACTTCCTAGTAGTGCATAATGCTCTCAATTCCAAGAATGGGAGTTTATCATACTTGGAGGGAAGAAGCCCACTGGCTTCTGGCAAGGACTCACTGGGTCCTGGCTTTGAAGACATTACTAGTGAGGTGTGGTGTATGCACTACCTACTCTAGTGTGGCCTACTAAACTCTCTTGAGTTGTAGAAAGGGTGTGCTGTCCCTTAACACACAACTCTAAGTTCAGTAGAACTTACTGTATTACTAAGCTTGATTTATATGTACCTTAGGTACCCTTAGTGGTTTTCAGTTGATCAATTCAATTGAGATTATCTGGTAAAACAATAGCAAGCTGGAATCCCACACGCTGCACACCAATGTGAGAAGTTGGCCTGGCATATGCTGTCCACTAATTATAGTGGGCACCTTGCACCAGTCCAAACAACCCCTTATTGGAGATAGGTTAAAGACAACCTTTATTGAAAGCTATCCTAGTGGTAGCTATGGAGAGCAGCCTTCAGGCTAAGTCTTGAAGGAATGTAAAGCAGCTTGTTTTACCAGTCTATAATCTCTTGAGTGACCAAATGAAAGAGGACCACACCAGGTATATATTCAAAATATATGTATTTATTACTAAACACACCCCTCTAGTCTCTTTATGAGGCTAGAGTTCGAAGTACATACGTTACGAGTTAGTTATCTACAGTAATAGCACAAATACACGTTTGAGCCCCAGGGGCGTACCAAACCATATACCAATAAAGTGGTATAAGAACCACGACTGAGCTAGACACAAGGCCTAGAGCCTGTAGAAGTGCTTGGACCACAAGGAACCACCCAAGGCAGTGACACAGGGGACCCACGGGGGACGCGTGCAGTGTATGAACACAGCCGCGAACCACCGTTAACTTCTATGGGGAAAGTCGCGATTAGAATTTAAAAGAAAAGGGACACTTAGAGGAGGACTTGGAGCAAACCCTTTGAGAACTAGGCTGTTCTAGTGTCAATACCCACGGGAGCACCAGAGTACTCGAGTTACCTCACCCAGGGGAGCCGGGTGCATAGGTGTCTTTCGGGGTCGGGTTTCGTCGTCACTTTCTATGGCGATCTGCTGCAAAGTGCTGCTGGCGACCAAGTCGAAAGTGTTCGGGTGGATCCAAAGGTGGATCGAAGATCTGAAGAACCTGAAAGCAGAGGGGACAGAGTCTGGGTCACTAGCCAGTGACCAGGAAGGCGATGAGCAGATGCCCACCGATGTCGAGTGCTTCAGGTAGGTTGACGGTCATCTTGACTCTTCAGCCATGAGGTCCAGGAGGCGTCGACGACAACCAAGAGCTGAATTCGAGCTGTCCCATGACGTCTGTCGATTGCAGGGGTGACGGCGACCGGATTGGACCCAACAAGCCTTGGCAACGGCAAGTCTCGTGGAAAGGAAAGAAGGACGATGTTGCAGACCAGCAAGATCTGGGGGACTCACCCAGCGAGGATAAGTCAGGGCACACCTGGAGCAACCAGGGAGCCCAAGCAGAAAAAGATTGGCCTTCATGAGGGCCTACTAGCCAACGGACTAGCGACCGCGAAGGAGCCTCGAGACGATGCACGTGGAGCTGGCTCACAGGACACTCGTGGAGTGGAGGCCAGTGATCTTCGGTGCAGTTGGTGCTGGAGGCTGGGGCTACTCGGAGCCCAAAGCACGACTTCGTGGGAGACCCAGAAGAGGATGCACTTGCAAATGCGATCGGTGTCCAGGGGTCACGGTTCCACGTTACCCACGACAGCTACGGGCCTCAGCTTTGCTGGGGACTCAGGGCAGCCTCGGGGAAGTCTGGAAATCCACCTCTGGTGATGCAAAGACTTCGGCGTCCGACGGGAGCTTCAGCGATGCAGACCGGACAATTGCTTCTTTGGTGCCTGCCAAGCAGGGGAGTCACTCCTTGACCCCAAGGGAGATTCTTCAGTCCTCTAATCTTAAAGTAGAGCGTTGAAGGTCCAGGATTCTGTGTCAGAGTTTCGTCCAGGTAAATCTAAAGTCCTAAGGACTGGGTTCCCCTACTTATACTAAGGTAGGGGGTTGGACATACTCTGTGGCCCCACCTATGGGAGGGCCAGGGCAGAGGGGTGGTTACACCCCTTTCCCTTTGTCCAGTTTCGCGCCAGAGCAGGGGCTGGAAGCCCCTGAGCCGGTTTGAACTGGGGTATGCACAGGGACACCAAGTGTGCCCCCAGTGCAGGACTTCAAAGCACCAGAGAGTGCTCCCGCCCAGCCCCAATACACACTATCCTGTCTGGGGAGGTGGTCACACCTCCCTGGGACAGGAAACCTATTGTCCAGGCCTCCCCTGCCGGAGTTTCGGTCAGCAGCAGGAGGCCAGACTCGTGTCTGTGGCAGCGGCATCCATTTTGTGATGCCAGGGCTCTGGAAAGTCAGTACCGGGCATACCGGTGTGTACATGTCTTTCCCTCTAGAAGGGTGGAATGCTACCTCCGCTGCCAGAACTGGCGGGGGGGGGGGTAGTATTCCAAGATGTTTGACACCAAACACGACATGTTTCCGTGCAGCCATCCCAAAGTTAGCATTTAACGCGAGGTTATAATGCGCTTAAGAGTATATGGTCAGGCTGCACTACAAACAGCATCAGAGAAGGGTCTCCGAACGCTGCAGAGGGGCCCAGCTCATGCAGGGGCACCCTCTCACATAGGAACCACGCACTCTGCCTTCAGGATTGATAAGGCCTGCCATAGGAGTGACTTATAGGTTTATATGTGTGTATGTATATAGTGATATAGGTAGCCTATATCACAGTAAGGGGTGCATGCACCACCTTACCCAGGCTGCAGTAGCAGACCTGTGGTGTCAGTTTGGATGGCCTTCCAGGGGTGGCACAATACATGCTGCAGCCCCTGGTAGGCCTCTGAGGTACCTATGCCCTGGGTACATAGTATACCATATACTAGGGACTTATAAGGGCACTCCAGACTCCAATCAGAGATGTGCCTAAGGCACATGGAAACCATTTTATAGAGGAAGCAGATAGACTGGGGCCCTGAATAGCAGGATCCCAGTCCAACTAAGTCATAACCCAGCAAAACACCAGGGAAAAAGTGGGGGCAACCATATAGTCAGATTCCACCTTCCTACACATAACATACATTGTGTGTCTCCCAAAACAGGTGATGATGGGGACACAGCAGCAGACAATGAGGAGTCCCTGTCCCAGGCTCCGGGGGACACTGAGCTCACTGGTGTGGAACAGCCTCTGCCCTCCTCGGATGGCGAAGACCTACCTGGCACCTCCGGTGTGAGTCATCATGCAGCACCAGCAGGACCACCATCTGCACCCCTGCACCCACCTCTCCAACAACTGCCAACACACAGACCACCCCCGCCGACACGGACAGACCAAGGACCACCAATGACAACAGCACAGTGACCCCGGCCCAACGTGGAGCAACGGACAACAACCCCAGTGACAACCCCCAAGGGGGCCTAGGGTCACCTGTGCGTGCCACTGCAGGTCCCGCACGTGTCGCCAGGGGTGGTGGGAGGGGTGGTAGACATAGGTCGCTGTTTGCAGTGGGGTCTGGACTGCATGATGACCCACTACTGGTACGCATTGCTGATGCGTACCAGAATAGCACTGGAGAGGTCAGCCAGGTAGTGGGGATCCTCAAGGACATTCAACAGCAGCAGGCTGCCCATCATGCCCGCTTGGACTCACACATGTCCCGTGTGGAGACACACATGTCCCGTGTGGAGACACACATGGCTGGCATGGAGTCCAAGTGGGACACATTGCAAGAACTGACAGCGGTGCATAGGGACATATTGACATGCCTCCGCCAGATTAGCACCAACATGGCCACACCTCCCTGTGTGCCCACAACATCTGGTGCCGCAACAACTGCAACTGCCACAGGGAGGGAGGATGACTCTGGCGGAGAGTCCCCTGCACCGCAGCAGCCTGCATGTGAGGGTCCCCCCCCAAAGAAGAGGGGTCGTCCGAGGATGGAGAACTGAGAGGCCGATGGCCATGTACATCCCCCAGGAACCCAACACCTGTCCTGGAAATCCACCTTTGTGTGCAAACTGTTCACCCTGTCGCATGCAACCCAACTCTCTCACATGACATGGGGAGTTTAAGTTGGACCAATGTATCAGATGACTGTTGACTTTACTCAGGACATTTCTGCTACCAAGACTTCCAACTCATCTGGGAACTTTGGATTACAATCCCAATGTACAGCACCCACCATCCTGTGCACTATCCACACACATGTATGTAAATAAACTCACTAATACACCTACTTGCCTCTGTTGTGATACCAACGTGGTTTCTGTCATGGAGATGATGATCTGCTAAATGACACTGTGCATGCTAATTGCTACAGCAAGTACAACACCGTCATGTGAGTCATGGCGACATGACACATATGAGGGAGACACACCACTAGGGCTACACAACACATACACACCAGGGCCATCTGACTCATCGCCTACACTGATGTTGCCAGGAAATACAGTGCAATGCACAGACACCACACCTATTCACAGTCTGTGTCAACTAGCCCACTGGTGCAGTAAGCAAATGTCAGTCAGATGTGTGACCACAGACAACGCACATCCCAAAGTGAAGCACAGGTTTACTACACATTTGCAACATGTTGTTTCCACTACAGATGCAAGGTAATCCCACGTGGCAGTGGCCACACAGTCAACAAGTGTAGAAGAAAGGAAGTCCAGGGGTGTGGGGCACATCACCTGTAGGGAAACGACAGCTTCCACCCTGGAAGTTGAATCACGGTGTCGGGGGATCACAGTTGACCAAACAACTCTGAAAGTACCCTGTGAAGGACAGAAATGACACACAGTCAAAAGCACTGAAGAACAGGACAGAACTGCAATACTCATGCCCAATACATGTCAGAAGATACCTACACAAAACCAAGTTAGCATGTCAACACTGTTGTGGAGTACAGACTACCTGTAAGGACACATCGCTGCACGCATACAGTCAAGTAGCACATGGACACACTCAAACAGCACCAGAGCACCACCAACACATATCACGCAAACTCACATCATTGACATGACATCTCTGGATACTCACATTCAGCTGAAGAAGTTGGTGATGAGCTGTGTGCGGACATCACCCTCATCATCATCACCATCTCTGGCATCGTGGCCCAGGCCAGGATCCTCCACAGGTGGCGGATGTTGGTCATCGTCATCCAGGATGAGAGGCAACTCCTTCCGCACTGCCAGGATGTGTAGCATGCAGCAGACGATGACAATCTTGCACACCTTTGCTGGGGCATATGGGAGGGCCCCTCCTGTCTTGTCCAGGCAGCGAAAGCGGCTCTTCAGGAGACCAAATGTCCGCTCAATCACTCTCCTGGTCCGACCATGTGCCTCATTGTAGCGCATCTGGGCTGGTGTCACAGGGTTCCTGAGGGCGTCAGCAACCACGGCATGTTGGGGTATCCGGAGTCACCTACATACAGACAATTGCACATTAGCTGAGTTGGAAAAGAGGGTGGAATACTACATTGCAGAACACACACAATGGTACAAAGTCAGTACACACCGACAAGCCAGGCACGCTGGTTCCGCATCTGTGACATCATCCTCGGGATGCGACTACTCCTCATCACGTAGGCATCGTGTGCAGAACCGGGGAAACGGGCACACACGTGTGAGATGCTTATATCTGCAAGACATACCACCAGTGCATTGACCGAATGGTAATGTTTGCTGTTCCTGTATGCCTGCTCATGTGCCAGTGGTGGTACCAAAGCCACATGTGTCCCATCAATGGAGCCAATGACATGCGGCATCCTCCCCAGGGCATAGAAGTCACTCTTGACGTCAGTGAGTTGTTGAAGTTTAGGGAAATAGATGTACTGGTTCAGGTATCTCAACATAGCCTCCAAAAAATCGCGTAGCACACGGCTGAACATGGTCTGTGACATCCCACCAGCAGACGCCACAGTGTGTTGAAAGGTACCGGTGGCAAAGAAGTGTAGGTCTGCCATCACCTTCACCTTGGAGGTCAGCGCTGTAGGGTATGGCCGGCCAGATTGCAAATGTGGGGCCAACCGCACCGTCAATTCCTCAATCAGCGGCCTGGTGAAGCGGTACCGTCGGATGCAGTCCCGTTCAACCATGGTTGCAAGGTCAGGGAATGGTCTATGGACAGCTGGTGCCCTGCAGTGCATAGGTGAAGAAAGAAAGATTGTCAGTCACCCCACATATGTGGCATAGACCACACTCAATATCACATGATACATCATTACGAGACACAAGTACATGATGTGTGTGCCGTTCCGTAAGGACATGTATGGCACCTACATGGCCAACATCTAACATCACAGTTCAACATGTGTCGTCAACAAGTCCCAGGTTGTGCTATGGGATATCATTAGGCTGTGTCACAGTACCCATGTACTGCTGTCACGTTCCAAACACACACCACAGTGACATGTGAGGACAGATGTGCCCCAGGCATCACAGCTCATTGACAGGTAGATTCCCAGGGACCCTGTATTGCCACATGGACACTGGCATGGCATGGTGCATCATGAATACACCACAGCAAAACAACCATGACTCCCACAGGTAGTGGTCCCTATTGCCTCGGCAGGACAGACATGGTCGTCTGTGACACACACACGCACAACATCAAAGTCCATGCACAAACAACGTGGATGTGGAGACTGTCTCCCATTGTGCACATGGAATCAGAGACATTGTAAACACAACATGCACACAGACTGTGGAGGGCCATCACTATTGTGGCAATGGGTCACCCTGTGACGTACATACCGTCCCACATGGGACTCAGGGGGTATGTGACATGACATACACATACACAACCTGGAAATGTGACCATGCCACATGCTCTGAAATGAACAGTTGCACATCACAGTGGTCGTGTGCACAACACACCAAGGATTATGTCCCCATGAACACGTGCACAGCCTGGGAGTGGCTGCCCCCAAGTGCCACCCAAAAAACAACATGTTGACCCCCATACACGGAAAAGGTAATGCAGCCATACATGCCTTAGGATACAGTGTGGACAGGCTGTGGTGTTGTAGGTGTGCCCCTGAGTCCCTGGAAAGTAAATGTGGCTGGCATACGTTCACCTGTGACAGGCATGGTGACATATGCCAGTGACTTGTACAGGGACGCGTTGTACAGCAATGGACCGATCGGTGTGCACGCATTGGCCATTGCATATGATGTGGACGGATGCATGTTGTCATCCGATGTACGCGTTGTACAGCAATGGACCGATCGGTGCGCACGCATTGGCCATTGCATATGATGTGGACGGACGCGTGTTGTCATCCGATGTACGCGTTGTACAGCAATGGACCGATCGGTGCGCACGCATTGGCCATTGCATATGATGTGTACAGGGGTACGCGTTGTACAGCAATGGACCGATCGGTGTGCACGCATTGGCCATTGCATATGATGTGTACAGGGGTACGCGTTGTACAGCAATGGACCGATCGGTCTGCACGCATTGGCCATTGCATATGATGTGGACGGATGCATGTTGTCATCCGATGTACGCGTTGTACAGCAATGGACCGATCGGTGCGCACGCATTGGCCATTGCATATGATGTGAGTGGCTACGCGTTGTACAGCAATGGACCGATCGGTGCGCACGCATTGGCCATTGCATATGATGTGGACGGATGCGTGTTATCATCCGATGTACGCGTTGTACAGCAATGGACCGATCGGTGCGCACGCATTGGCCATTGCATATGATGTGTACAGGGGTACGCGTTGTACAGCAATGGACCGATCGGTGTGCACGCATTGGCCATTGCATATGATGTGTACAGGGGTACGCGTTGTACAGCAATGGACCGATCGGTGTGCACTCATTGGCCATTGCATATGATATGAGCGGGTATGCGTTGTCATCCGATGTACGGGTTGTACAGCAATGGACCGATCGGTGCGCACGCATTGGCTATGGCCTGGCATGGCAACGGACGCGTTTTCGAACCTTTAACGAATCTGATGCTGTGAATTCAGTTGGCCACCCACAACAATGTTGCAAATTCATGGGTCTCATGAAGTTGAACTTTTGAAGGATGCTGTGGGCGTGTGTAAGTGGTGCAATTCCATGGATTGGCCAGATTCAGAAGATGCAAACGACTTGGACCTATCACTTTGGACACATGGGACAGTATCTGCCTCTGCAGCACACATATAATGCTGGCTGTTCCCCTGAAAGCTCACTTGCTTGCAATACATGATCCAGGCGACATCTGCCACCACCACTGCTGCTGTATATGCATCCTCTGGATCCTGCAATGGCACGTACTGTGGAGAGAGCCCCAGCCTTCAGCACTGAGGAGAACCAGGCCCTGCTGGACAGCCTCCTTCCACAGTACAGCAAGCTGTATGGGAAACCAGGGGAGCAGGTGAGTGTGCTGTCCACTGCCTTCCTAAATGTGCATGTTGTCTGACTAGCAAGACTTACAGTCTGCACGCCACTGGCTAGCAGGCTCACTGAGTAGTTGTCACCCCTCATATTGTGTAGTTACATGCACTGAACAGGTATAGTGCAGTAACAGTGCATTTAAACAAGGTTTTACTTCCCAGGCAATGATACCATGTAGTAACTGCTGGCAAACTGTTCATAGCCATCGTTGCACTGCCTGTGTACATCATGTGCCCCTGTGATTCAGACATGTATATCCAAATGTGTGATGCACGGATATGTTGCATGTGTAGTAATGGCCTTTACACTTTGTCATCCTCACAGTTTGATGCCCACCAGAAGCAGGAAATCTGGCTGGACACCGCCCGGGCAGTAAGGTCTGTGGGGGTCTACAAGCGCCGGATCCGTAACTGCCAGAAGAGGTGGCAGGACCTTCGGGGCTGGACCCGGAGGATCGCAAGGGTCCAGCTGAAGCTGTCGCCTCCTCGCAGGAGGGGCGGACACCGGACCCTGACCCCCTGACCCTGACCCCCCACATGCTGGCAGTGGTCTTCCCTGATCTGGATGGGCAGCTGAAGGCCAGACGGCAGCAAGGAGGGGGTGAGTCCATGACTGCACTGTGAACTTTGTCTGACATGCTATGTGCCCTCCTCTGGCCTGGTTAAACTTCAACAGTACATCAGTCATGTGGTCCAGGACCCATGTCCCTCAATTGTGCACTGCCCACTCCTCATCTGATACCCAGGTGTGGCCCTTACAGTCAGGAAATTGTGTCACTTGGGTACTGTGTCCTTGCATTTTGCTTAGCTCAAGGTGGGGGACAGCATTTGTTCCCGTAACTCTGTGGTGGGCTTCATGGGTGGGTCCATTGCTTACACAATGCCTGAGTTCTGACATGTAATCTGCGTGTTACTTTGATATGTGGTCCAATTGCTGATCTGATTCACCACATGTGCCTGGGGTATTTGGCACACACCCATGCTGCGGGTGGGAACAATGTTTGGGCCTCAGGAGTATGTATATCAAGTGTGTCACACATACTTAGCCACCTGCCTACTGTCCAGGGCTCATCCCTCTTTCACGTGGAGCAGGACAGTCATGCCTACTCCAGGCCATACAATACACTCTGTACTCCCACTCCCGTGTATCAGCTGACACGTTGTGCTCAGTGAAATGTTCCCTCAGGTGTCTGCCTCTGTGTCATTGTGCTGTGGCTTCGTTGTCAGGACTACTGTGGTGTTTCTCGGTTAGGGCTCAGCATGCCATCGGAGATGTGACCATAGGAGACGATACTTGTGTGACATATAGGTGTTTGATCACTTGACTGTGCAGACTGGGGTATGCAAATGTGAAGTTCAGGCAGCTGTTTCCCATTCACAGCAGATTGTGAGGTGCTCAGGTTCCGAGGGTTGTGTTTCAGGTCTCCCATATGTCCAATTGGTATGACGTGGACAAATAAGAGTTCAGATGATGTGGTTTGTGGGGATGGACATGTGCACTTGTCAGCTACAGGACTTGCATTCCCCATGACCTAGGATTGTGACACAGTGCAGACTGTTGTTGGCTGGCTGCCCTGCCCATGTGACTGGAGACAGTGATGTATGACTTTGCAGGCATGCCTGTGCCATGGCATTAAACGTCCTAAGAGTGATCCTGCAGGGGAATGACATGTGCTACATGCACCCCATTGTGGCATTGACTATCAGGACATGGGTGCATGATGGTGTCTGGTGCTGGTATGCATCACATGCATTTCAAAATAGACTCTGGCCATCCCTTTATCCGGACACCTGTACTGACTCAGTGGCAAGAGTTGTGATGTGTGCATGTTCACATACTTCACCGTGTTCTCTGCACTGTCCAACTACTGTGTAGGTGGTGCATGTGTCCACACTGGGGTATTGCCATCCGACAGACACCAGACAGATGGGTGCAAGGCCAGGAGGGATGTGAGTGCCATGGTTGACCATCAGACTGACAATTGGCTTCTCCTACTCTGTTTGGGCACTTTTGGCAATGTTCAACTAAGTATGCCAGGGCTTGCTCTGTAATGTGCTGTACTTACTGTGGTGTGTGCGGTCAGTGCAGGTGACTGATGTTTGTCTGTTTCCCTAATTGTTTGCAGATACATCCACGGCCACAGGAGGGGACAGCTCCACGGACCAGGAGGAGCCGCAGAGCCAGACTGGGTCAGCAGCCGATGAGTGGTCGGAGGGACCCAGTGGCACGGAGGGCGAGGGGAGCCACACCGAGGAGTCCTCAGCACCATCCACCTCAGCTGAGGACCACAGCAGCTCGGAGGATGACTCCCTTGTGGAGGCGGGTGTCAGCAGCCACCACACCCCAGCTAGTATTGCTGTCCCCACCACCACCACCACCACTGCCCTCCCATCGGCTCCCATTCCAGAGGTCCGTGGAGGCTCCCGTGTTCGGGAGCATGTCTCCTTCGTGCCAGGCACCGCACCCCCTGCCCCTGTGTCCCCTGTTGCCCTGAGTGAGGAGTCTGTGTACCTACTTCGCCTGCTCCATGTAGGGCAGACAGCAATGCTGAGTGTCCTCCATGCCCACACCACTCTGTTGACTCAGCTGGTGTCGTTTATGGAGGGCATCTCATCGGGCATGTCTGCCCTACAGAGGAGCAATAGGTCCATGGACTCCTCCCTGACGGCAGCAGTGTCCCTCCTCCAACAGTCCCTCACCCCTCCTACCTCTGCCCCATCCACACTTCCTGGCACCCGACCTGTCCCAAGCACATGCACACCTGCACATTCACCCAAACACACAGACACGAGCAGCACAGACACACCCACTACAAAAACAAAACGTGCACACAGGCATCCTCAGGGGACTGATACCACACCCACAGGGGATGGGGTACAGACACACACACAGGCATCCACAGTCACTCCGCAGTCCTCCGATACCTCTCCCTCCAAGGCCCCTTCCCTTGCCTCACCTGCAACCCCACCTACACAGCAGCTCTTCCTCTGTGACCTCGGCCTCTTCCCCTCCAATCCAGCTGATCCAGCATACAGGGGGAAGAGGAAGTCCACTACACAGAGGGAGTGCCCCTCACCCCCGGACACCCTCCCCCAGGCGCAGACAGACTGAGGCCCCCATCTGCAAGTCCCCCGGACCCGGAAGAGCAAGACCCTGCCGCCGCCCTGCAGCTCAACCACCAAGTCTCCTTCCTCCATCCCTCAGGCCCCCACTCCACAGGTTCCCCCACCACACCCTGCCCCAGGTTCCCCCACCCACAGATACACCATCCCCAAAATGATCCGGCCTTCTCCCCCTACCACTTGCTCTTCCAGCACCACACCCCCGCTGCGCATGTCTGTGCCACTGGTGTGGAGACCGTGTCCTCCCCCTCTGTCATGCCCACCTTACCTGAACCCCATTCTACTCCCCTGGAGATAGGCACTGCAGTGGAGTCCACTACCACCCCGTCTGACTTGGGCACTGCAGTGGAGAACCTGTCCACTCCATCTGCACGGCCCACTGCAGTCGTGCTGACTCATGCCCCCCAGTTGTGCCGGCACACACCATGTCAGACACCTCCACTGCAGTTGTCAGTGACTCTCCAGCACCCACCACCCCTTCCCTGCCTCCTTCTGGTGAGCCCTGATCCTGTCCCTGCGGTGCCTGGCCTGCCCCCCCGTATGAGAGAAAATGTATCGTTCCTAGGTAATAGAGAAACAAGTCACAATAATTGTGCTGAACGATAGAAGGACAATGAGGACAGACAATAACAACATAGATAAAAACCTGTGATTATTTATTTAATTAATATTCATATATATAGACAACACATCACGGAAATATTTTCAATAAAAACAAATTATAAATAACATATGCATTCATGTACTCTGATACACTCATAAAACATACATCAAATTTAATAAAATACAGAGTACATATATAAAAATTCCAAAGTGGCAACAGATAAATTTTCGACGCGCGTTTCGGCGCACGTAGCGCCTTCGTCAGGAAAAGAAACAACCACCTGTAAATTAATGAATAAAAACATGACTGAACCTTCATTGTCATACTTTCTACAACATTTACAATAATCATCATAGTGATACATTTATATGTGCCTTCAAATATAACTACAAAGAAAAGACCAAAATGCCCCTATAGATAAAGTTAATTAAAAGACAGAATAAGAAAAAATTATAAATAAAGTGCATGAAAGAAAATGGAAAAAATGAAAAATAATAAATAAAGTGCAAGAAAGCTACTCCCAAAACCAATTTCCAATAAACCTGAATATAGGCTTACTTGAAGAATGATGCGGCTCAACAGGGATATCCGAGGCTTGGTCACTCGTGATTATGTTATGCGATGGAACATCTGCAATAACATTTATAATACTGATTACTAACAACATTTCCCAATATGTCGATATATATGCAGGAACCGCATTATATATCGTATTTCGTATCTACTTCTGAATGGCACAATTTTTGTGATCTAAACTAATGTCTAGTGCTTACCGATAAATAAAACATGTAGAAACCGATGTCACCAATCAGATGGAAACGTACACAACGGTACTATTAGAGTATTAATTCGCATGTAAATAAAACCAATTTCATGTGGTAAACGAATGGAACCGATTTCATGCGGTGAATGAAGTAGAGCCAACCTTATTTTCTCTTACTATTGACCAAGGTCACGTCCTAAGAAAAACATAGAAGCAATGTCATAAATCTATATATGCCGACTACCAACAAGGATGTGAGTCCCAATGAATGACATAATACTGGTCAGAAAAAATATATACATATATATATATATACGTGGCACCTACTTGTATGTACAGTGATCCTATGGTTTGGCAGTATCTAAAAGAAAAAAGGAGGCTGGTAAATGAATATTAAGAAAAAAGGGAAAAAGGGGGCAACCCTATATCTAAAAGGCGATGAGAAAGATTAAATCTCACCGAAAAAACTACCATCTAACGAACAACTTACTTGTGTTAGGATGCCGCAGCGTATAAAACGTCTGGCGTTCTGTCGAGCGAAATTCGCTTCTAACGAGCGCTCGTGGGAAATCGACAATTTAAACACGGAAATCCAATAGCTGTTCCGGTCATGTGATGTAGAGATAGCGAATACCAGGAGGGCTTTCTGGTATCGGTTCATACCGTAGGTTAACCAATGCGGAAAGCGATCTCTCTCTCAGGTTAAAACACTATGAAAAACCGGAGGTGGCTGAAACGCTAACCTCTATTTTAATCGGAAGTTTAAAAGAGAAGTTATTTACAGGTTACAGGGAACCAGTTCCGGTCATATGATATCGAGCTATGAAGTAAAAAGGTACGTACTGGGCTACGTAGGAGAAACCTCCAGAGCTATCCAAACTAGACTTACAGAACATCGTTCAGCTATCAGAACTATGAAACTGATAGCACCTTTAGTCAAACATTATATAGAGTTTAACCACAAACCAGAGGAAATGCAGTGGAGAATTTTAGAGAAGATTAGATTACCGGACGAGAAAGGTGGTTTGGCAATTCGCAAAAAAAGAGAGGTTTACTGGATATTCTCTCTTAATACTTTTAAATGTGGACTAAATAGCGATATACCCTGGGAGAACGCTATTGCTTAATCCCCATATACTATATCGAATTCAGCCCTCTAGTATGACCTATTTCATCTGAACTGCAACGTCTACGTAAATGATTTAGAATATAGGTAAGGTCTTACTGTCATCTCCATTGTGTAATACTCTTTGAATACTCTTTGAGTATCACAACAGGGTCTATATTCTATATGGGTTTTCCCAATGCTTAATGCATTTAGGTTCAGTGTTCCATCATATAATCAGCAGAGTTTATTGTGTTATATTACCACTGCTAGCTTTAAGAGTGTCAGAAGTTAGTTGTGGTCGTATCTCTATCTTTATTCATGATCATCCATGCTACCGTCGCATATCTTGACAACATTAAACAAGGAATGTTTTCTTTGCGGATGGACCATGTTAATGAGGGTAATTGAGAACTACCTTTTTACTTCATAGCTCGATATCATATGACCGGAACTGGTTCCCTGTAACCTGTAAATAACTTCTCTTTTAAACTTCCGATTAAAATAGAGGTTAGCGTTTCAGCCACCTCCGGTTTTTCATAGTGTTTTAACCTGAGAGAGAGATCGCTTTCCGCATTGGTTAACCTACGGTATGAACCGATACCAGAAAGCCCTCCTGGTATTCGCTATCTCTACATCACATGACCGGAACAGCTATTGGATTTCCGTGTTTAAATTGTCGATTTCCCACGAGCGCTCGTTAGAAGCGAATTTCGCTCGACAGAACGCCAGACGTTTTATACGCGGCGGCATCCTAACACAAGTAAGTTGTTCGTTAGATGGTAGTTTTTTCGGTGAGATTTAATCTTTCTCATCGCCTTTTAGATATAGGGTTGCCCCCTTTTTCCCTTTTTTCTTAATATTCATTTACCAGCCTCCTTTTTAGGTCTCGCGCCTAGCGTTGCAGTGCGCAGCACTGCTCGCGCAGCGCGAGACCTCTAGAAAGGGCTTCTGAAAACGACCCACACGCTCGTGCGTGTGGTTTTGTTTTCAGAAGCCTCATTAGCTGTAGCGTGCGTTTTTGAAAAAACGGCACGCGATTGGGCAAAGGCGGGCGCATGTCCCGCCTTCGCTCCTCCCATTCCCGACGGTGGCCAGAACGCGCATCAGCGCGCGGCACAGACAGGCTCCCTCGCCCCCCTCCCGGCTCCTCTGTGGTGCGCACGCACTACTGGTTTTAATCTTGAGACCTGTTGTGGTGTCAGCATTCCTTCAAGCTGAGTAGTAGAAGAGAGATTCACGTGCCGTTTGCTGACTTCACCCGTGAAGTGTTCATGGCAGATTTTAGCACATTTCATGGAAATTTGTAACGGGGACTTCAGGAAAACGACGCGCGCCGCTTTCGGCTTTTAATTTGTTCGGCGGAGACGTATTATGTTACAAGCGGTAGTGCTGGAGTGATCAAGGAATGATCTTTCAGTTAAGTGGACGGCCGTGCCTCTGCTCTTAACCTTTCTGTGCACGCGCGCACCCATATTAAAAGCGTGGAATACTTCCGACAGACTGACCGTAGTGGTGGTATTTTAATGCACTAGAGGAAAACGGCGAGGCGGTCGGCTCTGGCAGTTATTGCAGCAGAACCGGAATTCAAACTCAGTTTTCAAGATAATAGCGTGCCCCGGGTCGAAAACACAAGGAGCCGTCCAGGTAATAATGTTTAATTCAGCTGAACTGTATTTTCTTTTATCATATGACGTACTTCCTGTTTAGCCATGCTATATTGCTAACTATTTGCATATCTTAGCGTACTGGTGGTCCACCAGTCACGAACTAGCCTATATTTTTGGAGGCATCCGCCCAATGGACCGTCCCAGATAATCAAAGTTCTGAAAAGTGTATCTGTTTCATTAATTAACGAGATTAGTGGGGTGCAGGAAAATATTTTACTTTGCCTAGAGTGCCACTGCCTTGAAAACAATGCATCAAACTGTATTGAGGGCCGGAAATGTGTCATGGCATCATGGCAGTTTGTTAGTTCTCAACTTCTTAAGAGAACCTGAAAGTTAAAATGTACCAATTAGTGGCCAATCGTGAGGGTATTTTGTGTGAGCTTATTGACAATGGACAACTGAGGGCCACCAAAACCCTTGTTATGTTTCTAGATGATTTGAACTCAACTTTATTTCTGTTATGTTGCACTCAAGGAACCGTGGACCGGTTTAAATAAGTTCTTACTCAGTGCATATTTAATCTATAATTTCCATGAGTCATGCGAACTAATCCACATTGTGCAGAGTAAGTTGTGAGTGTGTAGTGCAAACTGTGCAGGCTGCCATGCTCATAGCTGCCAAGGTTTCAGATTGTTATGTGTGACATTTTAATAATTTCAGTGTAATTATGAGTGACATTTCAACGACTATGAGTGACACTTTCTCACGAGCAAAAATCAAGCAATTAAACATATAAATATCAGAAATTACACCCATTTGAGCAAGAAGAAACTCTACTTCAATTACTTAAAGTGCACCAACGGGGTGTGCAAAAGCGACATCGAGCTGCTCTGCCAATCAGTGCGCCCATGCTGAGTGGTGGCCTGAGTAAAAGCATCCATGAAAACTAAAAATAAGCCAAACATAAGCAAATGCTCGACTTACAATATGTGTAGAGAGAAGATCCAGTATATTCAGGACAATGTCGGCGACTTAGCCGCCCATTACACCATCCCTAATACAAACAATGTTTTCCTCCAAGCAAAGTGATAGTCCGCAAACTCGTCATAAACAACACAGGTAGAAACAATCCTTTTAAACATGCGGCGGAGTTAATGTACAAACATGTGACTGCAACCTGAGCCAAGAGATAAAAAAAATACGTGACTCTCTGCAGTGATACTTTGCTCATTCTCCACGTTTACTACGTGAAAATGATACCAAGCACAATGCAAAGGAAAAGCGATAATCAAAACAACTGTAAACAGCCCAAAATGCAGTGATTGCTGCCTAAATTAACAATAAATTATTACCTTAAACCTGATGATGCAGAACCCTCACAATCTCAATTCAAAATATAAATGATGAAAATACTTTGGTAGTGCATCAGACACCAATGTTTAAATGCACCCTTTAGTTGAAAACAAAACCAAAAAGAAAAAAAAATGAAACCATGCATAATTATTCACCATTTGGTGTTGTATAAAGATGACTCCTGCTTATGCACAGAATGCAACTCGATTTTTCCAGGAGGCCTCTGATTTTTCGTAATATGTAACTGCTATTTCAAACGCTCAGGGTGCAACATAACCAGGCGGGACAGAATAAGAATGAATGGTCCGAATGCACTCAATTTTTCCCTAAAACTTTTCTTAGATGCTCGAAGGCATGAAATTTCAGGAACGAGACCCCAGAATGACCGCCCGGCGTGACTGGACTAGTATGCCCAGTGAGCCTCCAACAAATTGAGCAGATGAATCATAATGTTTATGAACCGGCGAGGGCGGTTAAGTGTGCCCCGCTGCGCCAACATGCGAAGGTCTGTGTAAAGACCACAACACCAGGATAAGGTAAGCGAAGCAGTCTTTATTAAAGTAAAGCCCTGACGCCAATGGGCGTCTCATCAGAACAGCAGTCCTCTTCCAACTGCCACCCTCGCCCAAGGTTCTATAATAGAACTAGAAAACGTCATAGTACAGTGGGCGAGGGCGCGCGGCAAGAAGGACAGCGCGAGGCAGAGCGCGAGACCTAGAACAATAGTAAACACAACACATCTCCTCATTTACAGAAATTTGCAAATTGACGCAAAAGGAGAGGGAAGGGGGAGGAGTGAGGAAGGGGAGGTACAAAGGAGAAAATAGGTTAATCACATACAAAATCTTGTAACTTTTTAGGTAGAATTATTTCTCTGCCATGTCTGCTTGTGACAGGTTCCTTGACCATGGTCCCGCCAACCTGGGAACCATGGGGAGGTGAACAATATTGTGTAATGTCAGAAGTTCCAGCCTGAGGTGTGTCATTAGCACTGTAAGTGATGGAGTCACGTGGAGTGCTAACGAGGGTTCCTTCAACGGGAGTGTCAGTAGTGAGGTCATCTTTGGGAAACACGCTCGTGGGGTCACTTAACCTAGTATCACTCTCTGCAAGGTTGGAGCTCTCATTAGTGCCCTCACCCAGATCGCTCAAGGAGCCCTTACTCTAACCTCACACTCTTCAGGGTTAAAACTCTGACTGGTGTCCTCATCAAGAATCCAATCGTATCTAGAGGAGGTGGGGGTACTCCTACGCTCTTGACTGGGGTGCTGCAGAGCCGTGCTCCCATCCCCTCGGCACAATGATAAGGACGAAAAGTGCCATACCTTTCCGTCATTTAAGAGTGCGGAATTACAGAAGATTTTCTTTACCATAAGGGGTAGACAATAACGGTCGAGTCCTTTCTTAACAAAACCACTACTTTTAACTCTGACCCACTCACCTACGTGAATGTTGACAAGTTTGCAGGCGTGTTTGGAGTCATAATAATTCTTACTAGTTTGTTGAGTGTGTGAAATTCTGCTGTTGACTGTTTCCATGGACCAGTCCACTTTCTTAGGAGTTAACCACCCAACAGTGTCTGGTGATAGGTGTTCTGCCTCTCAATAACACAAATGGACTAGAACCGGTGGACTCACAGGCTGTGACACGGAAAGCCCATAAGTTGTGTGTTAATTCCTTCCTCCAGGAAAGGTTGTTATGATTAGCTAGTTGTACAATTCCTTTAACAACGCGATTAAATCTCTCTACTGCACCATTACCCGCTGGGTGGTACAGAGAGGTAGTTTTGTGAGAAATGCCATTGTCCTTGACAAATTTTTAAAAAATCTCAGAAATAAATTGTGGACCGTTGTCGGTTACAATACATTTGGGTAACCCTTCTCTCAAGAACAATGTTTTTAAGAACTTGATGATGATTTTGGCATCAGCACTGTGTACGATTTCTACTTCGGGCCATTTTGAGAAATGGTCCACCAGAACAATAAGGAAGACTTGTTCACCATTTTCCCAAATTCGACCACAAATGTCTATTCCTAATCTGGTCCATGGCATACAAGGATTGGACAATGGTTGGAGTGGTGGCCTAAAAGTGCGCTGGGACTTGTCTGAGTTCTCACAAGCAGGGCAGTTCCTCACCCTCCTCTCTATTTCCAGGTCCAACCAGTATGAGTTTTTAACTCTACTTTTTGTTTTTCCAATACCAAGATGCCCTTCGTGGCAAATGTCAAGTAGTTTGGGTCGGAGTGAGGTAGGGGGTATAACTTTGCCATTTCTCAGGATAAGACCGCCTTCAGACGACAATTCGTGCCTTAACTCCCAGAAAGTGCGTAAATGGTGGGGTAAGTCTCTTTTGATAGGCCAACCATCCATGATATACTTTCCTACCTGGCACAAAATGGTATCAGTTTCTTGGGCCGACAACCAATCATGTTGTGAAATACAGGGTACCTCATCAAGTATATTAGCTACACAGAAGGATTCAATGTCTACAGTGGAATCACTCGTACAAGGTAAGGGTAAACGACTTAAACAGTCTGCAACAACATTCTTGAACCCAGGAACATATTGTACATTGTCATTGTAGTCCATCATCCTGACTGATATGCGTGCAAGGCGGGGAGAGGCACTTTGTAAACCTTTAGTGGTTAGGACTTTGACCAGGGGTTTGTGATCACTTCTAAGGGTAATGTGAAATACCCATATGTACTGTCTAAAGTGTTCTAAACCCCATGCCAAACCCTCACGCTCTATAACAGAGTATCTCTCCTCTGTAGGTGTGATGGAGCGTGAGGCAAATGCGACAGTCCTTTCATTGCCTAAGTTGTCAATCTGGCTCAAAACAGCTCCTAGACCCCTACCATCCGTAGTGACTATACTGTGTAAGGAGGGGTTAAAACCTTGCAACGGTGGGACATTGCAAATGTTGTTTTAATGTTTGTAAATGCCTCCTCACAATTGTCAGACCACACGAATTTACACCCCTGTTTCACAAGCTGTCTAAGTGAGAAGGTTTTTGAAGAGAAGTCTTGAACAAATTTTGCATAAAATTCAGATAACCCCAGAAAGGCCTTCACTTCATCTCTGTTTTTGGGGGAGGGAGCCTCTCTTATAGCGGATAACAACTCTTTTTTGGCTTAATGCCTTCCCACAAATCTCATGTCCCAAGTAGGTGACACTGGTCTCAGCAAATTTGCATTTGTGAAGGTCAGCGGTGAGACCGTAATTCTCCAAAGTCCGTAGTATTCTGTTTAGATTAGCATCATGCTCCTCCCTGCTGACTCCCATGAACATAATGTCGTCTTGAAAAATCAAAAGGTTAGGCTCATCTTTAAATAGTATGTGCATAAGTCTTTGAAACATGGCCGCAGCAGAGGCCAGTCCAAAGGAACCCTTTTAAATCTAAAACACCCAAAGGGTGTTACAAAAATAGTGAGGCTTCTGCTGTCGGGTGTAGTGCAACCTGATGGTATGCTGCGGTCAGGTCAACAGTTGAAAACCATTTAATGCCATTTGTACGAGACAACATCTCGCTGATTCTTGGCAAGGGGTACTGGTCAATGAGAAATGTTTTTATTAAGGTCGCGGAGGCCCACACACAAGCGGAGTTTGCCGTTGGATTTTTTGGCGCAAACCAAGGGTGCGACCCATTCCGCAGACTCCACAGGTTCAATGATACCAGACCTCTGTAGTTTGATGAGTTCAGATTTGACTTCCTCTCTGATGGAGAAAGGGATATTCCTAGATTTGTGTGTGCAAGGGACTGCATCCTTTTGAGTTCAATCTTATGATGGAATCCTTCAATTTCCCTATTTTTCAGAAAATACACAGGGAAATTTTTTGACGATGACTTTCTTATACTCATCCTCGGATTGCAATGAAAGTACAGGATCCGGGCTTTTGGGGTCCAGGATTATCCCAAGTTTCCCCTGGTCCATCCACCCTAGTACTGAAGGACCGATGGCAGATACATACAACTTGCTTACGGTGTGTCGGTCTTTGAATAGGAAAGGTAGTTCCTTGTAGCCCAAAACATCAATGGGTTCCCCTGTAAATGTTTTGGGGGAGATGGCGAGACTAGTGAGATTACGGCCCAACACAGGTACAAACTTTTCTTCCCAGACACTCTTGTTAACGATGGTATAGGGTGAGCCTGAATCTGCTACAATAGAAATGTCCACCCCACCAATATTTAGTTCACACATGGCATTATTAAAGTTTGAGCTATTGGTGTTGCATTATTTAGCAATGCCAATAGCTCAAACTTTAATAATGCGAGACCTATTGCATTGCAAATGCTTGTTTCTTTTAGATACTGCCAAACCATAGGATCACTGTACATACAAGTAGGTGCCACGTATATATATATATATGTATATATTTTTTCTGACCAGTATTATGTCATTCATTGGGACTCACATCCTTGTTGGTAGTCGGCATATATAGATTTATGACATTGCTTCTATGTTTTTCTTAGGACGTGACCTTGGTCAATAGTAAGAGAAAATAAGGTTGGCTCTACTTCATTCACCGCATGAAATCGGTTCCATTCGTTTACCACATGAAATTGGTTTTATTTACATGCGAATTAATACTCTAATAGTACCGTTGTGTACGTTTCCATCTGATTGGTGACATCGGTTTCTACATGTTTTATTTATCGGTAAGCACTAGACATTAGTTTAGATCACAAAAATTGTGCCATTCAGAAGTAGATACGAAATACGATATATAATGCGGTTCCTGCATATATATCGACATATTGGGAAATGTTGTTAGTAATCAGTATTATAAATGTTATTGCAGATGTTCCATCGCATAACATAATCACGAGTGACCAAGCCTCGGATATCCCTGTTGAGCCGCATCATTCTTCAAGTAAGCCTATATTCAGGTTTATTGGAAATTGGTTTTTGGGAGTAGCTTTCTTGCACTTTATTTATTATTTTTCATTTTTTCCATTTTCTTTCATGCACTTTATTTATAATTTTTTCTTATTCTGTCTTTTAATTAACTTTATCTATAGGGGCATTTTGGTCTTTTCTTTGTAGTTATATTTGAAGGCACATATAAATGTATCACTATGATGATTATTGTAAATGTTGTAGAAAGTATGACAATGAAGGTTCAGTCATGTTTTTATTCATTAATTTACAGGTGGTTGTTTCTTTTCCTGACGAAGGCGCTACGTGCGCCGAAACGCGCGTCGAAAATTTATCTGTTGCCACTTTGGAATTTTTTATATATGTACTCTGTATTTTATTAAATTTGATGTATGTTTTATGAGTGTATCAGAGTACATGAATGCATATGTTATTTATAATTTGTTTTTTATTGAAAATATTTCCGTGATGTGTTGTCTATATATATGAATATTAATTAAATAAATAATCACAGGTTTTTATCTATGTTGTTATTGTCTGTCCTCATTGTCCTTCTATCGTTCAGCACAATTATTGTGACTTGTTTCTCTATTACCTAGGAACGATACATTTTCTCTCGGCTGTTTACCCTGTCCTAGGAATAGTATATTTATATATACAGGGGGTCCTTGTTATCCACAACTGCCCCCCCGTATGCCCCTCCGAGGGTAATGTCCCTGGTGTGTAGCAGTGCAGGCATGCAAAGGGTGACATCTGGCACTGTCACCCTGTTTGGACTCTGATTATGGACTGGCCATTGGCCTTTGTTATATTTCTGGACTTTCACTTCTTCACACACAAATGCTGAATAAAGCTACTTTCTGTTCTCTAGTGGTTTTGCTTCTGATGTACATGATGTTGATGATGCTAACCATGCCCTTGCTGCAGTGATGGTGATTTTTGATCTCCGGAAAATGAAGTGTTACTGTGCAGGACCCCATGTGATCCAGGGGGAATGTGTCCTATCCTGTTGTGTATCCATGTCATCCTTTGCAGCAATATGAGGGTGTCATGTTTTCAATATTTGGCAATGGGATTTCCAACTTCTATTTGCAATATCACATCTGTGGCTTACACCCCTGCACATCTGTTGTGCTTGCCATTGTTCAATTTGTCTATTTCCCTGACCGTGTGGCCATCTCCACTGGACATGCAAGTTTGGGCATCAATGGGGAAGGACTCATTTGTGTTATCAGTGCAACTTGCTATACATGTGTGTTGGATCTGTGCTGATGATTTCGGTGACACTCCCATGACCAGGCTGATATGACGGGAGCCTTCATTTTGTGCTAATTGTTGACTGAGTGACCAAGTGTTCTGCTGACATGATAGAGCCCTACTGAGACAACGTATGGCACAGCTTTCCTTACACAGGAGTGGAGTCCCCTCATGGCAGTGTGCAATTCTGTGACATTGCCTGAGCACAAGGTGTGTGTTGTGTGAGCATGTCTGTGTGTGTTCACTTCCATTTTGCTAGGCAGGCTGGGATCCCTAGTGATGTTCCTGTTTGTGATGCTTGCTGAGTTGACCTATGTTCCCCCAAAGTCTTCTCCCTGGGTTCTCTGTGATGTGGGTGCATGGCACATTACTGGTCATCAGGGTGTCACCCATAGGTGTGTTTGCTGTCAGGGCTGAGTTTGTGGGCAAACGCAGATGGGACACAGTCAGGATTCCCCTTGGCACTTGTTGGTTACACCGGTCATGTAATTTCCAGTTTGTATTAGCTTTCAGTGATTGTGACACGTTGTGTGTGTGACTGCTGCCACTCCTCAGGGTCAGAGCTGCAATGTTGGAAGTTGTCTATGTGTGTTCTTTGTGGGTGACCTTGGCTTCTTCATTGGTGTGTGACTGTGGCCGGGACCCCATTGGTTGGTGTGGTATTGACGTCATGTCCATGTACGGCGTACTGTGCAGTGTGTCAGACATTCACGAGTCTTGTTGACTGGCCATGTGTGATGGGTTTCTGCACCTTAGTTCCCACCACCACCCCTGGGATTGTCATGGGTGCATGTGCAATGTCACCAGTGCATGTGAGCTTCACTGCTGCACATTGTTGGAGATCAAGGTGTGTGGTGTTGAGTGTGTGCAGATGAGAGTTGTTGCACGGCTAGACCCCTGCCTCCATGTTGGCCTTGGCTGACAGGCCGTGCTGATCGATTTGTGCTTGTGTAGGTGTGATGGTAGTTTGTTGCTCAGGACACATGACTGTGGTTCACAGTGTGAACGACATCTAGCTTTGTCATCACAGTGGGATTATCATGCAGGCCAGTGTCACCACAATGTGGGGACCCTGGGGGTAGTGCTGTGGTGGGTCTGTGTCTTGCTGTGTTAGTTGCTGTTCCTACAAGCTTGTGTGACATGTGTAATTTGGGCTCCCTCTCATCTAACAATGCCTGATTGCCCACATAGGGATTCGGATCCATGAGTTACTTTTGTGTGGCACTGTATGCACATCTGTGTAATTGGTATTCAGGCCTCATCATGTGTTGTGTGGTTGCCTGGGGACACTGGCACCCCCCCCCCTCACCTGTTGTGTTTGAAATGCAGTGTGGGGCTGCCTGTTTGTGTTTGTGCATCTGCCCCACTGCATTGGCATATCTTTAGTGTGCCATTGGCTGTATGTTGTTTGGTGGGTTTCCCCTGCTGTCCCTGGGACTCCTAGGTCATCAGTCAGCACAATGATCATGGTTTGTGTGTCCCATTGCTGCCATGGTATGGCATTTGTTCACCTCACATCTACAGTCTCCACAGGATATCTACATTTGTGTGTCCATTGGTGCAGATGTGTGGGTCTGCATTATGATGGTCACTTCTGTCATTGTGTTATTGATGAATGTTGACAGTGTCAGCCCCCATGGGTGATGTTTGTCTGCACATGGCCAAAGGTATGTCTTATTTGCACTGCACTGTTTGCCTCACCCAATCTATGTTGCTATGGGACACAAGCACTACTTTGCCACTGATGTGTTTGTTGTTCTGTGACCATGAATCATCCATGCTGTTTGGCAGTTGCAGCTTTTTCCATGTCAACACTTACCTTTTGGTCACTGTGATGATGGGGGTTTAGACCCCATTGCCACAATGTTGAAAATGTGCTTCAGCTACGGACCCCACACTTACCTTTTGGTCACTGTGATGATGGGGGTTTAGACCCCATTGCCACAATGTTCAAAATGTGCTTCAGCTATGGACCCACACTTACATTTTGGTCACTGTGATGATGGGGGTTTGGACCCCATTGCCACATTGTTCAAAATGTGCTTCAGCTATGGACCCCACACTTACCTTTTGGTCACTGTGATGATGGGGGTTTAGACCCCATTGCCACAATGTTCAAAATGTGCTTCAGCTATGGACCCCACACTTACCTTTTGGTCACTGTGATGATGGGGGTTAGACCCCATTGCCACAATGTTGAAAATGTGCTTCAGCTATGGACCCCACACTTACCTTTTGGTCACAGTGATGATGGAGGTTTAGACCCCATTGCCACAATGTTCAAAATGTGCTTCAGCTATGGACCCCCACTTACCTTTTGGTCACTATGATGATGGGGGTTTGGACCCCATTGCCACATTGTTCAAAATGTGCTTCAGCTATGGACCCCACACTTACCTTTTGGTCACTGTGATGATGGGGGTTTAGACCCCATTGCCACAATGTTGAAAATGTGCTTCAGCTATGGACCCCACACTTACCTTTTGGTCACTGTGATGATGGGGGTTTAGACCCCATTGCCACAATGTTGAAAATGTGCTTCAGCTATGGACCCCACACTTACCTTTTGGTCACTGTGATGATGGGGGTTTAGACCCCATTGCCACAATGTTCAAAATGTGCTTCAGCTATGGACCCACACTTACATTTTGGTCACTGTGATGATGGGGGTTTGGACCCCATTGCCACATTGTTCAAAATGTGCTTCAGCTATGGACCCCACACTTACCTTTTGGTCACTGTGAGGATGGGGGTTAGACCCCATTGCCACAATGTTCAAAATGTGCTTCAGCTATGGACCCCACACTTACCTTTTGGTCACTGTGATGATGGGGGTTTAGACCCCATTGCCACAATGTTCAAAATGTGCTTCAGCTATGGACCCACACTTACATTTTGGTCACTGTGATGATGGGGGTTTAGGCCCCATTGCCACAATGTTGAAAATGTGCTTCAGCTATGGACCCCTCAATTACCTTTTGGTCACTGTGATGATGGGGGTTGGACCCCATTGCCACAGTGGTCATGGTCTGCTTTCATTGTGGAGGCCACACACATTTATGTGTGACACGTGATAGGGGGTCACATTGTATGTTCAATTTCATGTTCAGTGTTGTAGGCATTTGACACAGTCTACACACGCTTGTCATGGTGTTGGGGGGATGTTTTTTTCTTACATTCCTTATGTTGGAGTATGCTGGTTGTGTCATGCATTACCCGTCCTATGAGTAGGTGTGGTGTTGGTGGTAGGCATCCAGCCCCCATGGGTAGGGGTGGTGGTAGTGGTAGGCATCCAGCCCCCATGAGTAGGGGTGGTAGTAGTGACAGGTATCCAGCCCCCATGGGTAGGGGTGGTGGTAGTGGTAGGCATCCAGCCCCCCATGGGTAGGGGTGGTGGTAGTGGTAGGCATCCAGCCCCCCATGAGTAGGGGTGGTAGTAGTGACAGGTATCCAGCCCCCCATGGGTAGGGGTGGTGGTAGTGGTAGGCATCCAGCCCCCCATGAGTAGGGGTGGTAGTAGTTCAGGTATCCAGCCCCCCATGGGTAGGGGTGGTGGTAGTGGTAGGCATCCAGCCCCCCATGTGTAGGGGTGGTGGTTGTGGTAGGCATCCATCCCCCTATGTGTGGGGATGGTAGTAGTGACAGGCATCCAGCCCCCCTGAGTAGGGGTGGTGTTAGTGGTTGGCATCCAGGCCCCTATGGGTGTATATGGTATTGCTGATAGCCATCCCGCCCCTATGGTTCTGCTGTTGCTGGTGTAAGTCATTTCTGCATCCCTATGTGTGTGTGTTATATGTCGGGTACGTGTCGTTTGTTTGTGTGGTGGGTGTTTGACTTACCTTCTGCGCCGTACGCGTCCGTACCTGTTCCGGTAATAGATGTAGAGTATTGGTAGGCCCTGCGCGATGGGGATTCATGGTTGGTTCGTCTCGTTCGGCTTTCTCGTTGCTTCGACTCGTACTCGTGGCTGGCGTGTTCGTCTCGTAGCCGTGGATCGTCTTGTAGCGCGAATCGGAGCTTATGTGCGCCTCTCCCGGATGCTCTGACGTGCCGTACGTAGCGACGGGTTCAGCGCGTACGGAAGGCGCATCGTACTAGTCCGGCCGGACGGTGCTGTATTTTGGCTTCCGTGTGACTCAATTCTGCGTTTAAGGATCCGGCTCGGGCGGGGAACAGGAGCTGGATTGGGTGAGTACGGCTGGGTCGGGATCTGGGCAGTTATGCGCATCGTACTTGCTCGTTCGGACGTATGTTCGAATCGGTCGGGAAACACGCGTTCGGCTTGTTTCTTTTTCAGGACGAATAGTGTTAGGTGCGCTTCCGGCCGAGATCGGAATCGGCCCCTTGAACTTTCCTGATTAATGCTCCATTCCCCTTGCCCATGCTCATGGACTTTTACCTAGTGGACTTTAACTTGATCCCTTTGCCCATGCTAAGAGAACTCTTGTGAACCATCATCCTGCCTCTGTTGGTGATAGGGATTATTAATTCTAAATCATCTGCTTATGGATTCTTTTATTTAACATTAGATTTACTTTGATTAAATGTGAGGTTTTATACCACGAGCTGTTAGACTCAAGACTGACCTCCTAAAAATGTTACTTATATGCATTGATTTTGGATCTCTAATACAATAACCAAATTATTTAAATTTGTTGGAGTTTTTTATTGTGTCTTAATGTTCTTTCTACAGAAACTGTGCATTTAATTGTATATTCTCTAAATAAATGACTGATAGAGAATGCCAACAGTGCTCTTAGTTTGCATAATTCTTATTAGAAAAAACTTCTTTAGGAGGTTGGGTCTACCAATTGCAAATATCTATTTTTATAGAATGGTTCCTGGAGTAATATATTTGAACCCAATCACCAATTTGTGAGTTAACTGCCAATTATTGGTCTACATTGGGTGGCCGACAGTAGGACACCCTGATTTCTCACCCCTCACTACGATGAAGAAAGGTCCATCGGAGGACCAATGCCTCAGTGAGTGAAGTATAGAATCTGAGTAAAAACAGTTACTCGTATGAGCCCAGTGCTAGGAAACCAGTATATTGCTTCTGCTGCAACACCAGTCTGCCAACATTTAAATCAGGCCCTCAGTAATTTGCCCAGAATCACGGTATGTTGAGCTGAAGCCAAGAATCGAACCTAGTTCTGCAATTGGCAGATCTTGCTGCTAGGCCACATTACCTCCTACAATCAGACAGGCAGCAAGCACTGTATGAAATTCTATAGTCCTGCACTGCATACAATTTTTTTTAAATGTGCAGCGTTGTATTTACAAAGAGTTGTGACCCAATGATGTAATTGGCCGGGCATTCACTAAAGCTTCCATTTTAGCACAATGTGCAGCTAAAAAAGAAAGGTATTTTGCAGAAAATGAATACTGAAGGCAAACTCGACTGTACACAGTTCTGTGCGTAGGCAACAATCCAGGTGATGCTATGTTGGGGAATCTGGCTTTTTGAGGAGTCCTAGAAGTGTTTTCGATGTTCCCACACCAATAGGTGCCATGGGCATATATTACCAGGGGTCTGGCATCACGCAACCCATAGGGATTTGCGGCTGCAATTTATGTCAGCTTTTGCCACGCAGATTGTTTTGCACACAAACAATGACTGACACCGCTGCTTGTCCTGCTTAGCATTGTAAAGCACTGCTTAGCGTTGGTAAATCTGGGGCTAAGTCTCTACCACAAGCCTGTACCTTACACAATAAATCAGAGTTTGAAAAACATGAACAATTTTGTAAGGGGCTATCTTTCAGGAAGGCTCCTATTGATTTTTCTCCTGTATAATGACACACAGTCTAGTCCGCCTCAGTGAGCCCTAGCTCGCGCCAAGGCTGACTTCTCACAAAGAAACACTCGAGCGTAATTACACGAGCCCTGCAGCTGATGCAACGTAGAGATCACGTTTGTTGATGCACAGGAATGGAAGGGAAAGAGCCAAATGACGTTCAGTGTTTCCGAAGATGAGATTTCGATTTGACAGAGGGATGTAAACATGTGATTATGCTAAAATTTTAGAGGAGGGGGTCATATTTTGAGACTGTTTGCCTCAGTGAGATTTTATTTGGCAAAGGTTCTATTTTAATTAGAAAATAAAGAACATTTCTACACCCAAAGCAGTTATTGATAGATACAGCCAGTGATGATAAATAACTTTTCCAATCTTTTTCCGATGCTCCAATGTATTTGCTGGCAAGTGGATACACAACCTTTGACCCTGATAAGATCATATTACTTGGGTGGACAAAATCTTCGAATAAGCCCTGGTGAAACCTTGAATTGGCACTTGAACATAGCGCAGGGTAACGCTCTGCGCAGCTACGCATACACGCACTCACGCCCTGACCCCACGTTGGAGGTCAGGGCAAGTTAATTAAAGCGGAGAACATTGCAAATGGGTGTCTCGTTATTACTCTGTGCACGTGCCGCCCACTTAGCATGGCCTGCTGCTGACGCGTTCTACAGTGGTGACGAGGACAGGGCAACCCTGCTACTTCACCAACCTCGTCCCAGGCTGCCTGCTACTGGGCCTGCACCATCTACTAGCTCAAACACATGCTGCCCGCTCTGCCATACACCGAGAGCGCGCAATGCTCCTCAGTTCAGCCGGGCCCTTGCCAGGGCCACCTACGTCCTCCCACTGAGGCATCTTTAGGAACGAGCACAGGCTCCAGTGATCTCCTTTCCGTACTGTGGCCACATAGCTGCCAAGGTTTCAGATTGCATATGTGTGACATTTTCATAATTTCAGTGTAATTATGAGTGACATTCAACAACTATGAGTGACACTTTCTAGCGAGCAATCTCAAACAATGAAGAAGAGAGAAACAGATAAATATCAGAAATAACACCAATCATAGCTGCCAAGTTTTCAGATTCCTTGTGTGGGACATTTCTATGGTTTCAGTTTACTTACGAGTGAAATTCACGGACCAAATGTGTGACACTTAGAGTAACACTTTCTTGTGAATAAAACAAAAAAAATGTAACTGCATGCAGAGATAAATATCAGAAATGGCACTCGTTTGAGCAACAAGAAGCTTTCAAAAGATGATTTATAGAAAAAGAAATGGCAGTGGTTACAAGAAAAGTCAGCACCTCCGTCTCAGTCTTATCCCAGTATTATAACAATAAATAATTTCTAGGTGTGCTCTATGTAGAACACCGTGCCATCTATCAGTGTCCGTCCTATATACAGAAAGGAATTCTCTTTCCCATATATAATACAAGCAAATATGAATTACAGAGCACAACCACTGGTGTGTCTATTATCTGACTTTGCAGTCAGTACGGTTTTAATAAACCCAAATGCAAATACAAAAGGTTGATAGAATAAACAACAAATGTCAATGGCAATTTAGTAGACAAATGGAAGATCCATTGGAGTCTTGATGTAGATGACTCAAAGTACAAGGTTGGAAGAGCAGACAGCCGACACGTGTTTCGTCGTGTTAGTACGACTTTTTCAAGGCTCGCAAATGTTTCTACAACAGTAGCTCGAAATATTCTTCTGAGAGACCCCCTAGAGTTTTCTTGGGATCTCGAGTGAACTGGTGCGCTAAAGGTAGGAGTTCAATAGTAGTCAGAATGTCGTGTGATGAGCATTAGAAATGGTGTTATCAAACGTCCAGACGTCCGCTACAGGTCGGACCAAACGTCTGATATACTGTAGGAATACGTATATTCGTGCTGAACTTAAGTATAAATTGAAGACTCGTAATTAAAATTCCAAAGGTCCCATCAGACGCCACTTCTGGAGGACGCGATGCGCGGAGTAGGATGAAGATGTTCGGGTCTCTCACTATCGCACCAGTTCACTCGAGATCCCAAGAAAACTCTAGGAGGTCTCTCAGAAGAATATTTCGAGCTACTGTTGTAGAAACATTTGCGAGCCTTGAAAAAGTCGTACTAACACGACGAAACACGTGTCGGCTGTCTGCTCTTCCAACCTTGTACTTCGAGTCATCTACATCAAGACTCCAATGGATCTTCCATTTGTCTACTAAATTGCTATTGACATTTGTTGTTTATTCTATCAACCTTTTTTATTTGCATTTGGGTTTATTAAAACCGTACTGACTACTAAGTCAGATAATAGACACACCAGTGGTTGTGACCTGTAATTCATATTAGCTTTCAAAAGATCTTGAAACTGCTGCAAACAGACTGGAATGGAATTTCACTAATCTACTGCCCCTTGATAAAATTGTCCAAAACACTCTTCTCCAAAATGCTCCCATAAGCTTGCACATTCTCCTCACACCCTACATTTTACACCTGCTCCACTACACTTGCTTGCAGTACCACGGACAAATCACATTGTTGTCTCCAGTTTAAAAATTGCCAGACCATTTTTGGCTACATACACTTTACCACAATACAAATTAAGTCCTGACTCCTTCCTCTCATAGGTATACACCACATTGCAGCTCTCCAGAGACATCACTCTCTAACCAGTATGTGCCCCTTCTGGTGTGGCCACTTATCAACTGCTGGGAAATGCTGGAGCTCTGCTGTAGTGGTCTCTTACAGTGGTGGACTGCTGTGCTCTGCGAAATTGCATTTGACTCAATACTGCTCAGTCCTGAACTTACTGGTCATGCTGGCGTTGCACTGGTAGGCAGGCCCTGAGCCTCTCTCTCTTGATTCAGTGTGGGAAGGGTGGGCATCAGACAATGCTGCAGCTGCTGCTACAATGAATTGTGAGCTGAGCCTGTCACGCACTGTTAGTCATGCCTTTTAAATACAGCGATTCCACTAGTTTGCTGTCTACCTCATCCCCTGCATCGGCATTTAGCAAACGTCACCTTTGCCTGAATGGTCACATGCCTAAGACCATTCTTAACCCACATTAAGAGTTTCAGAGGGAAAACAACCCTCTTTAGTACACTCACTTCATGCTGAAAGGCTTTACCAGCATTTTGAAAAATATGGCTTTTACGGACCTCCAGAATGCTCCATATTTTGTGCTGCTTCACTCAAGCGCACCAACCTCTTCCACAGTTTTGCGATATCAGCGTCTCCCGGCCGGAACAGTGTTGCTGGGATTCGGATGCTTTTTCCCACGTAACGTTGCTCACCCAGCGGCAGCTCAGGGCCATACTGAAGCGGGTGCCGATCTTCCCTCACCAGCACACGCACACACTGGCGTAAACCTCCTCGTGCAGGGCAGGCCCTGTGGCACATGCACGTGCGTACTGGTGCTGACCAATCAGCGTCAGGGAGAGGTAGTCAGGTCAGCCTGCGCAGCGCCAACAAATGAAACGCTGTCCAATCGGGGTGAATCTGCCAGCCTCGTCGGAACTCACTAGAACATCTATTGGCTGCTGAGTGCCACCTGGCCCATGTGTGATTTGGTAGTCTAACGAAAAATAGCGGAGTTGATACTAGAGCACAAAAAGAGGTAATGCACTGACCTTTTTTAAAAAGCTGCTATGCGTGACAATATTTTTACTTGCGGTAATGCGGTACATTAACTTAAAAAGCGTTAGTATAACGCACGATGTGTGACACTTGGCAGGGCTGTGGCCAACAGAGGCTTTGCAAGTCTGCCACCATCCATTAACAAGATCCAGGCAGACGAAAACATCCATTGGGTAGCGGAAGTCACATGCCCCCACACCTCCTACCTTCAGAACATTGCCAACGCCACAACCTCAATCCCAGCCATCCAAAGAGCTTAGAAAGCTAACATGTCAGGAAATGTAAAAAAAATTCAGGACATAAATAAGTATGGTGATGCTGCCCAACAAGGCATGGCCACCCTCTGGAAGGTACTCCACAAACTCAGCACCTCGCAGGCAGGGCTCCTCCTGCGTGACACAGAATCGTCCCTCACGCCTTATGGGTGGCAATGCTGGCTCTCGCACACACTGGCCACCAAGATGCTTCGAAAACCAAAGCATGGCTAAGACAAAAGGTGTGGTTCCCCGCCTCAGATGCTGAAGTCGAAGACTTAGTTGCACGATGACACTGGTGCCAAGCCAGCAAATTGGCAGACAGCCCCCCTCTGGACAGCCCAAGTGACAGGCTATAGTGTGACTTCAGTGTAGACCAGTCGCGGCAGGCATGACTCGCGGGTGGAGGGGTGGGGGGGTCACGCGGCGGGGTGTAATTTTAAAAACAAAATTTTTAAACTTACCTTCACCGGCCCGGGTAGGTCCTGCGTCGCGTTGTCTCTGCTCCGAGTCCCAGAAAGCAGGCAGCCTCCCTCCCCTCCCCTAAGCCAATCACAACGCTGCAAAGGCAGCGTTGTGATTGGCTGGGATGCCGACCACACAGGCATCTACGGGGAGGCCATTTTCTCCTTGTAGGCTGCATTCAGCCTACATGGAGAAAACGGAGAGTGCGTATGACTTGTTTGGTCGGCCCTGGGGCCGACCACACAGTCAGCGCCCACAACAGTGGGCAAGCCACTCCTCCCCTGCCCTGGAGCAGGACCGCGCACCCACCCACCCCCAACCAAACCCTTCTGCTTTCTCGCAGTGCGAGAAGCAGAAACATAAAATGGTATTTATAATACCATTTTATGTTTCCGCTTCTCGCACTGTTAGAAAGCAGTGGGGCGACACTCCTCCGCCCACATGGAGGAGCCGCCCCTGGTGTAGACTTCAGCAGTTTGCCTGACAGGTGGCACATGTTAGTCATTTCAGAAGCGTACTCCAAATTCCGGATTGTAGATGTTATACAACCAACGTCATTCGACCTCGCCAGGAAATGCCTTGACAAGTTCTTTGTAACATTCGGAGTCTCCCACACTCTTAAGAGTGACAATGGCTCCCCGTTTCAGAGTCTAGACTTCACACAATATCTGCAAAACCATGCCATTGAGCAAAGAAAATCGAACCCGGTGGCCCCAAGCAACGGGAAGATAGAAAGACTGATGCACACACTCAATAAAACCACACACATTGTGTGTGCACAGCAAGCAGAACATAGAAGAGGCGATCCACCAGACCCTCGGGCCATACCGGCGCACTCCCCACAGTACGACTCACAGAGCGCCCTCTAATGTCCTGTTTGGGCGCACCGTCGAGGACAGCATACCCCACGTGACAACATAGACCCAAAAGCCCTTTGACATCACAGCCACGCAAGAGAGAAGAGCGAAGAATAACACCAATGCCAGTCGAGCGCGCAGGGCCAAAGCCTCTGACATCAGTGTGGGAGACTGGTTCCTAGTGTGAGACCGGCACCACAGTGGGTAGTTTTGACTCCCATTTCGAAGGAAAGGCACAGTGGTGACAGCAAAGAACAGCTTGGACTGCATGACAAGAAACGTGTCTGCCTTTATCAAGTGGCGTCGCTCACATCTTCTACTCCAAGCATTGGAGTCCCAAACCCTACCCAGAAAAACAATGAAGACCAGACCCTGAAGCAGGACATTTCAATGATGGCCTTGAATTGCAAGGTATAGTCTAATCTGGTCAAATAGAGGCCATGCCAGCAGGAACACCCGAGCCGACCCTTGCGCCCCTACCATTCAAAAACTACCCTAACAACCTGAGGTGCAATATCACAAGACTAAGGAGTTTCAAGGTCTATCTGTGTGATTAGACGCCTGGACCTACCACCACCGTCACAGAACTGAGTCTCAAGGCACATAGAGGGGCCTGTTTGTAGCAATTGAGCTGTGCTCCATTTTTCTTTGTTGAAAGTTTTGGAGGAATGTAACAGCGCAGAGTAACGCTTTGCACGGCTACACATACATGCACGCACTGGAGGTCCGGGCGAGTTAATAAAAGAAGGTGAGTCCCGCTTATGCGCTACTTTGCACAGAGAACATTACAAGTGTGTGTCTCCTTATTACTCCGTGCTCACGCTGCCCGCTCAGCGCAGCCTGCTTCCAATGCACACTATAACACCCTGCTATCAATTTCTTTGTCAAAGAACGCCTGCCTGTTAATTCCTTGATGTGTGGTACTGGTGGGTGGTGTTAGAGGGAGCAGAACACTCACATCTCCTTTTCTATGGATGCTAGAGATTTAGGAGATTTTCAGAGAGCTAGGAGTCCATTGGTTGGTAGACTCATAGAGCTCACGAAAGTAACCAATTGCGACTCCTAACTGCATTCAGTATAAAACACCATATATTTAACACGTCAACTCCATGAATTACCCAAGAGGATGCTGTGTTCCTGCTGATGGAAACTAGACTCATTTACATCTCTTTAAGAAGCGAAACCAAACAATATATATCGACATTCAGGTAGTGCTGGAGTCACCATAAAGGGTGTGTTTTATTCCCCCTGATAAATGCATTATCCACTTAGTAGTTGGGTTTTAAGATTCAGTCTGGCAATGCCTCTGTTGGATTCACCTTCTCACTAGCTGCACAGGGAGAAACAGGGGCATGTCTATTTAAATGCTGGAAGTGTGTAACCAAGCTCGCACCCCCTCGCTAATGACACATACATGGCAGGACAGGGTAAAACAAAGGAATCAATTTGGACACAAGAACACCTGATAGTTCTCTTGTTGAAACATGAAGCTATTCACAACCTGCTCCTCGTGTTGGGCTTAATTTACAGAAAATGAATACATCTACACTCTGAGGTTTACAACCACAAATGGATGTAGATTTATTTATTTTCAGAATTCACAAAAGTTTTTTGCTTTTTTGCATTATACCTGGAAATGTGTCCCAGTGTGAGATTTCTAGGAGTACTCTTGGAAAACTTTGATGAATTTTATTTTTGCACATACAAGTTATGTGGAAAGGATGTGGCGTAATGGCCAGGACAACTGACTTTGAACTGGGGAACGGCTTCGCTTCCTGTGATTCTGGGCAAATTATGTAATTTCCCCGTGCCCAAAACAACAAGCATTTGCAATGCAATAGGTCTCGCATTTGCGTTGTAATTGATAATGTCTTTTTACGTACGTGTTTTTTGGTTGGAGTGGTGTGGATGTTTTCAGTGTGTAGTGGAATAATGTCAGTTGTATTAGAATTGTTAGTTGTGGAATTGTGTGGGGTGGTATTGTGTATTTGTGTAGTGTAATTATGTAGTTTGGTGAATAGATAGGGGTGAGAGATGCAGAGAATAGATAGAAAGATAGAGAGGGATAGATAGTTTGTGCAAAAAGTGGTGAATGAACTCCAGAGACAGGAGCAGAAATATTGTATGAGAAAGAGAGAAAGAAGGAGATAGCAGGCTAAAGACACATAAAGAGCGAGCATGTGTGTATGCAGAAGACACCCAAAGAAGAGGAAGAGAGCGTGGGTTTGAGGGAAGGAAACCTAGAAACGGCACAGGAAAAATTTTGTGCTTGAAGACCTAAAGTAAACCAGATGAGAGAGGCAGGAATAGTGAGTGAAAGAGCGTGAGGGGTGAGAGATGGTGTGAGAGAGAGACAGAGGGATGAGTGAGAGGGACACCTAGAGGGGATGGGAAGGCAAGAGGTGTAGCAGTGCACAGCACGAGGAGGTACAGGAAGACAGCATGTGTGAGCAGGTATTATAGAGAGGAGATAGGGAGTGTGAGGGAGGGATGAGAGGGGGCAGTTGAATTGTGAGATGAGGGGGTGGTGGGAGTGTAAGGAAGAGGGAGAGATAAGAGAGGTAGTGGGTGTGTTGGGAAATATAGTGTTGGTAGAAGTGAGAGGAAGCAATGTTTTGTAGTGGAATTGTTTGTTGTGGAATTGTGTGGCGTGGAATTGTGTGGAGTTGTGTAGTGGAAATATATGGCACGGTGTCTTGTAGAGTTATGTGGATAGTAATTAAAAGGTATAAGTGTAGTGGAATTATGTAGAGTATGATTATATGTTATGGAGTTAATTATGTGGAATGGCAATGTGTGTTGTGCATTGGCATGTTGTGGACGTGAAGTATATGTTGGGCTGTTCAATTTTGTGGCATGATGTGAAAAATTGCGTTGTGTAATGGAGGTATGTGGTGTGTTGTGGAATTGTGTTGTTAATTTGATGTATGTGGCTTGGAATAATGTGGTGTGTATAGGAAATGTGTGTAGTTGAATTGTGTGGCGTGGAACTGTGTGGTGTTGTGTAAAATTATGCTTTTTAGAATTATGTGTAATGGTGTGGAGTGGGCTTAGAGTGTATTTATGTGGGGGTGTATTTATGTTGTATTGAGTGGTGTGTAATTATGTGTTGTGCAATTATGTTGTGCTGAGTGGTATTATGTGAAGTGTATTTATGTTGTGTGGTGCAGAATTGTGTGGTTGAGAATTGTGTGGTGCTATGTTGTTTGGTTTGGAGTGGTTTATGTGGCATGGTGTGTAGTAGTATTATATTTTGTGTAATTATGTGGTATTGTGCGAAATAGAATTTATTTTGTGTAGTGTAATTATGTGTTTTAGATTTGAGTGGATCTATGCGGGGTGAAAATATGTGGCGTGAAATGTAGCTTGGAGTGTAATTATGTGTAGTGGAATTATATGGAGTTGAATTGTGTTGTGTGTAGTGGAATTATATGGAGTTGAATTGTGTTGTGTGAAGTGGAATTTGTGGCGTGGAGTTGAATTATGTGTAGTTTATTTTATTAGTTTGTAATTATTTGTTATGGAGTGGAATGATGTGGAGCGGAAGTGTCTGTAGTTGAATTGTGTGGTATGCTAATATGCTATTATGAGATGTGAAAATGTGTTTTGTGTAGGGAATGTGTGCAGTATGGATTTTTGTGTTGTGGGGAGAGAGAGCAATAGAGGAAGCGAGAGAGAGAATGAGTGAATGTGAGAGAGGGTGAACAGATAGTGCTTGTAAGAATGATAGAGATCACATTAGATATGAAAAGAAATAGAGGATTTTCCCATGTTATTCTTAGTGAAAGTTCTGTAGCAAATATTTTATAAATGCTTGTGATGGAAAATGTTCTATGGTCTGTATTTTTCCTTTTTGAATGCAAACCTCCCATAAAACAAATTGAAATTGTATTAAGCTGATTTGGTGTTATATAATTTGAATACCTTACATTTTTATTTTCCTGTGCAGGCCACTAAAATATTTTACTCTAAGAGGATAAAAATGGTATCGCCACACTGCAAATTATTTTACAAATGCTACAATGTAGTAGCGCTTTTTTTTAAGGTTCTTGCAAAAAAGGAAGCTACGGACTAACTGAACAAAACATGGTTAGAGTAGGATTAGGACAGCAAATCCCAACAAGCTAACAAAAAGCAAAAGCAACCACTAATTAATGCAAAAACATCTACTCCACAGTGTGCACTCAGTGTGCACTCAGCGAATATGACTACAGGTCAACAGGCAAACACATATTAAACAAGCATTTGCAATGCAATAGGTCTCGCATTATTAAAGTTTGAGCTATTGGCATTGCTAAATAATGCAACACCAATAGCTCAAACTTTAATAATGCGAGACCTATGTGTTTGTCTCTGTGTGTCTCTTTTTTTTCTGTGTGTCTCTCAGTTTGTATGTGCGTCTCTATATGTGGGTGCATTTCTATGCCTGAGAATGCGTTGCTGTTTATGTGTGTCTGTCTCTGTGTATATATTTCTGTAGGTCTCTCTGTTACTGTTTGTGCATGTATTTTTTTGTGTGTCATCACTTTCTCTATGTGTGTATTATTGTTTTTGTGTGCATTACATTCTTTCTGTGTATGCATTCTATTTCAGTGTATGCATCTTTGTCTTTGCGTTTCTGTCTTTGTGTGTGTCTCTCTGTATGTGAATCTTTGTATGTGCGTTTATGTATGTGCATCTCTATTAGGGCGTCTCTGTATGTGCGTCTGTGTATGTGCGTCTCTATTAGTGCGTCTTTGTTAGTGCGTGTTTGTCAGTTTGTCTGTGTCCCTGTGTGTCAAAATTGCGTCTCTCTTTGTGCGTTTCTGTATGTACGTCTTTGCAGTAGCGGTCGGTGGTGATGGTATACAAACTAAGGAACGTTGTAAAAGAAAAAAAAAATAAACCGCTATCTCTATACACATGCTACTGTCTGTTGGCGCAGCTTACGTATTAATAACTCTTTGCCTATTTATATTTTTTCTATGTACTTTTTTTCAAATGCATGCTGTCATTGTATACTTTTTCCTACCTTACTTTTTCAATGCACTATTTTACTATTTACAAACACTCGTGACACAAGGACTATTGATTAAAAAGCCATAAACGCGACCAAAAAGACCAAAAAATAAAATGCACTTAATGTAGCACAGAATGTATTGAATAAAGCAGGGCGAAAGCATAGAAAAAGTTTGCACCTGTGATGTACTAGTACAGTTGCCCTAGAATTGGGAGTATATACAAAGAGCATATTGTTACAGTGTAATACAATAGGCAGTAAGTTGGAATGCATAGTACCTAATATTTATTACGCTGTAACAAGGTGCTTATTTGTACATTTGCTAGTAATCCGCTTTTTCGTACTCTTCTAACACAGCTGTGACTCCACCCATTGACACACATACACAAACACACAAACATATAGAGGTGCACACACAGAGAGACACACACACAGACACATAGAAACATATATAGATATTAAGGTACAAACAGGATACACAAACACACAAACATATAGAGGTGCACACACAGAGAGACACACACACAGACACATAGAAACATATATAGATATTAAGGTACAAACAGATACAGATATATCTAGGCACACACTGACAGAAGCACATACATACAAGAGAAACAGAAATAAATAAAGATACACACTTAGAATAAGGCACAAATAAAAACACAGAAAATGAAAAAATGAGAGAGAAAGAGAGAGAGAGAAAATGAACGCGATCGCGATAGGGAAAACAAAGAAGCCTGCAAGTGGTGCGCGCACGCGCGCCACAGCTAAGCATGTGATTTCAATTATCACGCCCGTGTCTGGGCACGATAATTGAAACCACATGGCCTATTGGTGTCTATTACGCGCACCAAGCGCGTAATAGACACCAAAAGGCCATGGGAGGAGCATTGCTCCTCCCATGGCCTATTGGTGTCTATTACGCACACCAAGCGCGTAATAGACACCAATAGGCCATGGGCGGAGCAATGCGCCCGCCTTTAGCCAATTGCGTGCAGTCTTTTATAAAAAGACGCACGAAAAGGCCAATGGGGTAGCACAAAAGGAATCGCACACGCACGAGCGTGTGCGATTCCTAGGTCAGTGCTGAATCCCCGTTTTTCACCTACTAAATGTCACGTGCTGCGCGAGCACGGCTAAGCAGTGCAACGCTAGGCGCGAGAACTAAAAAATACTGAAACAATTTGCCAACACGCTCTGTTTAAAATATAAGTAAAGTCTTTCACAATGAAATACATATATGAAATGAACAAACAATAAGGGCGACTAAAAATACATGCACTAGATGCAGAACTTGATAAGTGAAAGCAACAGACAAAATTTCATTTTGCTATGATGCCACGTATCCTTACCCCAATGCTGTTTTTGCAGACGTTGCAGATGTTACGCTGCTCTACCTGTATTCTGTGATTCATGTTTAATCCACATAAAAAGTAGTGATGAGTGGTCGCTTACCCCGTTCTCAGCTGTAACTAACTACTGCTGTGAGAAGGGTATAATATGGCGGAGTAGTGCCTACAGTACTTTTTGGCACTTTAACGTGCTCCAGTCAAATGTTAAATAAATCATTGCACCTTCAAAGAAATAAATAACATATAAAAACACGCTGCCTTTCCAATATAATTAAGTACTATTTAATACTAAATATATAATTAAGAAGGGTAGCTGGCTTTTGTTTGTAGTAAAGCACATGAGTAAAAGATAGTGAGTATTAAAAAATATATTACTAAAATGTGTAAACGCAAATTAAAAACAAATTCTTTTCGAAGAGTTTCTTTATATCTGAAATGGTGCAGGTACTTTATATATGAAATAGTGTGTGTTTGAGTAGTTATTTTACGTGCGCTTTAATGTAGAGGCACTTTCTTTTAAGGAGAGATATTGTTTGGAACAAACAAATAGAGAAGAAGAAACGTGGAAGAGAAGAATCGCTCTTGCTGCTTTTGTTATAGCAGCGCTGTCCAATACAAAAATTGAAAGGAGTGCCGCCTTTTTTTTCTGCAGTTTTTTTAATGTAATGCGAACTCGACCTGAAGGTATTATAGTACTTTACATGAGCACCAGTCACATTACACAAGGTCACATTAATCTTTGGTAGGCGCAGGGAGATCAGTTAATTTGCCCAGAATCACAAGATGTTGAGCCGATCCAGTGAGACGAACCTGGTTCACCGCCACTAAAGTTGGCAGCTTTGGCCATTATGCCACATCCTTTCCTTTAATTTCCACAACAGCAAATTGTAAACATATTTTTAAAATAAATATATACTTTTATTAAATGCACCAACGTAAGCTAAAAAAATACCACATAAAGCAATACCATTTTGTAGAAAGTTGTTTATAATTATCACAAAGGGCAACATTGCCTTTAGGCTACCTTTACACTGTAGGCAAATTGTAATGTATTTATACTTTTTTATCAGAAAAGGAAGGGAGAATACGCCAATAGGTTTGAATAGTTTCTCGACATGTTGGGAAGGGAGACAGCGACGGGATAATAAAGTGCAAAATAGGCTTGTAGTAAAGATCGTTATCTTTACTGCAGGGACATATGTGGAACACACAGTGAATCAGTGGCCATAAAAAACAGGATTTCAAACCTCTCACAAAGACTATGACTTGCTCCATAAGCTGCCAAGCCATGTAGAAAGCACAGTGCATGTAATAGAGCTAGGAAAAAACATAAACGTGTAGTTTGCCTATTCAAGCCTACAGGAGTATAGGATGAAGAAGGCCAGTGAAAGAAAAGCGAGTGAAGCCATTTACCAGCCGAGGCACAGGGTGAGTGATGCACATCTGGAGCTGCTTCCTCCTCCATGATGTGCTGTGATTTTACAAGCAGCACAAATGAGACACAATTAGAGAATTAAAAAAAACAATAGACTCGGTAGAAGCATGTTGTCCACAAAGCACTAACGAAAAACAAATATTAAATACTAAGGGGCATATTCTCAAGGACTTATCGCCGAGTTAGCGGCACTTTATCGCAGCCAAAGTGGCGATAGATTTATCGCCCTATTCACAAGCTGGTGCTAACAGCCGATATCGCCAGTTTTCCTGCGATAGCAGCCGCAAAAAACATCGCCACGGATGACACCGGCAACTAACGCTAATGAGATGCAGAGTAGGCGATCCTGTGCAAAAGCCGCGATAACACCACTTCGCAATATTCTCAACGACCAGCCAGATCGGCGATAAGATCCCAAAACAGGCGATAAGGTGCGTTAGCAGCAGGGATTTAACACCTGCTCTTACCTGGTGTTAAGTCGGACAACAACCTGCACCATAAAAGGGAGCCCAGACCAGAGCCACACCTGAAAAACAACAGATGCCATGGAGCTACTGATCATGCAGCTCGGAGCCCCAAGAGGGCCACAACACCCAGCGCCACCACACCCTGGCCCGCCCCCCCCTCGGCCCCCCCACCGGCCCCTCCCCCCCGGACTACCACACAGGCAGCGCAGACAAAGACAGCGGACCTTCAGAAAACGCACCAGCCTCACAGACTTAACACCAGAGGATGTCATTGCCCACTACAGGCTCAAAAGGACAACCAGCCTCCGCATCCTGACCATCATTGCCAACAGGCTGACGGTACCAACACAGCGGACAACCAACATCCCTCCGCAGACAAAGCTGCTGGCTGTGCTGTACCTGTTGGACTCTGGTACCTTCCAACCAACAACTGCCAGAGTCGGAGGAGTCTCACAGCCAGCCCTATCCAAGTTCCTCACACCTGTCTTGGATGCCATCATCAGCTTGGTATCCCAGCACCTTCACTTCCCACACACTGTGCAGGAACAGCTGGAGACCAAGCAAGGCTTCTACGCCATAGCTGGCTTCCCCCACGTGTTGGGGGCAATCGACTGTACACATGTACTCCTCGTGCCCCCTGCCGCCACTGCACACAATTACCGCAACAGGAAGCACACGCATTCCATCAATGTGCAGGCAATAGTGGACCACCTGGGACTCTTCACCAATGTCGTCGCCAACTTCCCAGGCAGTGTGCATGATTCCTTCATCTTCTGACAGTCCATCATCAACCAGCGCTTTGAGGCTGGCACCTATGGGAATGCATTGCTCGTTGATAAGTACAAAATGAACACACCACACACCTCAACTCCACAGTCATGCAACTCACGACTCTGGGAATGCAAACGTTACAAACTCACATACAACATGCCAAACAACATGCCCACTTACCAGACACGACAGCACAACTTACTGTGGTAACCTGGGCTAGCCATGTACACAAGCCATCAACGGCATGGCACCTCAGCCACACAATAGCAGAATGTGGGGAGAGGTGGGAACCAGGCATGTGCGAAGGAGGCAAGTGACCCATGAATGAGAATGTACACAATGCCAAGTGTGGCGTGGATGTGCTGGCCAGACTGCAGTATGCAGACCACAGACATGTCCATGTCAACATATACTGCTGGTGTTTGGAGTGTAGTGGACAGTGGACAGTGGACGCAACCATGTTACCCCAGGCAGTGGAGAAGATCGCGGAAATGTAGCTTGTTACGTCCCCCTCTGTAAGCGTGAGCGGAGTGGTCTGGCCCGGCGTACGCCAGGCCAGCGTAGGGGTGTGAATAAAAAGCCCGTTGCTCTGGGCGTGGTTCTCTTCCGGAATGGCCAACGTGTCTGCCAGGGCGGCGCCTCTCAGCCCGCCATGAGGCCGACGCCATGAGCAGCGGTGCCTACGATCCTGTGCGCCTGCTGCACCCCAGGCCGCTGGTCCCCAGACCCGTCCTGGCCGCCCCTGCGCAACCAGGCCTCACTGCTCAACTGCCGACACCGGCGTGTGTCAAAGAGGGCCCACCACGTGCCGGTGCAAGCTCCAAGCCCGAGGCCCGCGACCTTGGCAGCCTCCTCAGACCATCACGGCCTCCGCGACACAGCCCCCCAACACTCCTTTCTCGTTGACGTACTCCACCGCTGCCTCCGGCCTACACTGCCGTCCAGTAGGTCACACATTTGGAACCGACTCTTGATTTCATGGTGGCCGAGTTCATATGTTAATGGCAGCATTTATATCACTGTACTCCCTTCGATCTGGTACCACCAACTCTGTGCATCGCAAGCCAACGACACGTGTCTGTGGGCCCTTGCTGACTACTGCCTTCGGCCTGCACTGCGGTCAAGTAGGTCACACATTTGAAACTGAGTCTTGATTTGTTAATGGCAGAGTTCATACCATTGTACACGCCTCATCGCAGACTGCATCCCCTTTCAGCTCTGGTGCCACTACCTCTGTGCACCGAAAATCATGGACACTCACTGGTTGAACTTTGGTGGCGTCTGACACTATGGCCTGGGGGTTGTCTTCATCATCATGTGGCTGGTACTGACTTGGTGTTAAACATGAGTCTGTAGCATTCATCTCCTCCATATTGCCTGTTTCAGCTTGGTTCTGCCCTCTGCATCATGCCCTGGTAGAACACCTTCCACTGTCCCCCGAAACACTCCGTGACATTCAGCTTTGACATCGACGAGGACCCGCTCAGCTCTCTTGGCCCTACCTCAGTGCACCGCAAGTCACCGTCCCATGGCGGTGTGCCTGTGCCGGCTGCAGTGCATCCGGGGCCACTAACTCTGTGCAGCTCAAGTCACGGACCCTTGCTGTTTGAACTTTGAACTTCTGATTGTCTGATCACTGTTGTAGTTGTTGCCAGCATCAACCACTCCCTGAGGGCTGGCTTACACTCACCCCACACCCATCCAGCACAGGCGTCACTGGACATGTGACCCTGGCAATAAAAGGGGCCCGTAGCCAGTTCCACAAACTATCTAAGTGTGTCCGTGTGGTCATTATGTATGCATGAGGGCCCCGGGCCCTACCACATTGTGCTGTGTACAGTGGACGCAACCATGTCACCTCAGGCAGTGGGGAAGACCTGGGACATGTAGCTGTGTCGTACCCCCCCTGTAAGCGTAAGCGGAGTGGGCTGGCGTATGACAGTCCAGCGTAGGGGTGTGGATAATCAGCCCGGGGCTCTGGGCGTTGCGAAGTGTTGGCCTTGCCAAGGAAGTAACTAATGCGTGTGTCTCTGTTGTAGTGTCGGCGCCACCTGTCCCGCAATGGACAATGTTGCGATGTAGCATGCCCCCGGAGTGCGGGCTCAGCCGAAGGGATAAATGAAGGAGCGCACGCACGTTGTGTGTGTCGCTATTACCGCAGCATAGGCCAAGGTCTACCCTCAACCACATCGCGAGTTCAGCCAGCCATGAACTCTACATCTGTGTCCGCCCTATCCTTACCATAGGCCTTCACACATGTGGCTGCCCACCTTCAACGCATAACATCACAGTGTCGTTGTCAGGCTTGTGGACATGCGCAGACAGGCAATGGTGTGCCGTAGGAGTGCAAGTGATGCAACCGCGCTGCGCACACTAGTAAATAGGCTCGGGGGAGGGAGGAGCAGCAGTGAGGCTACGTTATACACATTGATGCCGCTCATTTGCTACAAGCAGTACCTGTCAAACAGGAATCACTAAGTCACACATATCACACACCAATGAACTAGTGAGCCTGCCAACACATCATGCAGAACCAACTTTTGACTCATGTCTCTCTGCACTGTCACAGGTGATCAAGGATATGCACTCTGCCCTTGGATGATGACACCCCTCCGAGCCCCGAACACACAAGCCCAGAGGCAGTACAATGCGGACCACAAACGCACCAGGGGCATCGTGGAACACACATTTGGCATGTTGAAGTCACGTTTCAGGTGCCTGGACATCACAGGTGGAAGGCTCCTGTACAGCCCAGGCATCGTGTGCAAGATGATCGTTGCATGTTGTGTGTTGCACAACATATGTGTACGCACCAATGCCCCATGGCTACAAGTGCCAGATGCACCGGACGATGATGAGGAAGATGAGGCAGGTGGACCACACCCCACTGCAGCAGCAGCAGGAATAGCCCGTAGGAACACCATCATTGACAATTTCTTCACATGAGCACGTCACATTGTCACAGTCCTTAGCAATCTTGGGACAGTACAAAATGACCACAGGCACAGCATGTGCAAATAAATTTATTACAACACACATTCCCTGTGTGCATGTTACTCCTCTGTACAAGCACATCACTCTGACAAGTGTAAGTGCAACATGTAGTGCTAACAATCTCACAAATTGGAAATAGTGTGTCACCTCTGTACAGAGAGGCTGTTTAGGGTGTCACGTATTCGAAATGCCATTTCTGTGTGTCAAAGATAGTACGGAATCCCACTCATCAGCGTTTCACATGTGTCCCAAATCATTACATATAGGCTGTCATTTGTGACCTACAATTGACAACAGGGCTTTTTTTGGGGTCAAATATGTACCACCATGATGCAGGGATGCACCCTGTGACTCAAGTCCCACAACATGAGCTACATGGACGTAAGGGGGAATCACTGCCCCTACATTCGTCCATGCTTTCATACTTGATTAATCATAGACATGACACATCTGGGTGTATTAGAATGTATTATTCACGTTCAGTGGAGTGTTGAAGCTGTCTTAGTACTGGGCCATGCAGACAACACTTTACAATATTGCCCCCTGGAGGGCCAGCCAGAGTCCTTTAGGGATTGACAAGTTACTCGGAAGGGGAAGAGTCCAGTCCGCAGGCTGATTGCTGTGTCATTGTTGAGCATACAAAATATGGCAGTCCATGTCGAGGTCCAAGGTTAGTGTCGCAGAGTGTGTCGGGGGACAGTGGAAGGTGTTATTCCAGGGCATGATGCAGAGGGCAGACCCAAGCAGAAACAAGCCATATGGCGGAGATGAATGCTACTGCTCCCTCCTTACCACTAAGGCAGATTCATCCTCATCTTCGTCCTCTGACGTTTCATGTGCCTCACATGTGGGTGGTGGTGTTTAGTTTGCAGCACTGTGTGACACTGACACATCAGGGGCCGGAGATGTGGATGTAGAAGTAGCAGCAGCATTCATCTGCGCAATGTCTTGTGGCATCACTCCCATGATGAGGATCTGCAGGGCATGGAAGATCCCATCTACAGCTTTCTCGTGTGCAGCCGTGGTAGCCATTCTTTACGCCTGCATCCGCTCCATGTTCTCCATGACCCTCCTTATGTTTCCCAAATCACCGATGACATCGCTGTAGCCACTCTGACTAGACAGTTGTTGTTGTCTCCGAGTCATGACTCCAGCGACACCAGCCATGGATTGTTGGAGGGCATGGGGCGGACTGTGGGTGTCCGTTAGGGAGTGTAAGTGGTCCCTGATGGGACTTAGACACCCACGTATGGCATCTAGTTTGGCTGCCATGAGGTCGAACCCCACCCGCACCTGTTCAGCCAGCTCCTTCTGGCAGTCTAACACACGGCGTTGGAACGCCATGTGTTCTTTGGTGAGGTGCTGGGAGCCAGACGTGGTGGTGGGTGCTTCCTGCTGTGTGGTCTGTGCAGGGGGTGGGATCACCTCGATGGTGCTTGGCTGCCCTGCTACTGGAGGTGGGGTGCGGAGGTTGTCCATGAACCCTTGGAGTTCGTCGTAGTCGATGTCCTGGGGGTCGTCTCCATCATCACTGACGTGATGTAGGGTCTGCTCTGCAGGAGGTGTTGATTGTCCCTCTGCAATGTAAAGGGGAGATGCAGTTTCACAGTGTGGTCCATGTATGTTGACGCATTGGCGGAGTTTACATACAGACTGCATGACAATGTACATTGTGACTGTTTGTGAGGAGATGCCTATTTGATGCGGGACAGTGGACATTTGTACTACATCACGGATGTGAGGTTGTACTCGTACATTGTCATCTCACAGTTTTCTGCTATGCCAGATGTGATTGGCCATTTTATACACACATGCAGCACCAGTTGTGTCCTGTGTTCTGTTGTGAAAGTGTTGCAGTTTGTACCATATTGTTGTCAATGTTGAGGTGCTCTTATTCTTATGTGTGTGTGCTGCATTGTGGGTGAGTCGCCCCTGCAGCTCTGATTTGGCTGCCCCTTATCCCTTTCAGGCGGTGTGCCTTTGACTTCTGTGCTTCTACAGTGCTGAGATGTTGCGGACTTGGGTAAATTGGGCTCTTGGTCGAGTTGTGACTCTTGGGCATGGTTTGACTGTTTATGTTTATGTTTATGGGTTTTGTAAAGCGCATAGCTGCCCATGGGCCTCCCAGCGCTGCGAAATAGGAGAAGTGCAGATAACTATCAGCCTGGGAATAGCCAGGTCTTTAGTTTCTTTCTGAAAGTTTGTTCCTCCGTGGTCATTCTTAGCTCTAGTGGAATTGAGTTCCATAATTTCGGTGCCAGATGTGAGAAGGATCTTCCCCCCCATCTGGCTCTCCTTATTCTGGTAGTTGTGGCAAGATGTTCCGAGGAGGATCTCAGAATTCTGTCTGGAATGTATGGAGTGATCAAAGTTTTCAGTAGTGTTGGGCATTTTCCCTTAAGGGCTCTATGAGCTATACATAGCGCTTTAAACTTGATCCTTGCATGCACGGGCAGCCAGTGTAATGATTTCAGGGCAGACTTAGTGGATTCATGCCGAGGAATTTTTCGTAAAAGTCTGACTGCCGCGTTTTGCACCACCTGCAGTCTGTTAAGAACATATTTAGGTGACCCCAGAAAGAGAACATTCCCATAGTCCAGGCGAGACACCACCAATGCCTGCACCACTGTTCTTTGTGCTTTCTTTGGGATGAGGTCCAGGATTTTTCGGAGCATCCTCAGGGTTCCAAAACAAGTGGCCGCGAGTTTGCTGGCTTGAGTTTCCATTGTGAGGTGGTTATCTAACCAAAAACCCAGGTTTTTTATAGAGTTTTTATGTCCTGGTGGGTGCCCTAGTTCTTCCGGCCAGTTCATGAAAATTTGTGGATTTATTTTATTACCCAAAAACATAAGTTCAGTCTTGTCCCCATTAAGTTTTAGCCTGCTGTGGGTCATCCAGCTGGCTATTTTTATCATGCACGGGACTACCGAATTATTTATAGAATCGGCATCCTTTGCCACAGAAATTACCAATTGGGTGTCATCTGCATATGTAATTATTGACAGTCCAAATTCCTGGACAATGTCCGCCAATGGCTGCATATATAGGTTGAACAGTGTGGGGCTCAGGGAAGAGCCCTGAGGAACCCCACATGTAACTTTGAAACTGTCCGATAGCAATCCTCCTTCAGTGATTTGGAAGGATCGGTCATTCAAAAAAGATACAATCCATTTTAGGGCCTGACCCTGAATTCCTGCCCTTTCAAGGCTGGATGTGAGCGTCGTGTGGTCCACAGTATCAAATGCTGCGCTCAAGTCCAGCAGAAGGATAGCTGCCTCGCCCCCCTGGTCTAGAATGCCCTTCAATTTTTCTGTTACCAGCAGTAGGGCGGATTCAGTACTATGGGAGGGTCTAAAGCCCATTTGGGTCGGATGGAGGATCGAATTCTCCTCTAGAAACTGGGAAAGTGAGGAATTTACATGCTTTTCAGCAATCTTACCTAGCGTGGAAAGGAGCGAAATAGGGCGAAAATTGGCCATGTCTGTTGGATCTAGATGTGGTTTTTTAATTAACGGGCGTACTATGGCATGTTTCCAGGTTTTCGGTACTGTACCCTTGCTGAGGGAGAGGTTAAGTATAGTTGTAGCAGGAGTTATAATTGTATCACCCGCCTGTGCCAATATGTGGGGGGGAATAGGGTCCAAAGGGGAGCCAGATTTCATTCCCTGTAGGATCTTGGATGTAATGTCTACATTCAATTCAGGGAATGCTTCAAGTGTAGATTTCCCCCAAGTCTCTAAGTACACTGGGTCACCCTGCGGGTCTCTGATGTGAACATTCTCTGACAAGGAATTGTAAATAGTGTCAATCTTATTTTTGAAGTAGGTCGCTAGTTCGTTACATCTTTCTCTAGATGAAGATATTGTAGGGGCCTCAGGTGCTAATGTTGTGAGGGATTTTACAATTTTAAAAAGTTCTCTCGAGGAATTAGTGGCTACCTCAATTTTCTCCTGCAAATGATTTGCTTGAGCAATTCTAATTTCATTATGGTAGAGTCTAATTTCTGTTTTGTATTGTTTCTTTAATGCATTGTTGTAAGACTTCCTCCATTTCCTTTCTGTTTTTTTACAGGCTTTCTTTAAAGCTGCCAGGTGGCTGTTAAACCATGCTGGTCCCTTCCGAGGGCGATTAGAACAAGTTCGCCCTTTTTGTTCCCTCTGATCTGCCACCTTAGTGAGCCAGTCATCCCACCTTCTGTCAGCGCTCACAACTTCCCCTGTAATTGTAGGAGCACCTTCTTTTAGGGCTTCTCTTAGTTTTTCTGGAATGGTTCTTGTCCATTTCCTGCTCATATTAAAGGAGATGTGTCTTGTATTCTGGGTGTGTGTATTGTTTAGAGAGAAAGGGATAGAGAAATGGTCTGTCCAGGGCAATGGCGAGGGGGATGCTACTGTGAGTGTGGGATCGTTAGTGAATATCGCATCTAAGATATGTCCTTTTTCGTGTGTTGCTTCTTGTATCTTTAAATTCAGCTGCATAGCTTCCATATCGTGAATGAATCTAGAGGTGGTAGGATCATCTTTTTTGTCTAAGTGAATGTTAAAGTCGCCTAGAATGGTTATAGAATTTTTTGACATGATGCTCTCTGTCAGCATGTCGGGAAAGCTTTCTAGGAAGGTGAGACAGGACCCTGGGGGTCTGTATGTGAGGGTACCTGAGAAGGTTTGGTTAGGTGATAGCCGAATGCTAAACTGCATGTTGTCAGTGTTTAGGAGTGGTTTAGTGGTGATCATGCAACTATAATTTTCTTTATATATGATTGCTATACCTCCTCCGGTTTTTCCCACTCTATCCTGTCTCCTAATGTTATACCCAATAGGCATAGCCATCAGCAGATCAGAGTGGAACAATCCTTAAGCCAAGTTTCAGTTAAAAAGAGAGCATCCAGCTGCTCTTCCTCTATTAAACTTCTCAGTTCCGTTTTATGGGCGGGTATGGATCTAGAGTTAATTAGCCCCATTCTCCATCTGTCTTTCTCATTTAAGTTAACAGGGTTTTTAAGGTGTCCCTGTTTTGGGGATTCCTCCTCTAGTGTCCATCCACAATGCGTGCAGAGTCCCCTCTGGTCTCCCCAGTTTTGAGGTAACATATTATGCTTGCAATCATAACTGACATTTGGTCTAAGGTCATTAAGCTCTTGTGCTGTATATCTAATACATGTCAGAGGGTCTCGCGGGAAACTGGCATCATCCGTGGCCCCTGGTCCCTGCCAGTCGCGGGTCGGGCGCAGACGGGCTTGCCTTAGGCGCGCCCGCTCGCGCAGCGTCCGCTGCTGCGCGTCCTTCCCTGCATCCGGTTAAGCAGTCAGCCGGTCTCCAACCACTAGACCGCTGACTACACCCTCCACCGGAAGTGCAGGATCGGGAATCTGAACGTGACGGGTCCTCTCTACCCTCCACTCAAACGGCACATCAGCCGCGGTGGACCGGGGTAGGAGACCTCGCCGTGATACTACCTGTCGAGTATTGCCCACAGGTAAGAGACCAGGATTCCCTATAAAAGCTTTAAAAATAGGTCTTTCAAGATTAAGACTAAAAGCAGTTAAAAACAGTTAGGACCGATTAAAACTGTGCAACTGTGAGGGCCTTTGAGAAGCCTAGCGTCACCTTGTTTCTGAAGTGAAGGCACCGGAAACTCTCCTCCTATTCGCTGCGCGTCCTTCCCTGCATCCGGTTAAGTAGTCAGCCGGTCTCCAACCACTAGACCGCTGACTACACCCTCCACCGGAAGTGCAGGATCGGGGAATCTGAACGTGACGGGTCCTCTCTACCCTCCACTCAAACGGCACATCAGCCGCGGTGGACCGGGGTAGGAGACCTCGCCGTGATACTATCTGTCGAGCATTGCCCACAGGTAAGAGACCAGGATTCCCTATAAAAGCTTTAAAAATAGGTCTTTCAAGATTAAGACTAAAAGCAGTTAAAAACAGTTAGGACCAATTAAAACTGTGCAACTGTGAGGGCCTTTGAGAAGCCTAGCGTCACCTTGTTTCTGAAGTGAAGGCACCGGCAACTCTCCTCCTATTCGCTGCACGTCCTTCCCTGCATCCGGTTAAGTAGTCAGCCGGTCTCCAACCACTAGACCGCTGACTACACCCTCCGTCTGCAGATGTGTTGTTGACGCCAGGGGTTGTTTGTGCACGTGGATGTGTCAGAGTGTGACCTGCTCCTTTCCGGATGTGGTCCACACTCAGTCACCTCAGTGTCGTGGCGTGCACCATGTCATGATAATTGGACTGCAGCCATGCTAATCGTCATGCAGTGTCAGTTGCATTGTCAGAGTGGCTCACGGACCCGCAGCTTTGCTGGGTTCAGCACATGTGTATGGGTTTGTTGTGAGATTAGTGATGTGTGGGGAGGGCCCCCTCCGGGCAATTGTCGACGGGGGCCTACTTGCTGTTTCTATGTGTGCTGCAGTATGCCAAGGAGATCAGGGACATGATCCAGAGTCATTGTGGGTGTGCAGTGTGCTCTACTTAATTTTGCATGTGTGCCATTGTGCCCATCTCCCCCCGTCCCCCCAGTCCCTGGTCGGTACTCACCCTGTTGATGTTGTGTCAGGTCATGTTGAGCAGTGTCCGGATCCACTACTCCTGGCACCGTATCCCGACTGTGGCCACCATTTTCTCCATGTCATCCAGCTCCTGGTGTGCCGGTGGACCCCCACCTCCAATCTGCGTTGCTGCTTTCATGTTGGCATCGAGTTTCTTCTTGGTTTTGCCCTTCACATCATTCCAGCGCCTCTTGACCTCTTCCATTGTCCTCCTCAACACTGCAACTGCATTCACATGGTCCAAGATAGTCTGCCATGTTTGCGTCTTTGTTGCCAATGACACGTTGGAGGTGACGAACAATTGTTGGTAGTGTTCTATCACCTCCGTAACGATGATCCTGTTTTCCTGCGGACTGAACCACGTCTTCCTCTTCCTCTTCTCCTTGGCCTTCCCCGACCCTGAGTTTCCTTGCTGGTCGTCTGTGGGGCTTGTGGGGTTCGCGTTGTCCTCTGCATTCGGTCCGGGTGCATCCATGGTGCTATTCAGTTTATTTTTTTTTGTCTTTTTTTTCCCTGCTTTTATTGTGCATTTTCCCGCATGACGCGTGGGAATTGCAGGCCTGTCGCTACTTATCGCTGATTTTTGTATCGCGATTTGGGGCATCGCAACTTTTTTCACGTTCGTGTTTCGCATTCTTTCAGTGTCGCATTAATTTTAGCGGTCATTTGGCGCGTTATCGTGAGACTATCGCATGGTGCCGCCGGGTTGAGAATACAACGTTAACATGGTGTTATTTTCCCGCGATGGACTGCGATGTGCAAAGTTGCGTTAAGCTAATTTTGCGGTAATTATCACACGGTCTTGAGAATATCCCCCTAAATGTTTATGTGGTGGTGGTACTTGGACCCCGTGGCGGCCAGGCAACGTTGCAAAAGATGCGGCAGTCCAGAGCTTTTGTCTCAACTCTGCAAGACATCATGTACAGGCAGAGCGGTGCAGGGTGGGTGAAAGATCCTCAGGTGCTGCTTTCTTCTATATGTGTGGCACTGTGATTGGCTGCTGTGAGAAGCCTAACAAAAGACACCATTTGACTTTTTTAGGCACACATTTTTGCAGGGCAAATACAGGCCGCAGGAGCACCTGCGTGCCTACCACATGTGTTACGGTAATTACTAAATAAATCTACCGGCCGCCTCCGCTTTGGAAAGAAGGGGTTGGGAATGTGGTAGAATGCTTTTTGAAATAAAGAATGTTTTTCTGATCAGTTTGTTGTGTCTCAATCAGCTGCACGAGCGACGACCTAATATCGAGCTCTCGGCCCGTGTTGTCAGCCCTACAATCACCAGGCGGAGAAGGGGCACCGAGTGCAGCGTCCTCTTCACTTTCCGGGCTGGCGGTGCGGATGGGTAGTGGCTTCGCCTTCATCAGCTTACCAGCCGTCATTGCCAGTGGGGGCTGCTCTGAGGGAGGTTGTTGAAAGGCGGGGACTGGAATAGAACCCACAGCTAAACACGAGCCGAGGCAGGATACAATAAAAAAAAGAAAGAGCTGTCCCAAACAACTGATAAAGAATCAAACTGCAAGGAAACTGTACTTGGTATCTCTGCATAGATCTCAGGAGGACTGACATTCCATGCACGAAATTCCTTTTGTGTTGTGCTCGCATCAAGATGTCAGCGCAAAATATATTTTGATTGATGCTGTGGTTTGCATTGCAACATGCTCCTTAGGGTTGTGCTAAATAATAGAAAACCAGGGCCTTACTTAGAATACGCTGCGGTAACTGTTCCCAATCACTCTCCAGGGGCGGCTCCTCCACTAGGGCGGAGGAGTGCTACCCCACTGCTTTCTCGCAGTGCGAGAAACAGAAACATAAAATGGTAATAACTTTCAGTTATTACCATTTATGTTTGGTTGCGGGTGGGGTGGCCGGGCTGCTTTGCGAACAGGGCAGGGGAGGAGTGATGTGCCTGCCCACTCCAGAGTGTGCAAAGACTGTTTGGTCGGCCCCCTGGGGCCGCCCACACCAGTCATGCGCAATCTGCCCTTCTCCATGCAGGCTGCAATGCAGCCTGCATGGACAATGGCCTCCCCATAAGCCCCTGGCTGGGCGGCGTCCCGACCAATCGCAATGCTGCTTGGAGAAGTGTGGCTCAATGGTTAGAGCGGCAGACCCTGATGCAGAGATCTGGCCCGGGACCAGGGTTCAATTCCCGCCTCGGCGGGTCTTGGGCTCAACTTCCTCGGACCTGATAATTCTCGCCTCGGTGCCTATTCTAATCATGGGTCCCACTCTGCAACTCTGGGCAATAGCTTGCTTAATCTCCACAACGGCCCCACCAGCGCTGGGATGCCTGGCTTCACCTTGGGGGTGCCCAGGAGTGGACATTTCACAGGGAAAAAGCCAGGAAGGGTTCCACAGCGGTATGCGTACAGCGCCAGGAAGCCCCAGGGTAACAGTGCGCTTTACAAGTACAAATTCATTTCAAATTCATTTCATTTCATTGATTAGGGGAGGGAGCCTGGCTGCCTGCTTCTGCTTCCTGTTCCGGATGGAGGCATGAGAGCAGGAGCAGAGAAGCCGCGGGACCCGGCCGGCGGAAAGGTAAGTTTAATGATTATTTTTTAAAATTTTTACATTAGCCCCCCCTCGCGTGACAACCCCCCCATGCGCCGCCCCAGCTGCAAGCCATGCTGGCCACGACTGTCACTCTCCCATGCTCCCTGACCATCTATGCAGATCGGAGGGTGCGGTGAGGTCTGCCTGGCTGGGTATTTCTTAGACAATGGGTATATAAGGTGGCCAAAAATGCCAGAGATTCTGCCTAACCTTTGACTATGTAAATCAGTTCCAATTTAATTAGTTTGGACTGATTGTAAATTCATCATGTGTGGACCTCCTGAAAATCTGGCATGTGTACATCACTCCTGGTCCTATATTGGACACCCCTAGCCATAAATCATCCTGCCTCGAGAGCAGATCAAAGAGAACTGCCCACGATGTCACAGTTTTCTCATAGGCACTCACAAGATTTGCTGTTGTGGGCAAATATTACATCTGGGAATTATAACGTACTTTATAGTATCAGAATATTTGTCTCTGGAAACGCCTATAATAATTTTGATATTTAGTCAATATAGTCAATTAGGCTGCAGCACCAATCATTTGGATACATTGTCAATAAATAATTCTTGGGCCAGAACCCTCAGAAAAAGAGCTTTTAGTGTGAGTAGCAGCAGTCAGGGCCGAACTGGGAATGCAAACCGGCCCTGGCAATTGGGACTGGCCTTGGGGGTGGGCAGGGGTGGGGGGGTGCACGTGGAAAACACTGCAGCTGCTTTTGTTACGGGCCGATATTGCAGCTATGCTGCAAAAACAGCCCTAGTAACATAAACGGCCCTCCAGGGGTCCAAAACCGGGCCCCACCCTGGCAGCCCAACGGGGAAATGCCTGGTGCCCACTACGGCCAGTCCGGTCCTGGTATGGGTCACTAGGCATTAATAGAGCCAGATATTAAAACATTGTCCGTACTGCATTTAGAACAAGTCCAGCCCTGCTGTGTGGACCAAACAACCACCTAATTCCCATCTTCATGCATGGCCAACTGCTACAGTCCAGGTTTTTTTTTGTTGCATTTGAGACTTGTCTTTTTTGTAGTGGGATAAATAAGACTACAAGTCGCAGAATGCAAGGAATAAACCTGGACTGGATCTGTTATGAGTACATGGACCCGGGAAACTTGCTAAGGAACTGGGCATATGTGTACGCAGTGCAAACACAAGGAGATGAAGGACGGAGCGCTGAAACTTTTCAGATACTCCCCCCCAGTCACAGATCTGGGTTGAATCCATCATCATTCTTTAGCTCACTTCGCCACCTCAGTTCAGACCCAGCTATATGCAAATCAGTCTTGACCCTGTGCCTCATGGGAACAGTCCAGCCCGAACTGCCAAGCCAGGTCTTCCCTGAACCGGAAACAAGCATCCTGGGACCGGTTTCGGGCAAACAGCCCTCATCAGCCAGGCTAGCTTGAATCCAGTGGCAAAGTGAGCAAGGGACCCACGTCTGGGCATACCCTGCCAACTTGGGGCGAACAAAGCAAACACAAGGAGATGATGGACGGAGCGCTGAAACTTTTCAGACACTCACCCTCAGTCACAGATCTGGGTTGAATCCATCATCATTCTTTAGCTCACTTCGCCACCTCAGTTCAGACCCAGCTATTTGCAAATCAGTCTTGACCCTGTGCCTCATGGGAACAGTCCAGCCCGGACTGCCAAGCCAGGTCTTCCCTGAACCGGAAACAAGCATCCTGGGACCGGTTTCGGGCTAACAGCCCTCATCAGCCAGGCTAGCTTGAATCCAGTGGCAAAGTGAGCAAGGGACCCACGTCTGGGCATACCCTGCCAACTTGGGGCGAACAAAGCAAACACAAGGAGATGATGGACGGAGCGCTGAAACTTTGTGTACGCAGTGCCACCCTCACCTCACCTGTGTGCTGTTTTTTTTTAATGTATATTGAACTCGCTCGGAAGGCATCGGAGCGCTTTACATGAGCACCAACTACATTACACAAGGTCAGATACAATTTTTGAGGCATAGGGAGCTGAAGTGATTTGCCCAGAATCACAGGATGTTGAGCCAACGCCAAGACTCGAAAATGGTTCCCCAGTTTCAAAGTCAGCAGGTCTGGCCGTAACGCCCCATCCTCTCCCAAAGCTGTCCAAGAGCTGCTGCATGCCTGGCACAATAACCCCATTGCAACTGGCCAACTAGATCTGTAGGGGAAGTCGGATCATATTTCATAGACTTTGGCCTCAGCGCAGTGTGTCGGCATTCCTCAATGCATCCAGTGCACAGGCAGATGGTGGCGGGACAGAGGACGCTTCTCTCCTACTAATGCAATCCTTTGGACAGAATGTTAATGACAAGCAGGGAAAGGCAAAAAGGACCCTGCCAGAGGAATCACAGAGGCACTGGTTGACAAAGAGGCCTCCATTTAGCAGTATGGATAACGCCGTTAATTGACGGTACAGCGTTTTGTTAAATTATAATTGGCAAAATACATTCATGCAATTAACATAATTCGGTAATTGGCACCGCAGTCTGCTCATTGAATTATTGGGAACCCGCCTGGTTCTGTAAAAATAAGTCCCTTTATTTCCCCCACTGAATAAATATGTGTTAGGCTGTGCAGTGGAGCCCCCACCCCCTTCTGATTGGTACAATCGACTCAAGTCAACAGGGAACATTAAGCAGCAGGCAGAAATTTGTGAATGGGGAGAGATGTCCACCATCACAACAGTGAACTACCGTAATCTCTCTAGGAGCACTTTAATTTGGATGTAGCTCTCTGTTATTGTTCCAACTCTTGCTTGTAGTTTACATCACAGAAATAGCCAAGACATAGATTTTATTTTGCATCGTAGGGAAGACTGTTGACTCAATTGATCATTGCCAGTTCTATGGAAATGTAAAATATGCATAAAGTTGCAATCTCATTTAATCTCATTAATTAAGTTTAAATACATACTTAGGGGTTTATGTAGCATTTGGCGGGCTGTACCCCATTCTGCCAAATCAGCGGAGGGATGTACTGCCATATTTGGAGAAGTCATCTAAGCGGACATCTCTGTGCCTTCGGCAGTGCCCTGAAACCACTGAAGCTTTGTTGTGTGGGAACCATGTTCAACTTTTTCGCACAGTAAAGTTTTTTGTTTTTAAAAACAAATTTCCAAGGAGGGATTTTTTTTTATTGCAAAGCAAAAACAAATGACACTGACATGAAGGGAGTTTTCTCCCAATGCTTGGAGGTAATTTCCCTGTCAGTTCTGAACAGGAAAAGGTGATGTTGGAATGCCCATCTTAAATAGGCCAGATAGTCTGAGGCACTTTGACTGACGGCCCAATGTCATTCAGGCCGTCAGTCAAAGGTTTCCACCAGCGGAGCCACATTTGTGGAGGAGTACCATGTCCACAAACTCTTAAAAGGACCCTTATTTTTAAAATGCCAAAACTCTTGTGCATGGACGTGAGAATTTAAAATTAACAAACCTTCTCCAAGGGCTTTATGTATTTGATTTTATAATTCTACAAGTAGGATTTTAATATGTGTTCTGTCCACTTTGGTGCTCCTTCAGGTCACCTCGAAGTAAAGCAGGAGCCATTCCCAAAGGCCAATTATTTGCCTTTCACTTATCATAGCATTATGATCTCCAGACATGGCCAGGAAGGGTGGGCCTTGAGTGCCCTGCAGAATCTCACCAGGTCAGCCTGGAGCATGAGGTGAGCGGGAATGGAATTGCAGAGCAAACATAATTTGCTACACCAGGTTGTATTGGCACTAGTCCTTGTAAGTATTGCCCCACCATGTTAGTTTCAGAGAGTCAGGAGTATTAGGGCTCCTTTACAAGGAAGACAGATGTGTGTTGTTAGTTCTATTTGCTTCCTTTTGCTTGTGAGCCGCTCATTTGGAGTGCAAGTCAACATTTCTTTGCCAGTGCACTGGTGGTTTTGCGAGAGGAGATTGTCTTTTTACTTAAAATAGAACAGTGCATCCATCAAGAACCGGGCGGAAACCACCAAGCTCATGCCATACATTGCTTGTGTTAATTGTAGCCGGTGTAACTAAAGGTGAATATCTTCTTAGTACGAATTTCGATTCAGCGCATTGCCTAACTTTAACCAGTAGTTGCAGGTGGTAGCCACCGACACTCATTTTTTAGTGCCAGGCCTTATATTTTATTATCAGACTTTGACCCAAGGCAAGAAAGAGAAAGGAGAAAAGGAAGAAAGAAGGAGGACAGTAAATATAGAAAAACATTGACAAAGGGTGTCAGTAGCGATGACATATACTTGCAAGACTGAGCTAAAGAGACTGAAAGTTTGAAGTGATGGAAAAAAGAGGTATGAGGTGAAATGAAAATAATATTGCCGCGGTATTTGGTACACTGACCAATAGTGGTCACTTAAGACTAAATTGTGTTGATTTATTTATTTTACATATTAAGAACTGGTCGAGCCACAACGATGACTGTTAGTTTAACTGTTTGACAAGTTGATATGACACACTGCAAAACATTGAGGCTCTTTTAGTTAAGGACCCTTGCTACTCCTCTTACCTAAAATAGTCCATAGTTAGCCCACATTGAAGGATAGAAATAATGGCCTTCATCAAAAGAACAGTGCGCATGTGAGCCTCAAACCAAGCATCCTTCTTGTAAAGTTGATGGAGGAGCAAATGATCTTCTTTTGATTGTTTTGATTATGCATTGAATCATAACTATTTCCATAAAACTCAAGATATTTATCGTAAGTTACAATTTTGACTCATTATTATCAATCAGTTTTGGTATATTATTTATCCTTTAGAAAAACGAGCCCAAGGCATTAGAGTAGCAAGTGTGTATATGCAAGAGCGTACATGCAAATCTCTAGGTTGAAGCCACACTCTCTCAGCTTTGTGATTGGCATTTTAAGCAAAGCAATTGTATCTGATTTGAGCAATGACCTGAGGAACTGCAACAGCTTTGCAGCCCTTGCCCTTCTTTCAGATACACTGATGTTGCAGTTACATATATTCATTATGTGCAAGATTTCCAGGATGTTAGAGTCATCTTGGAGTAATTGTCCACTTGCCTTTATCCAGTTGGGTGCACATTTTAATATCTAAATAGAAAGGAAAAGTTTAATGGTCTAAGTAAGTCCATGGAAAATTGATCTTGCCAAAGTTAAAACACCTTTGTACTGTGAGGACCTATGTTGGTAGCATAGTGCAACTCCAGCTTTCCATCTCCATCTCTATTGCACTCTTCTGTGAGGTCCTCTCTTAGTAGTAGTGTGCAACAAGGTTTCCGTCCAGATTGCACTCTTCAGTGAGGACCTCTGTTGGTAGTATAGCACAACTGCAGCTTTCCATCTCCATTGCACTCTTCTTCGAGGACCTCTTTTGGTAGTAGAGTGCAGTGAGTTTTCCATCTCCATTGTACTTTCTGTGAGGACCTCTGTTAGTAGTCTAGTGCAGCTGCAGCTCTGCATCTCCATTGCACTTTTCTGTGAGACCCTCTGTTTGTAGTACAGTGCAACTACAGCTTTGCATCTTTATTGTACTCTTTTGTGAGGGCGTCTCTTGGTAGTAGGGTGCAACATGCTTTCCATCTACATTATATTCTTTTGTGAGAATCTTTGTTGGTAGTTAAGTGCAACTGCAGCTTTCCAACAAGCACCAGGCATTGCAGTAGCAAGAGCCTATATTCAAATTTCTAGGTTGGAGCCACACCCCACCAACTTGGTGACTCACATTTGAAGCAATTGTATCTGACTTGAAAGGGACATCTAGTAACAACTTGAGGAACTGCAGCAGCTTTGCAGCAACTGCAGCTTCCTTTCTCCATTGTACTCTTGTTTCCTTGCACTTCTTTTGGATACACTGATGTAGCACTTACATGTATTCCTTGTGTGCACAAACTTCAGGATGTTAGAATCACCCCGGAAAAGGTGTGCAGTTGGCATTCTCCACTAGGGGTGTACACCCTAATTCCTAATAAGGAAGGAAAACGTTAATAGTGGAAGTCAGTCCATGGCAAATGTGATATTACAGAAGGTTACGTGTGTGCTTATTGCACTTGTTTGAGGAAAACTTCAATCAATCAATCAGAGTTTTGTATGGCACGCTAATCACCCCGAGGGGTATCCAGGCGCTAGCGTGATGTGAGTCTATTTGAACAGCCAGGCCTTGAGTCCGCTCCTGAACTTAGCGAGGGATGTTGATGTTTGGAGGTGGACGGGGAGGTCGTTCCAGGCTTTGGCTGCGAGGTGGGAGAAGGAGCAACCTCCGGTTCGGGTGCAATGGATGCGTGGGACGGTGGTGAGGGTCAAGTGTTGTGGAGAGGTCTGTAGGCGTGCGTGAGTAGCTTGAAGTGGCATCTCTCCTTGACGAGGAGCCAGTGCAGGCTACACCAGTGGGGGGGTGATGTGGGCCCGTTTGGGCAGGTCCAGGATGATTCTTGCAGCTGCGTTCTGGATGGTTTGGAGGCGATTAAAAAGGTGGGTGGTGGTTCTGGCATAGAGGGCATTCCTGTACTTGGAAAACTTGGACCTAGGTGCAAAGCAGTGCTGTATGCATTTTCTCACGATGTCAACGTTGTGTGACTTTTGCATAATTTGCTCAGTCAAAGGATAAGGGCTGTGATGCCATTGCTACTGTGGGTTGATGCAAGATGTAGACAACAATGTCTCAAGCATAGCAGAAGAAGGCTGACCTGAAGCTCCTTTCTCTATGCATGGAGTGTTCACTAAATACAATATGTTTGCCTAAATGTTGCAAGCATCATTTTATGCACAACCTAATGCTAGTGCTAGTATCATTACATGTGAAACCTAAAAGCATTCATACATTCTTTTTCTTTAATTAAATTAATAATGGATTCAATTTTGCCCTATAAAAGACACAGTCAAGGCAGACTTACTGGCTCGGCAATGCTCATTTTCCCTTCCTGCACCACATAAACAAAAGTCTGGTGATGCTGCTGCTGGAGCCAGGTGTGGTGCGATCCTTCGCCGACCTTGCTCTGAATTGTACCTTTTCCCAAATCCCAGTACCCCGGGCATTATTAGGGAAGTCTATGCTTAGCTTTAAAACAGCGCTCAAGCACACGTTTGACCTTACCCCGTTCGGGGAGTTTCGCCTGTCGTTTATATGTTTGTGTCTCTTAGGGAAATCATTGGCTTCGCTAGCAGTGGAAGGCACAGTCCTCGAATACACCTCCATGTTAAATTAGGTAATTAAATTGAAGTGCAAACACTGAAGGCAGATGCTGAGTTTGATTGCCAAGTGTTGCCTAAGAGAGCTGATTTGCACTTGGCTGACATATTGAGGCTCGGAGGAGCCTGATGAGGAGCTGACCACGAAAAATGCTCATGTCAAGCACATGGTCCCAGCAGATGCAGGCAGTCGATGTGCAGCACAGAGGCTGAAGAGAGCTCATTACAATGCACCAGCCTGAGCTTCTTGGAGCTCACTTCTTTCTGAGAACAGGAGCACTAGCTTGCATTTCCAGGGAGCATCGAAGATTAAGCCATAAGAGGGAACTAACCAGATTGCGCAACATCCCTTTGAACCCCCAGGGGGCAGCAGATTTAACAAGGAAACCTTTTTGTAGTTTGAGGCAGAACCACATGAAAAATATCTCCTCAAGACATTTTAGTGGCTAGATGTGCCCAGCAGCGTTTACAGTGATGACAGCATGTGCACGTTTTGTTATTTTGATAATTTCTCTTGAGGAAAACAGGCATCTAAAATATATGTTTAAATCCAAACACTGCCAGTTCCAAGACAGGAATGCTGCGTATTGCCAGGAATCCTCCCTAAATCAAAATTCCTGTTTATATTTTAAAATGGATCGATACCAGATTAACGTTAACAAAAATATCGTTTTGGTCTGGTGCTGCTATTCCTGTGAATAGTTATTCATAAAAGATTTCAAATACCAGAATGCAGGGAAAAGGTTGAACTGGATGAATCATTAAGTGCTCGTCCAGGGTAAGCGGTGATACTCAGAAAGCGCTACCACCCTCTGAATTTTACGCACCCTCCTTTTGCATTCATCTTTTGTTGGAGACTGTTTGGTGTATCTTTAGTTCACTCTCTCTCTTCTGCAATATAATTTTAAGAGAGCACACCTGTCATCCATTTAGTACAACTGTCCTCCATCTTCTGTGAGGTCATCTGTCAGTAGTATAGCCTAACTCCAGCTTTCCATCTCCATTGTATTCCTCCTTTAGGACAATATTTGACTGTATAGTGCAACCTCAGCGTTCAAACAAACATTGCAGCCTAAATATTGTTTACAAAAATATTACTCCATTTTCTGTTGATTTTCTATTATTAACTTCTTTGGGCTGATATTTTTGTTAACGATATTTAGGACATGACATTTCTGTCAGATGATATTTAGGCCATGATATTCTGATACCCTGTCTTTACAATGTCTTTCTTGAATACCATGGATAAAAATATTGTAGAAAAGGAGAGTCCAGTCAACTGAAGACAAATGGTTGAGCATTCAATAATCATATCTGGCCCATAGGAATCCAAACAGGGGCATATATCAATGGTCCATGGCAGTGTGACTCACCAAAGTGGAAATAGTGATTAGGCGAAAGAAGCAGGGAGGGTGTGGCAGAGATGGCTGAGAAACACAGAGACACATGCACACACACATGCAAGCACACAGACACCTGTATCGGAGCAGAAAAACATGCAGTGTCTCCTGATATACTACTGATGCTACACATTGCTACTGTTTTAGAATTCCCCATCCAGTTTCATAGATTGTGGCCTGTCAACTAGGAATAAAGAGGAAAGTGAGAGTCCTGTGCTGGGATAGGGTCAACACAGGGTAGGGTCAACACAAGACTCTGAGAGGTGCAGCTGAAAAGAGAAAAGGACAGTTCCAGGAGCTGGCTGATGTCCTAGGGAATGTATGATTATACAACGCATGCATTCACATCGCATGCTATTAGATCGCAGTTTTTACCACGCAAGTCGTTACAACGACTTTCGTTGGAGGGCGCTGGACTTAGGAGTAGTTAAATTTACTATTCCAACTCTAGCCTACGTACAGTAGGGAAGGTGTTGGATAGTAAATTAAACTATTCCTTGTACTATAGCGCCCTCCAGCGCAAGTCGTTGTAACGACTTGCGTTGTAAAGACCGCGATCTAATGGCATGCGATGTAATGCATACGTAGTAAAGGTTGTTTCCCGTCCTAGGTGGGCAGCCTCAATCCAGACCTATGCAGTGACCACTAAACATTAGTGAAGCTTGTGGAAGAAGGTGCAGTGCTTTGGCCTGAGACAGGACTGGACAGGTGCTGGTATATGCTGCCTGTAGACCTACCTATGTGGTTTGCTAAACACCTACCACATACTGTACATTAATAATAATGACCACACAGGTGTGGATCATCGCAAGATGGTTTCCTGCTGACATCTCGCTACTCTCACCCCTGGTCTCTCAGATGATTTCTTGCTGTGTCATGAACATTCCACATTATAAACGGTATGAGGTATGCGTTCCCCATGGCCCGCTGTGTGAAGCTCTCACTAGAGATCCCCATGTGGAGTCAACAAATCTGTTGACCCTCGGAATGCTGCATTATGTGGCAACTATGTTGGTTTGGCCTTAGTGCAATTTTGTCCAGAGGCTGGTATTCTATCTATGCATTTTTACATTTCCTATTTTTGACATAATCACTTCATATGAATGCCTCTTAGCATAATCTATCATCCCACCCCCAAAAGCATCAAAAGTCAAAGACACTGAGAGGAAAAGAGATGATAAAGACTAAAAAAAAAATGCCTTGCAGGATGAATTTATTTCCTATGTACAATTAATGAGGTATTGTTCAAGAAATCAGCACTCTAACAGCGAGCGCTTAAATCTTTTCTAGTGACACAGAAAATAGACCATATGGTAGGGTACATGCAAAGGGTTCAACGACAAAGTAATCGCAGATTAAGCTTGAGAACAATGCACCCGGGACTTCACAGAGCCTTTGAGCAAGTCAGACTTTTCTCACCCCAACCTCAAAATGATTGAAAGAAGATCTCAAAATATCAGTAGAGGAAACACCTCATAGAATCTAATTATGAGTAGGGCAGAGCAGTATCGCCAGGTAGGGTACTGCTCCACCAAATTACAACTGGCCCAGTGTTACAGCACCTGGATTTCTTAGTTACATGAACACTAAGCCAGAAACGCCTGGAAACATTTGGCTAGTAAAATCAAATGTGGAGTGAGAGTAGCCCGGTTACCAGCCCATGCTCAACCACCTTTTACAGCTTGGGGAGACAAAAAATACTATATCTGCCTGGCACTAGCCTCACCTGGCTCCTGATACCTTTCTGTTCCCTGTCCATATGTCTCTGCCCTGCTCCCCTTTATCAACTGCTCAAATTAGGCAGTAAATAGGAGAGAATTTGTCCCTGTAATGGGGATTCCACAATTATAGTTCAACCCGGTAATTCTGCATCTGCGTGTTATTCCACATTCCAGAAACAACAACTCAGAATAGCCAGGTTTACGTGAAGGGATATCATACAGGCATGTGAATTCTGGCCACCAGTACCGCTGTGACTAAATCGAGTTCACTCATATTTGGGTACAAAGAGAGCTATTTGGTCAGTTATGGTTACTCCGTAAAGAAAGAGAAGAGAAACTTTGCAGCAATATAAGAGATGTGGTGTCTCATCAAGTGGAAGAAATACATTTCCAGGATGAGTTGGTGAGGGACAAGACAACTATGCAAACAAAGAATGAGCATTCCTAACAAAACAAAGCAAAGACCAAGAGCCCCAGTGCAGGCAATCAGGAGAAAAAAATGCAAAGATAAATGCAGCCATAGAATCAGCCAAACAACCAGCTTATTACCTGCTTCACATGGTACTATCCTCACCATTGCCAAGTAATTACAATTTTTCTTTATCACCCAAAACTCTATCAAAACAGAACCTTCTCCCTAAATCAATCCAAACTTTCTTCTGCATCTGGAACTAACAAATGCTGTAGTAAGAAGGAACCAACAAATAGGCGAATCCTAAGCAAATCACAACCGAGGAGACATCCTGCAGTTTAACTCCTATACAGCCCGCAATCACAGCCAAAAAACCACTAAACAGAGCTAAAATCAAGAGAAGGTTCATTAGCTCAAATGTGCCAAAGCCAATGGTAGGGAACCTTTAGAGCCAATGGGTAAGAAATATCTGGACTGGCAAAGGGACACAATCAGACTGAGACTGCTATGAGTCAAAGAGACTGTGGGAGAGATGGAGTCATCATAGGCTGCAGGGAAGACATACCACCTACTTCCTGAGGATCCGCAAGAGGCTAAAGAAGACTCTTCCTTATAAATCTCAAAGCATCGTGTCTCTCAGTGCACAGACCGAGTGACCCCTGAATAAACTAGAGGGCACATAAAATAAGAGGCTGAAGAATAGCAACCCCATCACCCACATTTGAATGTTTCCCCTGTTGAATGAATCTATCTTTATGTATCTATCTTTCCCATCCTTTTAATGATTGCACGGTTGTGTAAGTGAAAGTGAATTCCAGTGCAAAGCTCTGAATAGTCAAATGAAACACTAAAATGAACTGAAATGCCTAGTTATCACCGTTATTAATAGCAACTTGCATGCATTCACTGTGGTACTGTTTACTGAAAGACTTACCGGTATGAACATCATCATCACATTTATTATGTGGTTCAGAGCTGATTTTAAGCATATGTGATTCATATTCAACTGTTCAGCTCTCATTTTGAACTTCTCTGCAATATACGTTTACTTCTTGCCCTGGACTGCTAGTCAGTCATCCAAAGGGGCTCTCGTCAGGAGGCAGCTTGCACCAGCCCATTTCTCCTGTTAGCACTGCCTAAAACAGAACCAACTACTAACCATGAAAGTGAGGAGAGGATGTCATATAATGGCCAGAGCTGCCGACTTTGGAGCTGGGGAGCCACGTTCGAATCTTGGCGTCGGCTCAACATCCTGTGATTGTGGGCAAATCACTTAATCTCCCCTGCCTACCATAAATGAATGGGAAACAGCATTTACAACACAGGCTGAGCCATGCATGCCATTTCCCCACATGCACATATGCATGGCTAAGGCAGTGCACAGTCTAGATGCGCAGATGGGCGGGCACATGAAGAGGAAGGATCGGGAGAGGACGTTGTCTGGTAAGTGGGGTTGGGTTTCGGGGGTAGTTTTTAGGGGCAGGGTAGTTTTTAGGGGTTGGGTTTGTTTTCAGGGCTCGGGGGGGTCGGGTTGTTTTTAGGGCTTGGGGGGGATCCACCTTCTTTTAGGGCTCAGGGTGGTCGGGTTCTTTTAGGGCTCAGGGGAGTCAGGGTTGTTTGTAGGGCTTAGGCGGGGGTCGGGTATTGTTTTTAGGGCTCACGGTTGTTTTTAGGGGTCAGGTAGGGGGGGGATGGGGTGTGATCTTTAATCCCTTTACCAGTCATGCCTTTACCATGAAATTGCACGATAAAGGCATGCGTGGTAATGGAATGCGTTATTAAGACGCATTCGTCGTTCAGGCAGCGTTGTAGAGGCATGTGTAGGTTAGCCATGCATGCCACTGACATACAACCTAAATGAATGTTTCCTTAACTGGTGCTCATGAAAAGCCCCGGTGTTGATGAGTAACTGCCGGTGCTGAGCACCGGAAACCACCGGCTCAAATTAAGCACTGTATGTGAATGGGATGGCGTAGGAAATGGTGCATGTTGTGTTAGTAGATACAAAAAACTGATGGGAGATATCAGATGAGACTGCTGTTTAGAAGTGGGCATCTTTTAATAAATACCTGAGTGTTTATTTGAATTTGTGAACTGGGGTGGGAAGACTGACAAACAGGAGTTGATATTGCGTGCCAATGACAGTGCAAATTGACGGTAGGTTTAGAAGGTCAAAATCATCAGCGGAAAATTGTGATCTGAGAGGTCACAGTTGCAGAATAGAGGGCACGAGCAACAGCGTTTGCAGCATTTAGGAAGCAAATATCCCAAAGCCAATGGGGTAGAGCTGTGGGATGCGAAATGGTAGCAAGGCGTTACAATTTATAAGGGTACTGATGAGATGTGTCAGAATTATTTGGTTCATTTCTACATCAATGCGCTTTTCCATTTATTTTACACGGGGTTTTGGTAAAGGTAAAGAATTATTTCGGGATCAGATACATGGAAGGGAAGAAAGGCTTAAAGTCCGAGATCAATCACCAACGTCAGCCAGAAGTGGAAGCCTACTAGCAGAAGGGATCTGTGCATGCTAATGAAAAGGTGGTAAAGCCTTGGTGAAGGAAAAATAGTTTCAGGCTCTGTGATGACCCAGACACCAGTGGGAGTGGGCAGTTTTAGTCTTCTCACTGGCAAATCTTGGGTCGAAGAAGGAGATTGGGATGGCCACACGAGGAAATGGGTAAACTGTAAGGCCAGCAGCTGGAAGAAAATGAGTTCAGTGAGATAAAAGGTGTAATATTTTATACCAAATTGTTGTGCAGCTTTTAGGAGTTGGTGAGTTATGAGGGGGGTAATACAGAAGAAAATTAATTATTATGGAACTGTACAAATTGGAGTTTTGTGACAGAGCTTATCAGAACAGCTATGCTTTTTTAGTGTGGAGATCTCAATTTAACAAATAACATGAGCTTAAATACATCATCGCATGTTCTTAATTTTATTTACTAGTAATACCTTTGGTTAAAATCAGTGTGTAAAAGTGTGTGCACCCTGCCCTTGTTTTTTATGCTAAGTTCGTAAATTACCTGAAAACTAATAGAAAATCGGGGCTTTGATTATAATGGGTTCATTCAGTATATAAATAACTAAATAGTATAATAACTCATTTTACGAGACAGCAGTGTAAAATTGTAATAGGTCAACTTAGAGTAGTGCAAATTCCAGCTGACCTATTACAATGGCTTTTAATTGAATCAGCTGCTAGCACAATGGTTGTTGAGTTTGATTGTACACTTTGGATTGCATTCAAGTTGATGCCGGTTATATCTTACAAACATTCAATTACTTTTCATCTTTTGCTGCCAAGTTCTGGCTACAATCTCATTCATAGAGTTATGGTGCCCAGATGGTTTTGCCACTGGCTTTTCAAAGTCTTTCCCACACACAAGCTCATGATCGAATTGTACCGCTAAATTAACTAATTGTGCACACTTGTACTTATCGTATGTGATGCTCTGTTGACATGATTGATATCACTTTCAGAATTGACATAGTCAATATTGACAATGCTTTTTAATAATTTTAATTCAGTGTTGTATTGTTTTTATTTTTCTAATATGTTCTCAAATATTTTAACCTGATTTGATTCCTCTCTTTTTAATACTGTGTTTAGAATTGACACATGAAAGGTCAAAGTGACCAAAATGTTTAATAGTTATAAAAATATGTATTGAAAGTCACATATTCTCGCATGATATCATTTGGCGGACAAATGAACTAAGTATACACGTAAAGTAATTTTGCCCTAGAAATAGATGAAATGGCAGTTACATTTTAGATGCTAAGGGGCTTAATTACAAGCCCCTTGCGCTGCCGGTGCGTCACTTTTAATATGGGAAAAAGTGACGTACCGGCGGCACAAGGGGCTTGTAAATAAGCCCCTAAGTTTTCTTCAGGGTGGAGAACTAACTCTTCTTACCTACATTCTACAAGTGCTACATCATCTTGAGGGCAGAAGTGTTGAAATCAGTGGGCACTCTGAAGTCATTACCATGTAAACAGTCATTTGCTGAGGGTCTGATGAATCATGACTGGCTATGATTCACTGACCCTGCATGTTTACGTCGCACAGAATCACCTCTCCTCTTATGTTGGAGACAGTCATGATGGCAGTCATAGAAGCCGCCACAAACATACAGTTATTTTATATTTGTAAGTGTAGTAAAGTGGTCCTTAAAAAATGTGCATCCATTCTTAGACCAATTTTATCAACTCCTGCACATCCCCATATTAAGTTATTCAGTATCCTTCAATTATAAATGCGCTGTTTGATTTTTCAACTACAATAAATTAACCATCTGCTGGAGCTCTCTAGATTCGTGGTCTGGCATGGCTGGAAAACGTCTAGGCAAACAAAAGTATTGTGCCCCTCCCAATGAGCTCATCAATATGCTGCAAAGGGTGCAATTTCAGGAGGTCTCTTTCAGTGGAAAGGTGCCACCACTAAAAGCTTGACAATAGCGGTGTATGGAATTCAAGATTATATTCAAAGTTCTCCAACTGTGGGCAAGGGGTAATGACAGTGGAATTCTGGATTACATTCAAAGTTTCCCTACTGTGTGTGTGGTATGCTGGAGCAAGTGAGAGGAATTCCTGGATTAGATGTTTAAATTTTGTTTGTGTAAATCCAAACCCTCCACAAAATGCCCACAAGCAGAAATTCAATAGGTGAAAGCCCAGTGGTAGGCTGCTGGAATTTGCTCTCAAGACTCTTCGAAAAGCTCAGCTGATCCCAGAGACTACAGCCATACACTCATGGAACTTCTGAAAATCAAATATTCGAGCAATACATCTACTGATCAGTGGAGTGAAGAGATGTATTGACTAAGGAAAGACAGAAATGAGATCTAACCCTAAGATTGGCCAGAAACCAACTACCTTCGAACACTAGGCTATACTCTACCCAGCCTTCACAACCATTCTCTTCAGGCCACAGTAATAACTAACTTAAGTATCCCACCACCTACATCCCCATGCAGCCAGCTAGGAGCCCTGATGGATACCTCAGCCTAACTGATCACACTCTACCACAACCAATCACACTGCTTCACAACCATTAATCCAATGTGTAACTAGAGCTTCTGAAATTGCCACAAGGCAACATATACTGTGCAAGCAAGGCACCCGAAATAATGTAATAAACACATGCAACCAATTATACACCCATTGGAGCTTTCATCCAACCCAACTGTATACATCTTGAATGCAGACATCTGGCTTTCCGATGACGGGTATATGTTGTTTGAAACTCTTTAGGTCGAACCTGGGTAGTGCATGCGCTGCTCTGAGAGGCATGCTGTATTCAGGTATAGACCTGAAGCTCTTCCCACTCTCCGCCCATATTTTTAATTGGCTTGTATCATTGTCCTTTGTAAACTGGCTTTTCATTGGTCAATAGGCTTAGTAGTCCCTCCTTAGTACCGCCTTGTCTCATTTTGTAACCTCCCATGAGGACACCCCCTGTTACATGTGTTGTTACTCGGTAGGCTTTAATTACAGCCTCCAAGCACTATTTGCTTAAATGGTTTTCTCCTGCCTGCTGTTGCAGGCAGGACACGCTCTCCCCCATTGCTTTAATTTTTTTTTTCATAGCACGACACGCTCATACAGTGGTGGCCGTGCCTTTGGTTTATTTGCGGCACCGAACGCGGCCGCATGTTTTTTTTTAGTATTTATTAACTTATTTTTTTTAAACTGCCCCATGCCGTACTTTCACTTCAATGGCGGCCGCGCCTCAAGTTGACAAACAAATGCTTCATTTTGTGAAAGTGCCCCATACCGCACTTTCACTTTAGTGGCGGTCGCACCCCTTTCTTTAGACACGGCTCGTCTAAGGAAAGCGGCGCAGCCGACATCAAAATGAAAGCACTGCATGGGTGCTTTTACAAACAAGCCTTTGCAATGCAATAGGTGTCGCATTTACAAGAGTTTTGTAAATGTGAGGCCTATTGCATTGCAAATGCTTGTTAAAGTAATGTCATTTTGTAGGTGTTTTTAAGGAACTGAGGGGCATATTCTCAAGGACTTATCGCCGATTTATCGGCACTTTAGCGCCGCAAAAGTGGGGATAGATTTATCGCCCTATTCTCAAGCTGGTGCAAACTGCCAATATCGCCAGTTTTCCAGCGATAGCTGGAAACAAAAATCAGCGCCACGGATGAGAGCGACAACTAACACTAATGACATGCAGAGTAGGCGTTCTCGTGCAAAAACACACAAAAACACCACTTCGCGATATTCTCAGCGACCAGCCAGATCAGCGATGCGACCCAAAAACAGGCGATAAGGCGCGTTAGCAGCAGGGATTTAACACCTGCCTTTTACTGGTGTAAAGCAGGACGACAACCTGCAGCATGGAAGGGAGCCCAGCCCAGAGCCACATCTGAAGACCAACACATGTCATGGAGCTACTGACCATGCAGCTCGGAGGCCCAAGAGGGCCACAACACCCACCGCCACCACCCCCAGGCCCCCCCTCCAGCCCCCCCAGACTACCACCGAGGCAGCGCAGAACAAGACAGCTGACCTTCCAAAAACGGCATGGCCCCTCAGCCACACAATTGCAGAATGTGGGTAGAGGTGGGAACCAAGTATGTGCGAAGGAGGCAAGTGACCCATCAATAAGAATGTACACAATGCCAAGTGTGGCGGTGATGTGCTGGACTGACTTCAGTATGCAGAGCACAGACATGTCCATGTGGACATATACTGCTGGTGTGTGTAGTGTTGTGGACAGTGGACGCAACCATGTCACCTCAGGCAGTGGGGAAGACCTTGGTCATGTAGCTGTGTCGTCGTCCCCTGTAAGCGTAAGCGGAGTGGGCTTGTCCGGCGTACGCCAGTCCAGCATAGGAGTGTGAATAAATAGGCCGGGGGTCTGGGCGTGGTTCACTTCCCGGATGGCCAACGAGTCTGCCAGGGCGGCGCCTCTCACCCTGCTACGAGTCCGCCGCCGTGACCGCCAGCCTCCTCAGCCGACCGCTGGCTTCCGCGACACAGGCCCCCAGCGCACCCAGCGGCACAGCACAGCGGAGTCATGTGTGTGCTGACTACTGCCTTCAGCCTACACTGCGGTCAGCAGGTCCCCCAATTAAAATTGAGTCTTGATTTATTTATGGCGCAGTCCAGTAGGCAACAGACATTGCTTACAGTGAGGCCCGCCCGGACGACGCATCCTCCCTGCCTGCACACCACCTGAGCGCTTCAGGTGCCACTAACTCTGTGCAGCTCAAGTCATCGCTGGAGAAGTGTGGCTCAATGGTTAGAGCGGCAGACCCTGATGCAGAGATCTGGCCCGGGACCAGGGTTCAATTCCCGCCTCGGCGGGTCTTGGGCTCAATTTCCTCGGACCTGATAATTCTCGCCTCGGTGCCTATTCTAATCATGGGTCCCACTCTGCAACTCTGGGCAATAGCTTGCTTAATCTCCACAACGGCCCCAACAGCGCTGGGATGCCTGGCTTCACCCTGGGGGTGCCCAGGAGTGGACATTTTCACAGGGAAAAGCCAGGAAGGGTTCCACAGCGGTATGCGTACAGCGCCAGGACACCCCTTTGGGGGTATAAGTGCGCTTTACAAGTACAAATTTCATTTCATTCATTTCATTTCATTTCATTTCAAATTTCATCGCCACGTGGCTGTGTGCCCTTGCTGACCACTGCCTCCGGCCTACACTGCGGTCATCAGGGCTCACAATTCAAATAGAGTCGTGATTTTTTTATGGCGCAGTCCAGTAGGCAACAGACATTGCTTCCAGTGCGGCCCGCCCAGATGACACATCATCGCAGGCTGCGCACCCGCTGAGCGCTCCAGGTGTCACTAACTCTGTGCAGCTCAAGTCAATGCCACGTGGCTGTGTGCCCTTGCTGACTGCTGCCTCCGGCCTACACTGCGGTCAGCAGGGCTCACAAATCCAATCCAATCCTGACCTGCAAGGACACGCCATCATCGAAGGCTGCGCACCCGCTGAGCGCTCCAGGTGCCACTAACTCTGTGCAGCTCAAGTCAACGCCACGTGGCTGTGTGCCTTTGCTGACCGCTGCCTCCGGCTTACACCGCGGTCAGCAGGGCTCACATATCAAATCCAAACCTGACCTGCAAGGACACGCCATAATCGCTGGCTGCACACCCGCCACCACCGCCAGGACCACCTCCAACCAACAGCTGCCAGATTCGGAGGAGTCTCACAGCCAGCCTATCAAAGTTGCTCACAACTGTCTCGGATGCCATCATCAGCTTGATACCCTGCTCAGCTCTTCAGGTGCCACTAACTCAGTGCACCACAACTCATGGACCCTTCATGATTGAGTTTTGTGCTGTGCACAGCGGACGCAACAATGTCACCTCAGGCAGTGGGGAAGACCTGGGACGATGGTGATGAAGATGAGGCAGGTGTACCACACCCCACTGCAGCTGCAGCAGGAATATCCCGAAGGGACTAACTCATTAACAATTTCTTCACATGAGCACGCTCAGCTCTGGTGCCCCTATCTCAGTGCAGCTCAAGTCATTGCCACGTGGCGGTAGGCCTGTACCGGCCAACGTGCACCACAAGTCATGGACCCTTTATGATTGAATCTGTGTGTGTGATCTGATGATCACTGTTCTAGTTGTTGCCAGCACCAAGCACTCCCTGAGGGCTGGCTTACACTCACCCCACACCCATCCAGCACAGGTGTCACTGGACAGTGACCCTGGTAATAAAAAGGGGCTGGGCGCACGTGCCCGTAGCCAGTTCCACTATCTATCTAAGTGTGTCCGTGTGGTCATTATGTATGCATGATGGCCCCGGGCCCTACCACATTACATTGTGCTGTGGACAGCGGACGCAACCATGTCACCTCAGGCAGTGGGTAAGACCTTGGACAGGTAGGTTTGTCGTCCCCCCTGTAAGCGTAAGCGGAGTGGGCTGGGCCGGCGTACGCCAAGCCAGCGTAGGGGTGTGAAGGATTTGCCCAGGGCTCTGGGCGTGGTTCAGTTCTGGCCTGAACAAGGAAGTAACTAATGAGTGTGTCACTGTTGTAGTGTCAGTGCCACCCAGCCCGCAATCGACAATGTTGCAATGTAGCATGCATCCGGAGGGCGGGCTCGCATGAACGGAGAAATGAAGGAGCGCAAGACCGCTTGGGGTCTTGGCTCATACATGCCAAGTGTTGTGTGTATCTGTACTGCCGCAGTATGAGCCAAATGCCTAGCCTTGATCGCAGCGCGAGTTCAGCCAGGCATGAACTCTACATCTGTGTCCGCCCTATCCTTCCCACAGGCCTACACTCACGTGGCCGCCCACCTTCAACGGCCAACATCACAGTGTCGTTGTCAGGCTTGTGGACATGCGCAGACAGGCATGACAATGGTGTGCCGTAGGAGTGCAAGTGATGCAACCGCGCAGGGCACACAAGTAAATAGGCTCGGGGGGAGGGAGGAGCAGCTGTGAGGCAACGTAACACACAGTGATGCCGCTCATTTGCCACATGCAAGACATGTCAAACATGAATCCCAAAGTCGCACACATCCCACCCCACCCCCAACAAGCCACTTCACATTTCCTGAATGCAAGCAGATGAGAAACTAACATTAGGGATGAAAGCGCCTTTGTCTGAACTATCAGGCAGAAGCACGTCTGCACCTCCGACCTCAGAATTGCATGTGCCCGGCACCCCCTGACAGATACTATAGCAGCTGATGACGACTCCCACACTACGCACAGCCCGACGAAAGACCAACGTATACACACCCCACACACAGAAGTCCTTGCTCGAAGTTATCTTGCATGGAATGGCCTTCACACTTACTCCCACACCATCCCAGGCATACAACCGTTGCACACTAAAACAACTCATTGATCCGAGCTGTGGCATTTCATCCACAGAACTGGCGCAGGTCAGAACAGTGCCGCATGCAACCAGAGCCACTAACGCAATGGCAGAACATCCCGGACACATGCACAACCCCTGTCAGGTGGAACTGTACTGTGCACGTATGCTGCGTTTACTGGGGGCACTGCCATTGGCAGTGCTGCGGATCAGTTACCGGCTAAGCTTCCGCCTTGCCAACGTCACCTGCGTTCAGCCTGTGTTGCATTGTCGATCGTGCATATTCGAGTGGTCCATGGATGTCTGCCTATCCAACAGGACGGTAGCTGAACTGGATTTTGACATGTGTGTGCGCCCCCTGTTGGCCCACAACCAGGAGTGTCACCGTGATACCCGTTTATGGGATGCCTTGATACTTGGCATACATGCTGGAAGCTGGACCTGGGAGATTGTACAACTCCTCGTGTGCAGTGACCACATTGAACCGCTCCCCTATTGGGCTGTAGTGCTAATTGGTGAAAGGGGGTGGATGCAGCACATCTGTCCGGACCTGCTAATGGATTGCCTCGCCGTCCTGTTTGATGAAGTTGACAACGAGCTCATGTTGGAAATGATAGCCTACGGAGCTGCAATCGCTTTCATGGATGAGTAACTACGAACCTGCACACACAACAGATTGGAACCCAATGCACATGTCCCAACACCTTGTTGCATCTTGGAGATCTGGTCACATGTCCCACGACAACAGTGGACATGGCTGCATTTGCCTGGACTCCGAATACATGAGCGGACAACAACACGGGTTAACACACACCTGTGAAAGGTGAGGCACTCCCCCGGAGTGGACAGCGGCGCTTGGCAACGTTCCTCATCCTGACATACTGCTGCATTGGTCTGCATGTTGTGGCACTTATCTTGCCCGTACTGACACGCATATGCTAATAAAGTCTACGCACCTTCACTTGGATTCAACTGTGATGAGTGTTGATTTGAATGACAATGTGTGTCTCACTGCCTATCTGGGTCACGGCCATACATGCGCATTGATAGCATTACCCAGGAGTACCTTTTGTGGAATCACTGTCCCTACATTCATCCATACTTTCATACTTGATTGCTCATAGCCACGACACATCTGTGTGAATTAGAATGTTTTATTCGCATTCAGTGGAGTGTTGAAGCTGGAGCAGTACAGGGCCATGTAAACCCCACTTTACATTGTTGCCTCGTGGAGGGCCAGCCAGAGTCCTTTAGGGATTGACAAGTTCATCGGAAGAGGAAGACTTCAGTCCGCAGTGTGATTGCTGTGTCATTGGTAACCAAACCAAATATGGCAGTCCCTGTCGAGGTCCAAGGTGAGTGTCGCTGAGTGTATCGGGGGACAGTGGAAGGTGTTATTCCAGGGCATGATGCAGAGGGCAGAACCAAGCTGAAACAGGCCATATGGCTGAGATGAATGCTACCACTTCATTCTTACTACAAAGCCAGATTCATCATCATCTTCGTCCTCTGATGTGTCAGGTGCCTCACATGTGGGTGGTGGTGTTTAGTCTGCATCACTGTATGGCACTGACACTTCAGGGGGCGGAGATGTAGATGGAGTAGTAGCAGCAGCATTCATCCCTGCCAGGCCTTGTGGCGGCAATGCCATGACGAGGATCTGCAGGGCATGGAAGATCACAGCTACATCTCGCTGGTGTGCAGCCGTGGCAAACATTCTTTCCGCCTGCATCCGCTCCATGTTCAACATGATCCTCCGCATGTGTCCCAACTCCCAGCTGACATCGCTGGAGCCACTCTGACTAGACAGTTGTTCTTGACTCAGAGTCATGACTCCAGCGATGTCAGCCATGGATTGTTGGAGAGCATGGAGCGGACAGTGGGTGTCCGTTAGGGACTGTAAGTGGTCCCTGATGGGACGTAGACACCCACGTATGGCATCTAGTTTGGCTGCCATGAGGTCGAACCCCACCCGCAGCTGATCAGTCATCTTCTCCTGGCACCCTAACACACGGCATTGGAATGCCATGTGGTGGTCGTGGGGGTCCTGGGAGACAGCCGTGGTGGTGGGTGCTTCCTGCTGTGTGGTCTGTGCAGGGGGTGGGGTCTCCTCAATGCAGCTGGGCTGCTCTGCTCCTGGAGGTGGGGTGCCGAAGCTGTCCATGGGCTGTTGGAGGGTGTCGGTGTCGATGTTGGGGAGGTCCTCTTCATCATCAGTGCTGAGTTGTTGGGTCTGCTCTGCAGGAGGTGTTGATTCTACCTCTGCAATGTGAAGGGGAGATGCAGATTGACATTGTGTTCACATGTATGTTGACGCATTGGACAAGTTTACTTAAAGACTGCATGACAATGTACATTGTGACTGTTTGTGAGGAGATGCATATGTGATGTGGGACAGTTGACATTTCTACACCATCAGGGATGTGAGGTTGTACTTGTACATTGTCATCTCACAGTTTCCTGTTATGCCAAATGCGAATGGCCATTTTCTACACACAAGCGGCGGCAGTTGTGTCCTCTGTTCTGTTGTGAAAGTGTTGCAGTTTGTACCACATTGTTGTCAATGTTGAGGTGCTCTTATTCTTATGTGTGTGTGCAGCATTGTGGGTGTGTTGCCCCTTCAGCTCTGATTTGGCTGGCCCTTATCCCTTTCAGGCGGTGTGCCTTTCACTTCTGTGCTTATACAGTGCTGAGATGTTGCAGACTTAGGTAAATTGGGCTATTGGTCGGAGTTGTGACTCTTGGGCATGGTTTGTCCGCAGATGTGCTATACTTAATTGTGCATGTGTGCCATTGTGCCCATCTCCCCCCGTCCCCCCAGTCCCTGGTCGTTACTCACCCTGTTGCTGTTGGGTTAGGTCATGTTGTGCAGTGTCCGGTCCCCCAACTCCTGCCACCGTCTCCCCAATGATGACTCGGGTCACCATTTCTTCCATCTCATCCAGCTCCTGGTGTGTCGCTGGACTCCCACCTCCAGTCTGCATTGCTGCTTTCAGGTTGGCTGCGAGTTTCAGCTTGGTTTTGCGCTTCACATCAGTCCAGCGCTTCTTGCAGTCGTCCACTTCCCTTCTCTTCACTCCGACTGCATTCACCTTGGCCAAGATGGACTGCCATATTGTATTTTTAGTTGCCAATGACACAGTGGAGGTGATCAACAGTTGGTGGTGGTGTTCTATCACCTCCGTAATGAGGATCTGGTTTTCCTGCGTACTGTAAGGCGGGTTCCTCTTCTTCTTCTCCTTGCCCTTCCCTGACCCCGAGGTCCCAGGCTGGTCCTCCATGGGGCTTGTGGGGTTCTGGTTGTCCTCTGTACTCGCTCCGGCTACCTCCATGGTGCTTTGCAGTTGCTTGTGTTTTTTGTTGGCGCTTTTATAGTGGTTTTTCCCCGCCTGACTTGTGGGACTTGCAGGCCTGGCGCTGCTTATCGCTGTATTTTTTATCGCAGTTGGGCTCATCGCAACTTTTTTCACGTTAGGCTTTAGATTTTTATCGCCGTCCCGGTGATTTTATCGCGGACATTTGACGCGTTATCAGGACACTATCGCATTTTACCGCCGTGTTGAGAATGAGACGTTAACACAGAGTTATTTTCCCGCGATGGACTGCGATATGAGACATTGCGTTAACCTATTTTGGCGATGATTATCGCATGTTCTTGAGAATATCCCCTGTGTTTTATACTGACACGTCATTGTTGTCTTTATTGAATACACGTAAAAAAAATAATTGTTTAAAAATGTTCCAGAATAAGGCCATATTTCACAGTTTCTGAATGTATTCGTAATGTGAACTTTAACATTTGTGCGCCTCAACAGGGCTCACTGAAAATGTGTACAATATTCTTTGGGCCTTTTAAGTGAGAAAATTAAGCCACAGTTTGAGTTTCACCTTCCCTTTGAATGAGATTGCGGGATGTGTAAGTTCCCTTGATCAAAGTTAGGCAGCTGTGAGACAGACTTGACTGTCAAAATGAAACTAATCTGTTTTGATGTATGAGCTGCTTGTTTGATCAATATATCTGGGTTTGATATCATGTTGTTTTGTGTATTCGAATTAAAATAAATAATTGAAAAGAACCAGGTAATTATTCGTAGCTGGATAAAGGATGTATTGTTTCTAAAATGTTCTTTTAAATTGCTTTTCCTTCATCTGATGTAATCTAAATAATTCTCAGTTAGTTCAATTTGCTTTTTCTTGAATAAAAATGTCATATTCAATTTTAAATATATGTAAATATTATACAGCACACTTTAAAGGGCTGTGTTTAACAAAATTATATTTTTTCATTTTACGAGGAAATATATTAATGTATAAGCCATAGAACTAAATCCATAGAAACTGTATAATTAGAGTTTATTCAAAAATGCCATTTTCTATCTTTGTATGGGGGACATTTTAGCTTAAAATGCGGGAAGGATCGAAAATCACCTCTTCAGTTCAACACAATTCAAGTTTATTTGAACAAAGTACAATAGTTGCCATTGATGCATTAATAATACATTTTACACAGATGCAATAAACAGGTAAAACTGTTACAATAATAAACAACGAACACTGTTGTCTTGCAACTGTGGTATCTTATAAAAAGAAAGCGTTTTCAAGGAAGGATTTGTGGTTTTGGATTACTCAATGAGCAAAGTCTCAAAATTACTGAGTTTTTGTTTAAGTGGAAGCTTTATCTGTGCTACGAATTTTAAACCCTTTCAGCTCTTCATTCAAGACTATATTAGTAGGGAGCTTGTTAGAAATGGGGGTCTCTAGTTGGCATAGGTAGGTTCCTTTGTCCAAATAGGGACACCCTTCTTCCTAGTCAGTATAAGGGAGTTACACTCCTAAAATAACCCCTGCTCACCCCCTTGGTAGCTTGGCACGAGCAGTCAGGCTTATCTTAGAGGCAGTGTGTAAAAACATTTGCACATAACCAACAGTAATACAGTGTAAGCACTACAAAAGGACACCAAACCAGTTTAGAAAAATATCCAATATTTTTATATACTTAAGACAAGACCAAAAACAATAAAAATCCACAATATAGTACTTAGAAATCTTCAGTTATCAAAATAACCTTGAAATACAGTTCCTTGAAGTCAATAGCTCCGTCCGGGGCTATCACGGCATCGTGAACAAATAAAGCCAAACAGTTCTGGCTGACCGTGGCGTCGCGGGCCAACTACGTTGTCGGGAAGACCCCCAAAGCAGTACCTTTAAAAATGCAGGGCGTCGGCGGCCTCTCTTTGAGCTCCGAAAGCACGGCGTCCGCAGGCGTCAGTTCCGGAGGTTGGTGCAGGAGTCGTCGGGCCCTTGAAATCACACGCGTTGCAGATCGAACTCCTCGCAGTTGAAGTCAAGAGCGCTGGCATCGGCGGGCGTCGGGTGCTGCGGTGCAAAGTGCAGCGGTGCGGCGTGTGATGCCCTGAGGTCGCAGTGTGAGCAGCGGCTCGATGGCGGCATCAGATGGCGTCGGTGAGACCAGGGTCACGGTGCGAAGTGATGCGGAGCTCGTCGCGGTGCTGGCAGGTCACGGTACAAGCAGCGGCGTCGTCGTTTTTGAAGCGCTGTCGTCGGCTGACGAACTGGAGTCGATGGCACCGGCATCGGTAGGCCAAGGCTGCGGTGCGGGATGAGGGCGGTGTGTTGTGTAACTTTACAAACGGTGCCCTCGAACCACGGTGCAAGCAGCGGCATCGATGTCGGCGTGAAGCGTCGTCGTCAGGGATACCAAGGCGGCGTCGTGAAGCGAGGCGGTGCGAAGTGCGGTGCCCACAGGTCGCGGTGCGAGCAGCGGCTCGTGGTGGTGTCAGATGGCGTCATCGGTGAGACCAGGGTCGCGGTGCGGCATTGCGGCGGTGCCCTCTGCGGTGCCTTCAGGACACCGAGTCAGCAGCGGCGTCGTAGACGGCATCAGGTTGCTTTTTCTACTGTTGCAACACAAAACACACAGTCCCCAGTGCTGAGGGCAGAAGAACTTTGCTGTTCCTGAGACTTCTTGAACAGGGGGCAAGCTCTACCTCAAGCCCTTGGAGATACTCAAAGAAAGAAGTTACCGAAAGTTCAGCCCAGTCCTTTCACTACCCAAGACAGAAGCAGGCACTGCAGGCCAACACAGCAAAGCACTCAGCAAAGTGGTAGTTCCTCCTCACAGGTTCTCCAGCTCTTCTTCTTGGCAGTCTTCTTGGTCCAAAAGAGTTCTAAAGTACAGGGGGTTGGACCCCACTTTTTATAGCCCAAAATCCTTTGTCCTCTCAGGCAGAGAGTGTCTGTGCCCAGCCAGACCAGTTCTGTCCTCTCTGCTGTAGCTTCCTGGCAGGAGGTGGAGAGGGCATTGTCAGAGGCAGACCAGGCCCATTCAGGTGAAAGGAAATTTCCTCCCCTACTCTAAATGCAGCCCAGGTCTATTCAGCCCTTTCCTGACCCACCTCGACTCTCTGGAGCAACTGCTCCTCCCCAGCCCCTGTCATCCAAAACCCAGACAGTCAATCCACAAACCCAGCAGAGGCCTACTGGATGGCTGAGCAAGAAAATACCTACTTTCTAAAAGTGGTATTTTCAAACACAGAATGTAAAAATCCCCTTCACTAAAAGATGCATCTTTAGATTCAGAGTTCAGGCATACTAAACTATATTTTTCTACCTTGTTCCTAGGGCCAGTTATGTTTCTAAGATGCTATAAACAAACTCCCCATTCTGTCCTATGGGAACAGGTAGCCTTGCAATCGTGAAAAACGAAATTGGCAGTAATTCACTATCAGGACATGCCACACACACCAGGGCATGTCCTACCTTTCTCATACACTGCACCCTGCCCACAGGGGTACCTTGGGCCTACCTTAGGGTGACCGACGTGTAAGAAAAGGGAAGGTTAGGGCCTGGCAAGTGGGTACACTTGCCAAGTCGACATGACAGTCCCAGACTGCACACAGGCTCTGCAATGGCAGGCCAGAGTTACATTTACAGGATGCTTGTGTGGGTGGCACAATCCAGTGCTGCAGCCCACTAGCAGCATTTTATTTACAGGCCCTGGCACACTCAGTGCACTTTACTAGGGACTGACACCTAAATCAAATATGCCAATCATGGAAACACCAATCCATAACACAATTTACAACAGGAGCACTTGCACTTTAACACTGATCAGCAGTGAGAAAGTGCGCAGAGGCACTAAACTAGCAAAAACAGAGTCAAAACTGGGAGGTCAGAAAGAAAAACTCAGGGGAAACACGCCAAAAGATGCCAAGTCTAAACGAGCTACATTTAATTTGATTTATATTTCTTGGGCTCTTTTTCAACAATAGTTTCTGTTGTGGTGTCCTTCTCCACAGACCACAATATTATGATCCTTTCTTGATAGTCACTCTTGATAGTGATCGACGTCTACTCACCAATATGCTAAGAGTAGCAAAACGATACTGTGCACCACTTGCAACGAAAAACATGTTGTGGTTGACCCATTCGTTCACCTTTAGCCTCATCACTGCCTTCTATTTGCTGATGAGGGCTTAGAGGTTGGCTAAATAGTTGAAACAAAGGCAGGGTAACATGCCTTCTGGTCCAGCTTGTCCACTTTCTCTTCCTGTCACTACCATCGTGATCCCTGAAAGCAGGGGTAGCAAATGCAATGCTAGTGGCAGAAAGGGAAATTCATAGGTAGAAGTTGCAACCCCGCATACTCTAAATGAAGTCAGTGGAATTCAGTCTGCAGCAGTCACTCTTTGGGCATTTTATTTACAGTGGAAAAGTGTTTTTCTTTTTGCCTTACAATCCTAACAAGGAGGAAGTTCTGCTACAATTGAACAATTCATTCACTTTTGTGTCCATATAGAAGGCCTCCATTACTTAATTTTTCAGATGTTTCCTTGTCAATGTCACCTGCTAATACTTTCATTAAATGCCATTTCTCAACAAGATGGTGTGGCTCTTGGAGGAGCATTTGTACCACTAAATTCTTGGAACAAATGACTTCTGGTCTTCCTAAGCTGCATCACTCACATTCCTGCACATGCTTAAGAGTAGTTTTATAGCCCTGGGACTGTACTTTGCAGGACACTTAGGATGCCTTGCTGTATAGTCACCATCTGGAGTCTGAGAATAAAAATATGAAGTGACCTGGCCTTGCTTATTCCTTAGCAGATCTATGATGTCAGTAATCATATTTTTCTAGTTCGACTTCCAATTGGCACCAGCGCCTTTTGTATTGAGGTTATGGTTATGAATGGTTTAGGCATTAGGTTCTTTACAATTAGTTTTCATCAACATGCCCATTCACAAAATCTAGTTGCACCGCTAGTCCTATTCAGTCGGATCACTCATAGTAGAGTTATTCTTATACACAAACAGAGCAGCTTCAATGAACCAAATCCTAGGAACAAATAAGATAAACTTATTAATTTTCATAGGCAGATCGTTGGTATAAGTTTTAAAGAGGGTAACACACAAAGTGTCAATGAAGGTCGTAGACAGTGATGTTCCAGAGCACTGATACCTTGCTTTTGCAACACAGTCAATATACCTGACTTTGCACTGATCCATGTACAAGCAGGCAGGTCTGATGAACTCGGGAAGAGATGGGTGGGGAGGGGTTGTGAGATTCTTAAGGACCTGTTCTTTCTGACTGAACATGCTGGCTTGATCTGACCATACTCCTCTAGCAATGGTTTGAGCAAAATAGTACAGACAAGCATCACACACAGCACAGTGACCTCCTATTGACACCCATTTATCTTCTGGGACATGTCTTCATTTTGTGAATTCTCTCTTAATCCCTGAAGTTGTCTCACTATTAACCACAGAGTGCTGTCCCAAATGTTTAACTTTAATTTCAAATAGCATTGTGAATTTTGTCGGATTGCCAACCATGTAGTATTTCACAGTAAAATAATGGGAATCTCATTATGTTCTGCAATATTAGTGTATAAACAGCACTGTAGGGCTAATCTTTCGCCCTACTAATCCTAGCTAGGGTAGAAAATCTCTCCCAGAACACGATCAACTCACTCAATTCGATGGCTCACTCATTTCTCGAAAGACAGAGACCATACCAGCCAAACAGGCCATTCATCAGAGAAGTGGTTGAACTAAAAACAGTGAATTAGCAACTGCAGTGCCTGTAGTGAAACACACTGTTTGAAGCAAAAGAGGCATTTGGTAAGAGGCATACGAATGACTACCCAAAAAGATTTAAAAAACGGTCTACATGGACCTGAATAACTTAAGAGATATTTTCAAAATTTTCTATGAACTGACCAACATTGAAGTATTACCATGATCTCGTGCTATTTTTAATATTAAAAAAACACAAGAACTCAAGAGGCCATTCCACCCACTACTGTTCCATCATCAAAACCCCTCAGTGCCCGACCATCTATACAGCATTAGTTTTCAACTTTCAAACTAGTAGAATAGGAGGAGGCAATGAGACTTGAGCTAACAGTCAAAGCATTCAATGTGACGGTGACGCCACCGCCTTCTTGTGATAATTCCTCAGAACACTTGCTTTTAACATCACAGGCAAGCATTGGTCAAAGAGCGACCTGAATATATACCGATAATGGATTGCTCCTTTTTTGAAGATGCCGTTGTTGAAGTCAGGGATATTGGCCAATTACAGACTGATCTCGAAAGCTCAATAACTTATAAAATCTTGGAAAGATCATCAATATGATGATTACAAAAATGTGCTCACCAGGATCACCTTCTGCATGGGCTAGGGTTCAAGTCTACACGGTGTAGATCTCAAAATGAAAGATTGGATGTTTTTCTCTCTTCCTGTCCCATGTCTTCAGAGTTGTTTATCCTTCGCCAGGCCTTCCTTTGCCTGGGTCAAATGTAATACCTTTACATCAATATTCTTTTTTGAGATCTTAAAAATAATCTCTTCTGGCCTCAGTCTGGGTGCCAAGTTAGAAGGCATTTTGCTGTTTATTTGGCCCAGCTTGGGACACCCTGACCAAAAGATTAATACAGACCTTCTACGAATGTATTTATCAGTTAGATGTAAAAACAAGCATTTGCAATGCATTCGGTCTCGCCTTTGGGACCTTATATGTATTTAGCTATGCAGCACATTAGCCTGGGTGCTGAAACATCTACTGTTCTTTAACATGGAGGGAAAGTAAGCACCAAACTGCGTGACACGCCAGGTATGGGAACACATGGAGAGAAATATTGCCTTTCAGCGGGAAATGGTATAGTCCAAAGCTCTGTTTTTAATATAAAAGCAGGGCCTTTCGGTGGTGATATCACTGAAAATACAAGATTTTAAAAAAATATTATTGTCTACAAGTGCTCGTGGAAGACAATTTCTATGGACTGGAATCTAGAGAATGCTAAAGTGATTCTGGTATTTTACTAACCTCTGCTGGTCGTTTTCTATCACGAAAGTTAAATAGAGGCAGTTGCCAGAAAAATTAAAAAAAGAAAGTCCCTCAGCAGAAAGCAATTCTGGTATTTTACTGACCTCTGCTGGTCATTTTCTATCAAGACAGTTAAATAGAGGCAGTTGAACAGGAAAAAAAAAAGTCCCTAAGCGGAAGCAGACAAGTCCTAGGGCTGATCTCCAGAGCCCACAAAGTACATACACATATAAGTATATACTAAAGTATATACAAGAGGTCTCGAATGCTCGACCTAAAAAGTATTTCATCCAACCATTTATGCTTCCTTCCAAATTAAACCAGTGTTTAAAGATAGCCTGACATTGCATTGTGCTGCATGTGTGAAGGCAAATCAGCGAATCACTCATTCATTAAATCTCGTTACCTATGGTTGCACATTGAGCACTATGTGCCTAATGGTCAACCAGGCATCCTATTGTCTCAATCTGTTTGCTACATTGTCAAACTTGGTGAAAAGAACTTACTAGTTGGACTGCCTGCCATACTTTTGCACACCCCTCAACTCACTTTCATTTCGACGACATCAGCCCCCTTGGACTCATTCTAAATATACCAAAAAGTACATACATACATCACTAAAATCAATGGCCCTGAAACCTGCCCTACAGCCCAGAATACTTTACATGCCCTTTTATTTCATTGTGCAAACCCTCCAAAAACACCAGATCTCATCGTCCATGGAGACTAAAAACAGCTGAGAGGTACAGCTTTTGGAAGCAGCTATTCACTCCAAATCTTGCCTCACCACAAAGACTGCCTCTTAGAAGGGGTTTAATGCAGGCCCCTGTAGCCCCTGTGGCACAACTGGGCCCCCAACCCTTGAAGGGGCCCCCAAACCTTCAGCGGGACCCCATTCAGCCCAAGGCTAATGCATATATGTGAGATATAGGATACTCAGAGGCCCATCAACGCATTCTACAGGCCCCTCCCCCCATCTCTTTGCGGTACGGCAGTGACGTCACTGCCACTTGTCACAGTAGGAACGAAGTCTGAGGGCTCAATGCTTAATTGCTGCCCTTTAACCCCTGTGCGAGTATTTTTCCTCAACGGCGTTTGGCTGAAAGTTGCACTTTTTGGCTCCACTTTGGGAATGTATTTTCTTACTGCATTCTATGAGGAATAGATGCTAAACCGAACGGATAATTAAAGATCAAGAAAAGAAACTCCTACGTCATAATTTCTAATCTGCGCACTTGCTCACAATTAGGATAGCCCCATTTCAGGATATTTTTGTAACTTTTTCAAAATGCTTCTCTTCAAAGGCTGCAAGCAATCACTCGCCTTGTCAGAATCAGCTCTTTTGTTTTGAGCCTTTAACTTTTGTTCTTCGAAGCCTGAATGGGGCCTTTTAGAAGGGTAATCTTTACTAAGATGACAGATGCGTGACTACAATCAACTGTTGATTACACGGGATAATGTGCCCTCAGCTGTAATGCTTGAAAGAGAAAAAAAATTAGAGAAAATCCACAAAGGACATTCTTATGAAGAGGGGAAGCAGCATTTACTTTAGAATATAACCAACACAGTAGACAAATGTGAAGCAATAACGATAACAAACAGCACAAGAAGAGGTTCAGAGCAGGTGTCACACACAAAACGATCAAAATGAGAGGCAAAGTGAAATCAATGAAAAAAAACAGTCATAACCTTCAAAACATTTTTTTTCCGATAAGTATTGTACTTAGCTGGAAAATCCGAATTCTAGGATAATAAAATGAAGATGCCCGGGAGTTTTTAGGAGGGGTCCTATATTTTAGTATTTAAAAAAATTAAAATATTTAAGAGTATTTATTTAAATTAAAATTATAATGCACTCAGCAGTAGTAACTCTTGCAACGGGCATTTGTGATGGGACTGGGCAAATTGCTGCGCCTTGGCTCCTCCTCCTTTTCTACCGCCTCAACAATTTTAAATTGTCAATGTACATTCTTACACACAAATTCAAAAATAAAACTCCATTCCTGTATGGCTTTTATAGCTGCATTATTTTTAATATTATTCCTGAAAATTATTTAGGGGTAGAAAAGATGCCATTGATTAATCATCACAATTATAATGTTCTAAAGTAAAGAGCGCAGCCGTAGCCCTGCCATGCTCAGTGTTATTATAACGAGAGGCGGAGCCACCACATAACCGACTCTACAGAAATGGAGAACATTTACATTTAATGACAATGTTTTTAACAGGGAAAGCTCATCCTTCAACTGCTTTGTTGCCAGCCCTTTTAAGGTGTCACACACGCCTACTCCCTCCTACCCTATGGGTAGGTCATTTCCAGGAAGAGAGAGAGGTACTGCTGTCCTGTTTCCCCATTGTTACTCCTAAGTAACAAGCTAGTATCGCCACAGTGCCTGAGACAACAGAGTCTTGTCATCCACAAATCACCCTCGCCCATCCAAAAGGTGTGGGTCAAATGCCTGGTCTTCCTATCAACCATTAATGACATATCTCTTTAACTTATTTACAGCTGTATACAGTGACACCACCAGAGATGCTAAAAAACGACCTCTCTTTTAGTATTGTGGGCCTTTGCACTACGGACACACCCAACCAACTGTATTCTATTTAGGGTCTAAGTTACAGCAGTGTGATGAAATATATGCCTTTTTGGATGAAAACATGTAGCTCCAGTAATATTAAGCCCCCGTCTTAACCATTCATGCCTAACATACAGAGACCAAAGTTAGCAATTCCCTGCCAACTTGTAAGGATCAAAATAATATACTGCCCCAAAACCCTAGCACTAGCTGGTTACCCCTCCTATTTCTTTTCTTCGGCTCCCTCACCTCTACTTTCCGGAAGACTTGCCTCCCCCTTGCTCCATTTCTCCCAGCTCCTTCTGATTTCTCCAGTTGCAAATGTCCTGACGACAGAAACCATGTTTTTGGTACCTTGATATTTTCTTCCTCTTCGATTTGCCCCTCCCCTGTGTCCTGGTCCCAATTTCCGCCATCATTTTCTCCATTTCATCCGTCTCTCATTTATCTTTCTAACGCTCTCTACTCACTGATGCATCATTGCACAGATCTCATCCACTCACCATTGACGTCTACATATCCACACTCTTCGCGCTTGGGGCCAGCCCTCCATCCTTTCTATCTTTTCTGTGTACTCACTCCCCGCACCTTTCCGTGATGATCCCCACCTTCTCTCTGAGACCTAGCACAGCTTCCACTGCCATGTGCAAAGTTCAACACCCCCTTAGGAGACCGTGCCATCCAGCCGGTGCCCACTTCCTCCAATAAACCTCCCCTTCTGTGCTCTCAAGAACTGCTGCATAATGTACTATAATAATTTGGACTTAAGTAGAATGGATTTAGGTAAACCTATGAACATAAATAACTTTAAATGGAAGGTGTTGGCCAACTATTCTGTTTAAGCAGTCTAACACCACCATGCAGGCTCCGTGAAATGCTAGTTGAAGTGAGAAATCTGCTATACAACAAATGCATGTTAGTTAGAAAATGTACATGCCAACAGAAGTATAACCTAGGAAGATGAAAAGAAAGAAAGAGCTAACTTTCAATTTTGATGTCTCTATAGTGACGAACCCCTAAATACGAGTAAATTAAAGAACAGATTCCAGAAAGCACCTATTAATCTGAACCAAAGAGTCCTGAAGCTTGACTAACAGACATCATGCTGTAATAAATAATCAATCAAGGACATTAATTTGCTAGAATAAATCACAAGAAGAAACAGAAACCATGACATCTTGTTTATAGAAAACAAACCGCCACTTGCCTCTCTATCAGCCACCTATCATTCCCCTCAGGAGACTAGCCCTCAATTAAAAGTACCCCCTTTTTTCAAGCCCGTCCCTATTCTCCCCAGCGACCTCCTCTAAGCACTTTCTGCCCCCCGGATACATCGCAGAGTGTTACCTGCCCTGCTCAAGCCTCCCCCCCATGGTAGAAAAAGAGAGACCACTGTGATGGTTCCTCAGTGCACAGGGCCGGACTGGCCGTAGCGGGCACCGAACATTTCCCCGATGGGCCGGTTTTGTGGCCGTGTGCCGGTTTTGTCACTAGGGGCCGGTTTTACAGCAGTGCTGCAATATCCGCCCCCTGTAACAAAAGTGGGAGCGGTGCTTCTTACTAGCACCGCCTCACCCCCAGGGCCGGTCAAGCAGCAATCTACCAGGGCTGGTTGCTGTTACCAGTCCGGCCCTGCCAGTGCAGCTCCTGCCACTTCCCTGCTTTTTGGTGGCTCCTCTTCAGGGTGAACAATGCTCCTTTCCCCTCTGCCCCCTGAGCAGTCCCTGACCTGCAGCTCTCTTCACTGCCTCCCGTGTAACTTCTTCCCTCCTGGCCACAGCAGCCTGCTCTGGTCCTGCCCTAGAAACATTTGAAGCCTGGCCACCAGGGGCGGCTCCTCCTTTATGGCGGAGAAGCGTCGCCCCAATGAAAAAATGATAATAAAAGCATTTTATTAAACTTTTTATTTTTCTTCCCTAATCCTACCATTTTCAGCCGAGGTTAGGGGTCATCGTGATGGAGCGTCACAGTAGGGAGGAGTGGTGGGCACTTAAAAGTGCACGTCAGTTTGGACACCGTCTAAGGCTGGCCAAACAGACATGCGCACTTTGGTTTCTCCAACCCAGCTCTGTTGTACAGCCGGGTTGGAGAAAAGTTGCAGGCTCCCTGTGCGTGAGCAAGCGTCAAGTCAGCCCGCTCAGGCCAATCACAGCACTGCTTTGATGCTGGTAAATAATATTACCAACATGACAGCAGCTCTGTGATTGCCCCCTGGGAGCCTGTGCAGCGTGACCAGCGTCGGGAGAGGAGCACCGAGGTGGCGGCCGCAGGTGAAGGTAAGTTGTTTAATTTTTCACCCCACACCCCCACCCCCGTTTTTAGCTGCGCCGCTTCCAGTTTAGAGCAGCAGCCACTACCAGTCACCCTAATGCAAGTATTCTGCATTGGGAGGGTTGTGTCAATGGGTTTACCAACACGACGGCCCAATGACCCCAAATGCTGACACATCAAATTCCGTGCGCAAGCACCATCTTGGGAGGGGCACCACTGACAGATATTTCTGGCTGCGGGTCACCGTTCCTATATAACAGGCTTGCGTCCACGGGAAGCGGAAACAGAGCTGGTAAGGGCTTCCAGTAAATGTTTCTTTGGTTTACACCTTGATTTCTTAATCGAGTCCTCATGAACAAGCAAAATGACAAATATCTCAATAAATCCATGAACGAAACCATCTAACAGAACTGCCCGAGACAGACTCCCTGTCAGAGCCCCCTCCCTCCTTCTAGCACATCTTTTGTTTCTCACAGCTGCTCTGGGTATTGTCGATTCCAATCCGGTTTCAACGTTATTTTTTACAACTTGGAGTGTTGACAAAATGGCCAAACCTAAAATGGAGAATGACTTACAGTCCATTACATTTCAAGGAAAGGGTACTTTAAAAGGAAATGGCGTTTAAAGACATCGTATTAACTTGCCCAATCACTGCTTTGTTTACCACCAAATGTTTTCCGAACGAGCCCCTGAATTATCCTCCCTGTACTTCTGAATTACTATCTATTGTGCTAAGATGACAAAGATGGAAAGAGGACTAAACAAATAAACATTTTGCTTGAAAATACATAGCTATATCTGTAAAACGTCCCACTGCCATCCAAGGCAACCGGCAGTGTTAATCTGGGACCTTGTAAAGTTCATATCAGTGCTACAAATGTGTCCCCTATGGATACTAGATTTCTCTCGCCACTATGTATCACTAATTGAACCTGTACTTTAACCGCACCAACATGGCACAACGCAGAAAGATTCTGGATGCATCTAGTATTGCCCCATATTAAATCCCATCAATCGGGGCTATAAAATGCATGGCTTTATTGGGAGTTACGCTTTCTTTCTGAGTGAGCGGGGGGTCCAGCATAGTTATGTTATAGTTATGTTATGTTATCGGTGCTTTTATAGCGTGCTAATCACCTGTGAGTGGTATCCATTCTATTGCAGCTCTAAACATTGTCATTACACCTTAACCAGAGAGTATGTATTTACAGGCTCTGTTTCACAGGGTTCCTCTAAACCATGTTGTTGGGCTAAATGATAGCAACAGACACTAACATTTTAAACACCGAGAGATGGCAATGCATATGTTCAAGCATGAAACAATGGCACTATCTTCATGCCTGCATTTTACGCTGCAGCACTGTACAGTAATTCTGGTAAAAAAAACACTATTCCTGAACCAGTAAACCTTTACTAACAAATGCCCTGACCCGTCCCAAGACGTATGTGATTATTCTTAGAGATCAGAGACTTAGGCCCTAATTACAATGTCAGTCAGTCAGTTGGTCCGATGACCGACTGCCATCGCAGCGGGAATAGGACCGTCTGACAAGGATATAACTGCCATTTTCTACTACAGCTTGTGTTACAGTCCAGGAAAAGGGCCACAGCACAAGACGCAGTGGAAAAAGGCAGTTTGTGCACATCCATGCACCGTGTGCCAGGCACTATATGGTTCCTGGCACACAGTACATGGATGTGTGGGGGGGCACTACATGTGCCTCCCAGGCCACTTAGCAGTGGCCTACAGGGGCCTTGCTTGGGGACCCCAAAGTCCCTTTATGGCTGCCTTTTCATGGTGGTGGGACCGCAATGAAAAGGCAGTCGGAAAGGGATATCCTAATCCCTACCATGGTGCCTGCACAGGCACTGCCCACATTGTAGGGTTAGGAATCGGACCGTCGTCCTGACAGGATCTTTCATCCTGTCGGGGGCGGCGGCCCTATCCCCCGACCTCTGCGCTCCGACTGCCGGTATAGTAATCCGGCGGTCGGACCAATTCCCAGGATGTCGGTCCGCCCGACATCGTGATGACCACCTTACTGATTACAACCCAGTATCGTGGAATCACTTACCCTTAACCCAAGAAGGTTATCTCCATTTCTTCTGGTGTATAAATCTTCTTGCATGTGCTCTAGCCTGGTGCAGTTGCATTTTTCATTCTATTTTTGCCTAAGCTAGGAACAAGAACACAGAGACTTAGGTAAATTAGGTAAGTTAGGTCCCTCTTAGAATCATAAATACCAAAATAGGACTGGTAAGGCGATAGGACTGTATGAAGGTTAAACTTCACTGGTGAAGTCGGTAAGCTTTGCACTTTGAAAAGGTCGCAGCTTCCTGACTTGCCACAACTTTGCCTGAGATGAAGTTTAGCTTTTTAAGCATGGTTTTCCTGCAAGTGGATGACCTGTACAAGAAAGGTGGACATCAGGCTCAATGGAATGCTTCCCATAACCCCTCACAGCTGCTATTAGCCAGAAGTGACCACGGAGGAGTGCCGTCACAGTCACACACCATTAACACCCTGCCCTAAGGGGCGGGAGTTCTGGTAAGGACAGGGAATGCATGGTTACTTCGCACAACCAAAGGAGCTAATCAAGGATGTGTCTCTCTTCCTAGATTTGATGCTTCCTATTCTAAGACCAGCCAGGCCTGCACAGATAAGGACATAAGGCCCTAAGAAATGGCAGAAGGGTTTTATAGTGAAGTATATGATGCACCAGTAAATGCGGATACACGGCTTGAAGAAAAACACAGAAAACCCCCACACTGTTAGAGAGGAAGCTTTCTGGAAAAAATGAGCTTTACTTTCCAAGAGAACATTGATCAGATGTGATTTACAGAGTCCATGATCAGTGATATAAATCACTTTCCTTTCCACCGAAGATGCTCAAATCCTGATCTAATACTACATCTTTTTGTTATTTGAGGTCAAACAACTAAACTAATTATAAGCAAGTTGCCCTTTAAGGGAGTCTAGGGTTTCTTGTTCCTGCATCTATTTTGCTGCTTACATCTTATGGATGAGTAGGCAACACGTGCAATGTAAGCAATTTGATTGACAATGTTTTTAAAAAATCAGTATTTCTTTTATTTTGCATGTATACATGATATGTGTATCATAATAGTCATCATGGCACCTTGAAATGATAGATGGACAAGGAGAGCAGCAGGTTTTGTGACGAAATCTCAATCTTAAACGTCCATATTTTCAGCTTTTGCCTGAGCGCTGTAAAGAGGATTATTTAGAGTTTTGTGGGTGAGCATGGGGCCCCCGACTGCCATGGGCTGATGGGATGACATCAGCAGCCATTTAGATGATATAGAAGACATAAAAGTCTAATGCTGAGGCCTGGGCATGAGAGGGACACATGGATGCTGAGGAGAGACTGTTACTGAATTCATATGTACAGGGGTGGGCGCTGGAATAGAACCCACAGCTGAACACGAGCCGAGGCAGGAAACAAAAAAAAGAGTTGCCCCAAACAACTGATAAAGAATCAAGCGTAAGGAAACTGTACTTGGTCGGTGTTCCTCTGTGAAAAATGGAAGTGACGTATCGCTGCGTGAACCAGTTAGGCGGAAGCAAAGAAAAGCAACAGTGGACTGAACCTACTGTAAGCAGCAAAGTCCTTTATTGAATAAAGCAGGTCTTGCAGACAGCGCATGTGCAATGGCTAGACTCGACCTAAAAATGAATGTGTCCTTGCGCGATGTAACTGGTGCTCATATAAAGCAATCGAATTCCTTTAGGTCAAGTTCGGACTGTATAAAACTGGAAAAAAAAGCATATGTGCTTATGTTTTTACAAGCAAAAAATACAAAGGAAGTGTAAAATCGCCTAATAACTTTTTTTTCCATAGAGAAATATATTCCCCATGGAGAAAACACTTTCACTAAAACCCCACCACGTTTGTGGGTGCACCCTTACCCTTCCCAACCAGGAAAGGGATTTACACTTGCCATTGAGAGGTGTAAATTTCCAAACGTTTTCAATGTTGGAAGGGAGTTGTAGAGGAGTGTATGACACTAACAAACATGTACATTTGTGGCTGTATACTAACTTACAGGGTATTTGCGCCCTGTAACACAAATTGCCCACCTCCTCAACAAACCTGATCGTAGATTTCCTGACACAAAAACCTTTATGTGAATAAAACCATATATGTCTGCAAAACTAATTGATGTGATTATAAAAAAAGTCGATTTTTTACTGACAAATAGGGCTATTTCAGTGGGTTAGTCTGCCTTGAATGCACAGATTACTTTGAGAATAAGGTCCATTCTGTTTTTGTAAATCTGCTTTTAACCAGACCACAAGCATTTTTCACCCAGACCACATGCACTCAAAACCGTTGTATGTGCATCACCTTAATTGTGAAATGCTCCACACACAAACACACACAGCATTGAAGCCTGTGGCCTGTAGGTTTTAAAAGTTTTTGGGCCAAGTCATCGGGATTAGAGACTGTAACCTGCAGATGATAAAGAGCATTCATGTAGATCTGGGCAAAGGCACTGCCTTTGCCCTGCTCTGATGTAAACCCCACCACCACTCCACTATTCCCTTGACACAACTGTTAGATGTAATTGCCCTCTAATATAGGGGCAAGTACACTGTGATGGGAGTACAGCAGGAGTGGCAGATATCAGCATGTCAGTTTAAGATTTGCTTGGGGACCCTGAAGGGCCCCTTGGCGAAAAATTATCTTGCAAGGATCTCCGAGTCTTTTGGGTGGTGGCTATTCCTATGATTCCTCTACACATTGCTTCCAAGGAAACTCTGTAAACATTATGATTCGTTTTTCTGGGGTATACAAGTTTGTGGGTGAGCATGGGGCCCCCGACTGGCATGGGCTGATGGGGAGACATCAGCAGCCATTTAGACGATATAGAAGACATAAATGTCTGATGCTGAGGTCTGGGCATGAGAAGGACACATGGATGCTGAGGAAGGACTGTTACTGAATTCACATATTCAATGTTCATTAATTGACTCTTCCACTTGATTGAGCCCAAAAAAAATGACGAGTTCTTCAAGGAAAAGGGTGATGGAATAACTATATACGCACACACTTCGTCACAGTACCGGTGATGTTTTACTTCAACTGGTGACATAGGATGGAACTGAGGTGGCATTGCTTGCAATTGGTGAGTTAGGCGTTGGAAAAGGGAGACAATGTCTGCCAGTTGGGCGAAGGACAAGATGTTTTCAAAGAGAAGTGGTTGATTTCTAACAGATGGTACTGTGATCTATATCATTAACCATGAGATGTCTATTTAAAAATTGTAATGGACTCTCGGGTGTCTGACGGAATATCGGAACAACAAATATCGTGCTACACAAATATCGAGTCAAAAATATCGATGACAATAATATCGCCTAACTATAATTATAATGGTAAGCACAAACATATCGGAACAAAAATATCGTTGACACTAATATTGTTAAAAATGATACAAAAAAGCAATTTTCATTATATATACAGTATAAAATAGTAAATCTAAAATTTTTAACATATAACATTCATATAATGTAAAATACATAATTTAACATTTTAAAAAATATATATAAATATATACTCATAAAAAACACACATATATATATATATATATGTTTATATATACATATATATAATGTAACACTGTTAATAAAAATATATATTCTAATTTATATTACATTTTTAAATTATTCTTTTTAATTTATTATAAAAGCATAAATATATATATATATATATATATATACATATATATACAAATAAACATAAAAATATGAAAACACAAGTACAAAACATTAAACCTAAATTACCAAATTAATTAAATATAAAAAGTATAAATTACAAAAATGTTTTATGGAAAATGTTACAAACATTTTTAAAAATCTATACATAAACAAATAATATAAAATTCAACAAACAAAGAAATAATACTAATATATATATATATATATATATATATATATTTCAACATTTCTAAAAATAAGTATTTAAATCAGAAAATAAAACATACAAAATTCCCACTCCAGTCCATGCAACAGTAGGGAAAGCGGACTTTGGAAGAGTAAAATGTACTATTCCCACTGCTGATGGCCATACAGGGATCCAGAGAGGTTCTGAAGGGACAAATTGCAGGGGTTACTATCGAGGTAAACCTCCTACACACGGACCTATGCAAATTGGCCAACAGTTGAGGACGCGGAGTCCAGCATTTATACACTGCAATTGGAGATGTGACAACTAAAACAACAGGTATCGTGTCAGTGGTCACAAACTCTCTGGAAAACCTTGTTGAGGAAGCAGAGTGGCACTCATGGCGCAACAATATAAGGCTCCTGCGGTTCCCAGAACAGGCGGAGGGCCAGTCGGAAGAGGCCTTCCTGGAGGACTGGGTACAGAACACTCTGTGCCCCTGGAACCCTTTGAATTTCTTTGTGGTGGAGAGGACACACTGAGCGCTGGCTTTTCCCATGGGGACCCCGCCTATGGCCCTCATTGCCAGTATCATGAACTGTCGTGACAGGGATATCATCCTGAGGGCCGCCATGGAGCTTTCGGTCTCGCAATTTTAAATATATGTTGCTATATCCTGCTAAGCTTTGGGTTCTGGCTGATGGGAAATCACACCTTTTTTTTGAACATCCAGAGGAGGCCTGGGCCTGGTTGGACTTGACTCCAGACTATCTGCATGTCCACTGAGTGCAGCAGACTACTTCCATGATCATCCCAGAAGGGACTCAAATGGTCACCCTCGAGGCAGATATCCCCATCAGTGGGAGCCACAGGACCTTGGTGTCATCAGCAAGAGCCACAGGATCTTGGCCACATTGTGGTCCAGGAGGACGGCACTATTGACTGTGCCACGGAAGATCAGTCTCTGGTGTCCGAGGCTCTGCCTCCTGCAAACCTCGAGGAAGTGGGTGCCTTTGGCTCTCCCCAACGATCCTCTGATGTGGTACCTGAAACTGAGACATCCTGATATGGGGGAGCCTTTTCATTTTCATTTTCTTTTCCATTTTCCTCTTTATTTTCCAACTGCTTGTTCCTCTGGTTGGTCGTAGACTTCGGACAGGATTGGTGACCCTCCCCCTGATTGGGGTGAGGTTCCCTTGAGGCATGGAACCTGTTACACAATTGCCTCCTGAGTCTTCTTGAGAGCGGGAAGGTGCTCTGGAGTTGGGTGTGGTGGATAGGCTTATATACACCTGATTATGCCTATACAGCTTCAGTGAGGGTGGTTTCTTTGGGTTAGGTCTTCTATACCCCCCATTCTTTCTTCCTTGCTCATGTTGTTGCTCTCCTTTTCTTTTTCTTTTAGGAGTGACACTAGTTGATGTCGGTTGGGGATTCGGGGTGTAGTAGTGTACATCCTGACACTGTGCTTTGATTAGACTAGTATGCATATATTGTGTTGTCATACCTGTACGGAGTGGGAGGGGGTGTTCAGAACTGTTTTTAGAGTTGAATTGTTGGTTTATACCATTAATGTCGAGGGGGTGGCTTCGTGATTCACACTTAGACTCGTTTTGCACATGGCTGCTCCCTATGTCTACAAATTGATATCCTGGAACGTGAGGGGTTTAGGTACTTACACGGAGAGATACAGGGTAATGTCCTTCCTGCATCTGAATGCAGTGCAAATCGCCTGCCTACAGAAATCTCATCTTACAGACTTAGAAGCCGCCAAATTGGCCCAAGTGATGGGAGGGGCAGCTGTATTTCTCTAATTATTCTACATACGCCAGAGGGGTACTTATCTGGATAGCGCCTGGGGTTCCTTTTGCACTAACATACATGGTTAACAACAAACGGTTGCAATATAGCTTCTCTAGAATTCTTGGGGGGTCTTTGGTCTTCTGTTCGGTTTCAGAACACTTTACGCTTCCCCTTATTTGACACGTGGCCCTTTCTAAAATGGTCCTATTACCGCGCTGCCTTTACTTGTATCCAACATTCTTTCGACTGTGTCCCCTCGACCCTTTTTTGTCATCTGAACTCTTTGATCTCCTCTGTGGTATGTGCGGTAGGCAACTCCTGGGTTGCCAGACACATCCTGTTCTGCCCCCTGGAGGGAGGGGCTTGGCGGTACATCACTTGAAACGATATTATTTGGCCTTGCAAATTCAGCATGAGGCGCATTGGCTCACGGAGGGGGATACTTGGAAGAAGAAATTGCTGCAGGAGGACTCCTATGCACGCTTGCTGCCCTAGCTCCTGATGGCGGGGGTAGAGGTGATGGGCCGATGCCATTCCTTGTGCGACATACTGCACAACTTTGGGAGCGCACAGTTAAATTGGTATTACAGAGAGCCCCCTTTGTCAGGGAATTCAATTTTTCGGATCTAACTGCATTCCTGGCACTTTCTAGTTTGATGGATATGACCCCATGGCAATATGGAGACTGTGATACCTTAGGGGATCTCTTCCCCAATGAGGAATTCATTTCATTTGAGGCAGACTAGAATTTTTTCACTCTGGGGCCAGGGCATTTCCTTCAACACGCTAGCCTTTCGGCAATCACTAGGGACATTTGCACCTCCTTTCCAGAGGCTCCTCCCACCTCTCATACTTTCCGGGCCCTGTTGGAGATGGGTGGGGGGGCAATATCTGGACACACATAAGGCTATGACGGTGGACGGGGAGGCAGGTTCTCCCTCCCGCTAGGGCGGCCTGGAGTGGAGAGTTGGAGAGAGGGGATTCGCATTGGTCACTTATGAGCGGGTTGGTACGTATTATATCAAGTAAAGCTAGGTTTAAAATTACACACTTTCACTATCTCCATCGCACGCATATGACACCATGCAGGTTACACAAGATAGATCCCTCCAGGCCCCAGCGATACACCCGATTCAGTCATCTGACAGCGTCCTTCATGCATCGTGTACTGTCTGCTGGTGTGTGCTTTCTGGGGCCGTGTGGTCAAGAGGGTGACAACGGTAGTGGCGATTCCTTGTCCACCTGACCCAGTTACGTGTATTCTGGGGGATTTTCACCATGGTAGAGGCCAGAAGATGGCTTTTAAATTTCTACACCTGCTCCTGGTTTTCGCCAAGTGCCGCATGGCAATCACTTGGATGGGTACGGTTGGCCTAAGCCTGGAGCGTTGGGAACCTGATGCGGCAGAATGGGCTGTGGCGGAGGGAGTGAGACTGAAAAAATGTAGGACAGATGACAAACTGGGTGTGGACCTTGATACTTTGAGCGGGCTCTTGTCTGCCTTCTTGGACCCTACTGACGTGGAGCGGTCTACAGGGATGAGACTGGTAACTCCTCTTCGAAATCTACCTCTGACTTTCACACGCTCACATATTTGCTGCTTTTTCCCTGGCTATTTGTGGGCTTGTAGGCCAGGATCTTACATCACTTGACATTCAATATATACTTGCAAACTGTAGTGTGACTCTGGATCTGTACCTTTCTGTACCTAGGCGTTACATGGCATATGTTTATAATTGTTTGCTTTTCATTTTAATGCTTTCTTATTTTCAATAACCAACAAAGAATATTTAAGAACTAAATAAATAAATAAATAAACTGTGCAATCCAATTCCTTATTCCTTGCAACCTCGACTTTGATTATTGCAATTTATAAGTACCAAGGACTCACAAAGTGATAATTCCTGGATCTCTGAAGTGCATAGATGATAAACAGATAAGAACAACTTTGTCTCTCTCACTGCTGGTATTAGGAATGAACTGCCTGGAATGACTTGAGAGGCCAGACAACACCTGTTTTTTTCCACTAAGGATTTAGGAGTCAGTTAGAGCTTTGCAGGTGCAGCAGGACAGCCGGCAAATAGGAGGAGAGAGCCAGTCTACCAAACAATTCAGGGGTGGACAAAGCACCATTTTCTGTCTGTAAAGCCTCAGCTGGCTCCACCTTTGAAAACCTTTGATCAATGCTCCATCCACCACACTGTCGTCAGCCAGTGTAAGCCACAAGATTGGCCCTATTTAAGATGGTCCATCTGATGTACATGCTACTTGTTTGAAACCACCAGGAAAAAAAATTGCAGCCTTGTGTAGGAAAACAAACAGGAAAGAAGCCCCACTTGCTGTAAGGAAATCCCCAGCGTGCCAGCCACGGATTTTTGTTTTTTCAATAACAAACTTCCTTTTTTGGGGGGTCGATATAGAAAAACAAAAAACTTTGCCAAACGAACAAAACAAACATGGCGCCCCCTTGCCAGAGTTCACAAGGTCACGTTGGCAGCTGCACTGGAAGCTTTAAAGATACCCATGTGCTTTGGGCCAAAGTTTGATGATGATAAAAAAGAAGTCCCTGTCACCAAAATTGAGAGCTTGTGCTCTGCACCTGCAACAACTAATACAAATTAAGCACTCCAGGTCATCCACGTTGCCAAAATTAATGGCATTTCTTAGTGAATCCAGTACTGGTTTTCAGACAGCTTTCTCTTGCATTCAGAGAGCAGCTCTCACGCAGCAGTGGTAGCGACACAGAGATCAGCAGTGGGCACTCATTTAAATTCCAACCAGGCTCTGCAGAGTTTCTGTGCAGAATAGGAATCAGTGATGGGATGTGGTGAGGGTCCACAAAAGGCTCTAAGCAGATCTAGGTTTATCCATAATCATAGCAGCTGCCTCAGGTATGAGTCCTTCTTATTCAAAAGGAGAAAAAAGGACCTTTGACACACATTTAAAATTTTAGGCCAACACTAATTGAATGGAAGGGTCACCGAGAAGCAGTGTGAATTGCGGCATAAAAGGCTTCTTTCTACATCATAGTGATGTCGCAGTTGCTTTTATATGAGCCTTACCTGCTGATTTGTGTCAGCAGGGCTTTCCGTGTGAAGCATCGTAACAAAGAAGGAGTGTGCACAATGCTGCTCCGTGCTGCATGGAAAATCACTTAACCATAACCCACGCATAAACAGGTCATATCAGATAAATGAATGCACCCATCCAATCTAACATGGAGTTTTCATTATTTGCTGTCAAATGGCATTTGAGGCTTAGTCATTCTTTTAGCCACAGGAAGTAAATGCTATGAGCACTAAAGCGTGGTGCTTTTTATTACAAAGAGCTTTCTTTTTAAATATAAAGGTAGATAGCTTTAGAAAGAATGGCAAAGTGAACCTCCACAGCTATCAACTCTCCCTATGCCATGGAAGGTGGCATTTAGCAAGAGTAGGTTTTTCAGCCAATAGCACTAATCATGACGTGGCTTGTAGGCCTAGAGCTATCAGGGGAAAAGTGAAACTACAAGTGCCAGCATTGTAATTGTTGTTAGCTGGAAAAAACGCCTTATTGACCATTAGAGCATCTATGAGATGTTGTTTGCTAGCTTGAAAGGTGACAATGATACGGTATTAGATTGGACAATTACATTTCACAACCATGGCGATCCCACGTGGATGTCCATTCTTATGGTACTTACCAAGGGCCTTGGTGGACCTAAATGTAGGAATTTCTTTGCAAACCTTAATAAGCATTGGAAGGTGAGCTTCTTCCAGGACTTTAATAATGTTTTTATTGGTTTATCTTATGGATCTAACATTATTCAAACACAGGTGAGTGTGTTCTCTTTCGATCATCTCTAGGCAGTCAATTGTGTGCCATGCAGGGGCTAGTTCAGTGGAAAATCAGTAAGCAGGGAAAATATAAACTCATACTTTCATGCTGGTAAGCATGTGTTGAGAACAGCTGGCAAACAGGAGCACTGGCCTTTTATATGACAGCTGGTCAGAGGTCTAGATGACTATCCAGAAATACTCCAAAAAGCAACCCCAAGCCATTAGAGTGCTCTGGCTGTTGGTCCTGATCTGGCTGAAGCTTAACATTTGCTTTTCATGTCAGAGGATGCACAAATCAAAACGTTAATGCACTGCCTAACTTTAAGTTCAACGCTTTCTGGCGACTCAAACATGGAGCAGGCAGTGAGATGAATCCATGCTGGCACTACAAATGTGGGCACCATGGCTGAGCGACATGTCATTGGGTTTCGTCACAAAGGAAAGCCATGTCCGGTGTGAGAGGGATACACAAGGACACAGTGAATGGTACCAGCAGAACAGGGGTACAACCCATTGGCTATCAGAGCATACCACTGCAGCCTTTATGGAATGGCATTAAAAAGAGGAAAAGGTAAATTCTTGAGCTAAAGTCCTCATGGCAGTAGTCTGCTTTGTAGCTAAGGCATGCAAGATTGCTTCCCCGTGTCTTGTGGTAAATACTATGATGATCCTTTGGGTCAGGAAGTTTGAGGGTTCTCGATAAAAAGGATTGTATATTCATGCAGATTTAGGAGAAGATTGTACATTTGCTCAAGGAAGTTTGGGCAAGTAATTTGAATGAGATCTTTTTTAAATATAATGCCTTGCTTCCATTCTTTGGACCATAGGGATGAAAAAAGTGGTTGTGGCAAGTAAAAGTGGTGGGTTGAGCAGTATGGTACGGAGTAAAATTTGCTGGTTAGAGAATGACAGAATGAACTTCAAGAGATCCTTATGAAAGATGGACCCAAATGGAAAGGGGGATGCCCCAGTTTGGGTAAGAAAGGCATATTTGGATTGAAAACTGACGGTATTGGATGAGCATCGTCTACCCGAGGACATCTCATCACAGTTAACAAATATACCACTTTGGTCATCTGCCTACAGCAGCACCAGACAGGGGTGATTTCATAAATAAGCAGTGTGGCATCCATTAATTCAGTATTGATCCTCTGTCTGAGGCTATGATCATACAAACAGAGCCAAAGGTATTCAGATAGAGAAGCACAGAAGGTTCACCCATTTTAAATGACATGTTCTGCCTTTATTTACGTTATTCCAGGTCTTTTGCACCACATGCAGCTATTTAAAAGGCTGTGTTTCTAGGTGAGAAGTGTTCATCTTGAGGGAAACCTCAGGGGAGTTGTAGCACCCATCCATCCCAGTCAGCAGTTTTACAGAGGTACTATAGGCATCTTTATGAGAGCTGTGGATCCGACAGTGAGGGAGCCAAACCTCTGATGCAGCAGCATGTGCTTTGTTTTGAGTTTTGTTACATTAACCTATTGGTTATGAAGTGCAGCGTTTACACCCAGGGGAGCCTCATGGTGCTTGTCAAGCTACATCCACACAAGTCTGATATGTTTCGAAGGGAAGCAAGAACCAATGTTTTACATTTTTTTCTGGGCATCAAGGGGGTTATTTACTAAGGATATGTGTCTGGTGTCTGGCGCAAAGCATTGCAAAGCAACTCAAATTATTGTATCAACTGAATTACCATTAAAAAAAACCAAGAGAGAGTGAGAGATTGGTAGTCAGAGGGCTGCCCAACTTTTTTTTTTTAAACAAACTTTATTGAGTGTCACATAATAACGGCCATGCGTCCTATCAAGGACATTGTGGTATTTTCATTTTTTGTTTTTCAATCATGTACAAGTCTCCTTTTGGTACAGACTAAATAGCAAGTTGCATATGTCAGTACATCATACAGTGCTCGGTACGAGTATAATACAGTTGATGTATACTTTCAAATATGCCGTAATATCTCTAGAAATAAATACATTTCACAATTTTTAAACGATTCCAATAACGTGAACCCTTCCTCCCTCCCCCCACCCTCCCTCCTGGTCTGTCATTTCTTGAATACCTCACAACCTATCACCTTTGTGAAATGGGAGATTCTATCCACTGTTGCGGACGTGTCGATTGAGTGCTGCCATGGTTTATACGGCGCCCACTGCTCCTGGCCCTTGTATATAACTGTGTACGTCATGGAGTGGGGGTGATGTGTGCAAGTAGGAGGTCTTTCTGCCTGAAGTCTTCCAACATGATGTCCCGGTCCATGGAAATGGGATGTTTCCGCAGTCCTCGTGCCTCCTCTCGTCTAATTGCATCGCTTTTGGCACTGCCCCATCTAATCACATCGTCTTGTCACGCAGTTAATGGTGGACATCTGGGTGATTTCCATCTCATGGTGATCGCTCTTATAGCCAATACAAGGGCGAGGTCTAGGAAACGTAACTGGACCCTCAAGGCACTAGTGCGCCTGCGTAGTCCCAGCAGGCACTCCAGATTGTTGTCCTGAATTGTGAGGTGTGTAATCTCCCCAAGTGCGTTCCGAATCGTTCCCCAATACTCCCTAAGGTGAGGGCAGGCCCAGAGCATGTGAATAAAGCCAGCCTCAACTGTTTTGCATCGTGGGCAGCAGTGTTGGGCCTCCGGGAACATGCACTGGATCCTTTTTGGGGTCAGGTAGGACCTATGGAGTACCATAGTTTGTATAAATTTAAGTTTGGCATTGCGAGAGACTTGCTTGGGGTGTTCTAGGATGCTCGCCCAGGCTTTGTCAGTGAGTTCCAAGTCTGAGGCCTCTGCCCATTTTATGCGGAGGTCAGTGAGTGCAGCGGAGGCTTGCGCCCGGATTCCAGTATATAACCATTTAACCAGATGGCTGCCCTTCCCCATGTAATACAGCATGCGTACTAGCTCGTGTTGTGGGGGTTCAGTGCGTTGAGGTGCCCATGTCGTCTTAATGTAATGAGCTATCATTGCATGTAGTAAATACAGGCGGTCAGGTGCGTCAGTGATCTGCACAAAAGTGTCATGGTTTAGTAGAGTAATAATAGAACAAGGGACCCCCTCTAGGGAACGAATAAGGTCTGGGAGTAAGAGGGGAACTGAGAGAACCAATAGAACCAAGGAACACTCCCCTACGACCTATATCTCTTTAATAGAAGACTGAATCTAGTATGGGTGTACATTTATACCATACATCAGGTACTTATAACATATGAGCAACATCATTGTTTATTAAGATTATATTTATTTTTGTCATTGATTTCTTTCTTTCTTTTTCTTCCAATGCATTAAATGTCATAATTTTTTTCAATAGGTGCAATAAACTTTTTTTTTAATGTAATTTTTTATATAAAATGAGAATACATATATACAAACATACAGCATAAAAAAACAATATAATTACTCCCCACAATAACAATTCTCATAAAACTCATACATTCCTCACACTCATTCACATACATACAAAACACTTGTACACATTTGGACTCAGGGGAAACTAAAGATGTAAATTATTTCCTCCAAGATGACACAATTTCTAAGATCTGGACACACGAGGTCGACGCGCGTTTCGGTGGGTTGTCACGAGCATGAACCACCTTCTTCAGGACCTTATCCAAATCAGGCACAGTAACAATCATACAGATACAGGGGGACAAATTTTTATTGATGAAATTTCCAAGGTTCACAACTGGAACGGTGGAGTCTTATGTCGGAGGTAGTGACCACTAAATCTTATTTTCAAGATTAAAACAAATTATATGGCCTTCAACATTTCTTGTATGGATAGCAGCAGGACCTTAGCAAGATTTATACGCACAAATAGTATATTAGCGTATATTCCTAGATCTACTTTCTTCCATATATTATTTAGTGGCAAACTATAAATCGTAATCAGCCACCATAGGGGGTAACAACCTCACTGATTGGTAAAAAGATTTTTTTCGAATGATTGATGACAGTAATCACAGTTCCGGAATTGAATATAGGGTCCAACAAAAAGTTCCGCGTCCTGCCACCGTTCCTTGGTTCTAATGGTTTAGTAGAGTGCCATCACTAAATAACGATCCGACCTCTTCCACACCGGCCTCTGCCCAATCTTGTATCCGAGTCCTAGTGAGCCTGCCCCAGGGCATAGGTAGTCCTAGTAGGGGGATATTACTCGCATATGGGATCGCGCTTGAGGTGTAACGTAACGCCCCCTTCCAGCACTGAAGTGCAGTTTTAAGCAATGGGGCCCCGTCCGGGGGAATTTTTATTTTTGGGAGCAGTAAGTTGTGTAGGGCTCCTCGATCTAGGTCGTGGGGTACGTAGCCTATTTCCTGCAGGTTCCTGCCTGCCTTCCAATATGACAGCCACTGGAGCTGGCTTGCGTAGTAATACGCTCGAAAGTCGGGGACCCCCAGTCCCCCCTTACGGGGCTCTAGTTGTAATTTCTTGAGGCTAATCCTACGTCGACCCTTCCCCCAGATGAGCTCCGAGAGGAGTGTGTCCAGAATGCGAAAGGTGGACTGTGGGACTATCAGGGGAAGGTTTACAAAGAAATATAGGAGACGGGGTAGCATCACCATCTTAGAGATGGCGATCCGTCCCATTGCTGATAAAGGGAGAGATATCCAGAAAGCAATACTCGAGCGTATAGCAGTGATTGCTTTCATGAGGTTACCATCTAATTGATCAATCTGTGCCCGGTATATGTGGATTCCCAAGTATTTGAAAGTCTGATGTGCAACAGGCAGATTGTAGGTGCCGAATTTATGCAAATCTGGGTGGGGCCCATCCTGAAAGTACAAGGCGTTAGATTTCCCCTCATTAATGGCTAGGCCCGAGATACGCTCAAAAGTGGAGAATATGTTGGGGAGGGGTTCCGCCCCGGCCGTCAGGTCGCGTAGATAAATGAGGATGTCATCGGCATATATGGAGATTAAGTGTGCGGTGTCCGCTATTGGTATCCCCAGTTGCTCGGCCGACTGTCTCAGGGCTATCGCTAGCGGTTCCAGTGCCAGGACGAACAGTAGGGGTGAGAGGGGACATCCCTGTCTCGTGCCCCTGTGTATAGTATATTCACGTGAGATATGGTTCCCGGTGCGTGCTCTGGCAGTGGGGTTAGAGTGGAGCAACCGTACCCATTGGAGGTATTCGGGAGGGAGGCCAAAGCGTTGTAGGGCCGCAAACATGTATCTCCATGTTATGGAGTCAAATGCCTGTCGTAGGTCCAACGCTAAGCATCCGGCATTCTTAAATATCCCGGGGGTAGCCACCATAATATGATGCAGGCATCTGGTGTTTAGGGAGGTGCCGCATGCAGGGAGAAACCCACTTTGGTCTTTATGTATGAGCGTGTTTAAGACGGGGAGTAGTCGATTAGCTAGAGCTTTGCTAAGGATTTTGTATTCGGTCGCTAGCATGGACAAGGGCCTATAGTTAGATAAATCCGTACCATCGCGTTCCGGTTTGGGGAGGGAAACTACTAGGGCTTGCATGGTGGAGTGTGGTAAGTAACCGGAGGTCAGGGCCGTCTTATAAAGTTCCTCCAGCTTTGGGACGAGGTTCTCTGAATAAGTGTCATAAAATTCTGTGGGCAGGCCGTCTAGGCCTGGGGTTTTGTTGCGGTTGAGGCCTTTTATCGCAGCTCGTATTTCGTGCTGGGTAATGGGGCCCGAGAGATCTCTCTGCGCGTCCGCTGTAAGACAGGGGAATGTTAGTCCGTTGAGGAACTCGTCCATTAGCATGTCAGTGGTGTGTGGTGGTGCAGCGTACAAGTTACTAAGATAAGTGCAGAAGGCCTCATTAATTTCTAATTGTGTGTGTACTAAGCCCTTGGTCGGGGTGCGTATGCATGTAATGATAGGTGTTTCCGGGCTATCTCGCAATATCCGGGCTAGTAATGTACCAGATTTATCGGCCTCAGTATGCCTCCGCTGTGTGTAAGCCTGGTGGTCAATAACTCGGAGAGATTCAAGGGTCTCGGCATGTCGGATACGAGCGTCACGCAGAGACTCCCGTTTGTCTGGGTCTGTCACTGCTGCTTGTTCCAGGTCGGTCATTAGGCCCTCTATACTAATAAGGCTTTTGTGGACTTCTTGTCTAGCCCCTACTATGGACCCAATTGCAGAACCTCGCAATATCACTTTTAGCGCATCCCACTCAATGAGGTGGGAGGATGCTGTGTTCCAATTTTCAGAGAAGTAGTTTGTAATGGTCGTAGATAATGTGGTGCGGAACGGAATATCCTCCAGGAGCTGGGGCCATAATCTCCAAGTAGGAACCGGGGTGGGGACTCTGCCCCTTGATAGTGTAAGCTCTAAGGGGTTGTGATCCGAGAAGGTCTTAGCTAGATAGGTGGAATGGTGTATTTGTGTGGCAATGGCATGGGAGCATATAAACCTATCAATCCTAGTGTGGAGTTGGTGGACTGGTGAATAAAATGAGTATTCCCTGTGTGTGGGATGCAACTGACGCCATATGTCTCTCAGTCCCTAACCAGACAGCCATGTGTTCAGGAGATCAGCTTGTTTGCGGGCGCTTGCGCTATGTAAAGGGGGATGGGACCTGTCTAAGTCTACATCTAGGACAGCGTTACAGTCGCCGCCTAGAATCCAAGGAATAGTGTCCCATCCTGTCAGGGCCACACTTAGTCGCTGGAAAAACTTATCCTGGTCGAAGTTCGGGGCATAAATACTTCCCAGTACCACCGGTAGCCCATCAAGGGTACCTTTCAGCAATATGTATCGGCCCTGATCATCCACACGGCGGTCCAGCTCTGTAAACGGGACCCCGTGGCGAATCCATATGGTCGCCCCACGTGCAAAGGCCGAGTAGTTAGTGGAGAATATATGTCCCCTCCATTTTTTACGGGTCTTCAGAGCCTCCGATTCCATGAGGTGGGATTCCTGGAGGAAGACAATTTGTGCTTTCCGCCGGAGGAGGTGGGCATGGACCCGGTGCCTTTTATGTACAGCCCCCAGACCGCTAACGTTCCAGGTCAGCAGGTTATATGAACCTAAGGTGGAGCTGTGACTAGGCATGTTTGCGTAGTATAACCGTAGCTCCCCCTAAACTGGAGCCACGTAATTGTTACAGACCAGGAGTATCCCATTCCCTTCGAACAAAACATTCTCGGCGCAGCCAATCAACTATGCTGTGCCAAACAAATAACTACAACTTTCAAATACCATAAAACAGTGCATTCGCTTTGTGGGGGATCGGTGCCGCCGCCCATAGTATTGATTACTTAGTTACAGAGCTCCGGTGGCTCAACGGAACCCGGGGGGGTGGGGGGGGTTGTATATATGACATTTTGATATGCCCAAAAGGAAATCGCCTTAGGTGTGGGCATTAGGAACTTAGCAAGGGGCAGTGGGCCCATGGAGCGCCAACCAGGGTTCAGTTGCAGTCTTTATGGGCTCTAGTTGTTTGTACAATACAAGCAGTGCTATATCATTACAGAACTTCTACATGCAGTTTACATGACATCGTATGCGATGCAAATACATTTGAAAAGGATACTGGTGTGTCAGGTGGTCCAGGGACAGGACGTAAGTGATCTATTCGGTAGGCTATAAGCAAGTGGCAGGTCTAGCCATTTCAATTATCTACTAAATCATCTACAGTCTGAGGCGTCACTGAAGGGAACAGATTGATGCTATGTTCTGAGTCCGAGTGAATAGTGCTGTCTTCCGAGTCAGTCACAATCTTGGAGTGGCCCTCACGGAAGGAGCCGGCCATAGTCAATGCCTCCGCTCTGCCGGCCATCTTTTGGTCGTGTGTCGGACCAATTTTTGCGGAGTCCTGCGTGCCCAACATGTGGCGGCGGTCGCAGAGTTTCTTTGGTTTTGTAGGGCCATGGCGCAACGAGCCTGTTGGCTGGTCTTGGCTCAGTACTAGCCCCATCACCTCTAACCATTCTTCTGCATCATTTGGGCTGTCGAAAAAGTAAGTTTTCCGCTCATGAATAACTTTTAATCGAGCCGGGATTAAGAGGGCGTATTTGAGCTGGGCCGCTCGTAGCTTTTTCTTGACGGCTTGGAAGGAGGCCCGTTGGCGTTGTACCATTATGGTGTAATCGGGGTAAAGCGAGATCCGCTGGTTTTCAAAGTGGATCTGTGATTTTTCTCTCGCTTTTTGTAGCAGCACATCGCAATCTCTGTAATTTAAGATTTTTACAATCAGAGGTCGTGGGGGTGCCCCTGCCCTTGGCGCCCCGTGGGAATCCTGTGTGCCCTCTCCACACAGAAGTATGGGGATAAACCGTCCTGGGCCACGTAGTCTCTGAACCAGGTTTCCATGAAATCCGCAGGCTTGGGACCTTCGTGCGCTCCGGAAGACCAATTACGCGTATGTTATTGCGGCGGTTTCTGCCCTCTGCGTCCTCGACTCTATCTTGGAGGCCATTGACTTGTTGTTGCAGTTGCTTTATTTGAGTAGTATGTTCCGTTATCTGAGGTTCTATATTAGTCAGGACTTTCTCATGTTCCTGGACGGTGTCTGCAAGTTTCCCATGGTCTGCTCGAAGAAGAGTGAGTCCACTCGTTAGGGTTCCGATCTGTTGTTCAATCGCTCTACGGGAGTCTCTGACCTCCTTGAGGATCAGGTCAAGTTTGTCCGGGGGAGTCTCAACGGACTCAGAGGAGGAGGCATCTGGTGACCCGGGTCTGGTGGTGTTTCCAAGCTCTCCAGAAGGGCCCCCCGCGGTGGAGTTACTGTCCGTGGTTTTTCCCTTGGGTCTCCCCATTTCAAGTCCCCACGTCTAGTCGGCGAGATTGGTACTGGTAGGGTGAGGGGATTCCGCCCAGCGTGCTACAGATCAATAAGAGTAACCTGCGGGTTAATTTCCTCTGTGGGTGTGTAGCCTGACTGGGTGATCACAAACTGGTCGGGGACGCAGATACCGCCGCTTCTCCCTCCTATCTGTTTCGCACACCAACTCAGAGTGCCGCCCGGGGCGCTTTATGTTGAGGACGGCTCTTCCCCCCCTTGCCGATCAGTTTAGTACAAGACTTAAGGATGTATGGAAGCTGCCGCCGGTTCGTCGCCAGGCAGCCCAGCCGCTCCGCGGCGTTTTCCCTCTCACACAGAGTTCTGCCCCAGGTTAGCAGCGTGTGCGCTGGGTGGTACTCACTGCGGTCCCCTGTTGTCGTCTCCGCCCCGTTCCCACTGCGATTCAGCGTCCCCGGCTCCTGGAAGGGGGGCAGCCACGGGGGGGCCCCTCCGTCGTCAGTTGTGCAGCTCTTCCCCTCAGAAGGATCGGAACTCGGGCTCCACTTCAGCCTCCGCCCCCCGGGGGCCAGCAGGCCGCAGCAGAACCGCCCGCGGTGGCCGTCGGGCTCAGCAATGATATCGAAGTGCCGGGGCGACTCACAGGTAGGTCCAATTCCGCCTTAATCAGCTTTGCCCGCCATATGCCGCGAACAGTGTGGGGGAGGCACTATCCCTCAGAGTGTGTGTCTTGTTGCCGCTGCCTTCTTTGTAATCAGTTCCAGGGCCCAGCGCGAGCCACAGCAGGCCCGCGGGCGGCGGCGACCGTCAGGCCGTCGGGGGGTGGGGGGGGAAATGTATGCCGGGGACCCAGTAGCCTCTAAGCAAGCATGTAGTGTACTGTCCAGATCTCTCCTCAGATCAGGTTCAGGAGAGGCTGCCTGGGCGGCCCGCAGCAGCAGTAGCGGCCTCTACAAATCGGGGGGGCCAGGTAGGGTCCGGAGCCAGCATAGACTCCTGCGTTGCCGCTTCCATAAGAAAGAAAAAAGGGGGGGGTCTCCACCCCAAGCAGAGTCGCAGTTGTGGCCCCCGCAGCAGTGGTACACTGTGACGGGTCCCTCACTGCGCACTCCACTGCAATATACTTCAGCCGCTTTCGTGGCCCTCCAGTAGATGCTGGCGCGGGGGGGGGATGAGCCCCCACAGCAGCCGATACCCAACGCGGCCTTATGCACTCACCGCTCGCTTGTGTTTCTGTGCGGGTTGAGCCAGCATATGTGGTCCGTTGATGTCAAGCCCTCCGGGCCCGCGGTCCCACACAGGACTTCAGAGGCAGCAGCGCTCCTTAGGCTCTCGGGCCCACTCCCGTTCCGCCCACTGAAGGGCGCAATCGCTGGGACACAGGCAGGGAACTCGGCATCCCGGTCGCAGCCGCACGCCACAAGTAGGCCGCTCCGCCTACGGCCACAGATGGGCCCAACAGCAGCCGCGTCGCTGCAAGTTTCTGGCCCAGACTCAGTTGCGCAGCACCTCAGATCATCTTCGGTGTTCCGGTTAATGCAGGCCGCTATCTCAGTGGCATTGTGGGCGATGAAGCAGGATTTTCCCCCCCCCGACGGGTCCGGAGCTTCACCAGGACACGTCCGCCATCTTAGGCGGCTAGCCACGCCCCCCGAGGGCTGCCTAACTTGACAAGGGGTGAAGATGGTCTGTCTGTCTGTGGCGGTACCCATTCAGTCACCTTGTAGGACCCGCAATATCAGGATACAGACTGGTACTGGCTTTGATGCATTGGTCAGGAAAACCCTGGTGCTAAACTTCTAACCCATGTAAGTGAAGGTTGAGTGGGCCAGTTCCTAGTGGGTCCACATGGGGCGGTCTTACTTTAAAAACTGGTGGAAAGTCAGGTCCTTTTTGGTAATTGGTAACCATATCATCGTGTTGAAGGCAGGGCGGCTCCTCCATTTGGGCGGAGGAGCGTCGCCCCACTGCTCTAGCAGTGCGAGAAGCAGAAACATAAAACGGTAAAACTACCATTTTATGTTTCTGCTTCTCGCACTGCGAGAAACCAGAAGTGTTTGGTTGGGGGTGGGCGGGTGGGGGTTCTGCTGGAGAGCAGGGGAGGAGTGGCTAGCCCTATGCTGTGGGCCCTTACTGTTTGGTTGACCCTCTGGGGCCGACCAAACCAGTCATGCACACTCTCCCTTTACTCTATGTAGGCTGCATGCAGCCTACATAGAGAAAATGGCCTCCCCATAGGCGCCCCCATCAATCACAACGCTGCCATTGAGCGTTGTGATCGGCTTAGGGGAGGGAGGCTGCTTGCTTCCTGTTCATTACCGCGGGACCCGGCCAGGAGCTGCAACGGCGCGGGACCCATAAAGGTACGTTTATTTTAATTTTTTTTAATTAGCCCCTCCCCCCCCCTGAAACCCCACGCGACCCCAACCCGCGAGTCATGCCGGCCGCGACTGTTTGAAGGTGGAATGTGTGACAAGGTGCATTCAATCTTTGTGTCATTTCCCTTTTGCTTTGTAGTTAGGACAATATAGGGTCATTATCTTAAATCCAGTAACATATGATATAGCCTTATTGATTGTGATAGAAAGTTATTTCATGTGTCGAGACAGAGTCCCAGATTAACCTGGAAAGGAATGAATGCAGCGCAGCAACCAAAGGTGCTGTGGTGCATTGTGTGACAGGGAGATAGCAGGCCAGCACAATATCTACAAAGATGTGGCACTGCTGCTCTTGTCCCCTATATTGACACACTTTAGGCTAACCTGAACCATGCACACACCCATGTACTGTAATGCTAGTGCAAGGGTGTATGTGTGATGTCTAGCCTATTGTACTGGAAGGGTAACCTTCCAGTACAAAATACAATGATTAGATATACTTTAACACTTTTCTGACTTTGTACGTGTTTTGCATATCATAGCACCCATGTAGAGCACTAATCTGTGCTACTTTAGGGCTACTCTTGGGCAAACCAAGATTTGTGCTTCAAAGAAAATCCCAATTCAAGAGTTTGCACCCGTTTGCATCACATTTTGTGGCACTGCTCTGTGCAAAGCATTGATAAATCTACCTCTGTGAGTATATGATTTTCGGTAAGTGCCCTCATGGCCAGGAATGCAGGGCCTGGTGCCTTGACTGCCTCAGCAACTTCACTGAAACAATGCCTCCCTCAGCATGAGCATCTTGCTCAGTGGAAAATGACGTGGGTGGTGGACACATGCAAACACTGGACTGTGAACAATCTACAGCTTTAGGGGTTTATCCTGACTTGACCCCAGTTTCCCTTGAGAGTGGCAGCTTGTTACCTGCATTATGGCTACTGTCCTGTCAGCTGCCATTTTAGGAGCCATTGAACAACTGCTACCCTTTAAATAGAGCTGCTGCCTAGCAGTAGTATGCATTTGTCCCTTTTCAATTTTAGTTACAGCAATATATGTTTGGTTTTTACTGCGGTTGGGTGCTTTTTGAGAATGCCCGTTTAAGACATAAGAGGGGAGGGCTGGCTATTTCACTACCCTCTGTCCCCACCCCTCTGATAACTCGGACAAGGATCAAATACCTCTGTACAGGCCCGATACTAAACTTGCCATAAAATATAGTGGAAGTGACAGGTCCAGTATTAGAATTCCCAGCTGCCATTTCCACAAAATTTGAATTTTTCTGTAGATTGTGAGATCTTACAAGTAGATGTCAGTCTTTTCAGCAAATTACAGCATATCTTCTGCTGCATGTCCAAAAATCAGTGGGAGGTGCAGGGTATCATCAGCAGGTAGTCTGATCATTTCTAGAAATGTTGGAGAGTGCAAGTGAGGAAAACAGTTCTTGGTAAGTGGCTTTCAGGACATTTTTTACCTCTCTCCGGACATAACTTGAAGCACAGACTGACTACCCAAAACACATTCAAATAAAAGAGACAAGCATAAATACAACTTCTGGACTCACTGAAAATTGAGCCCTGACTCATGATTGAAAAAAGATGTACAATAATTTAAAGAGGTCAAATATTACTAAGAGTTCAAGTTTTTACTATAAAAATGTTAATGGAAGTATTTCTACGAATAAAATCCACAATTCATATACTCAAGCCACTCGAAATATGAGATTCTGCGGAACAACTTTTTTTCCAAAAATTATGGGTTTGCTGCATTTGCCACATAATCCATCATCTGCTGCAAAATACGCAGATTTTTAAAATAAAATGGTTTTTAACTCAGACAGATCAAAAGTTACTAAAAATATTGCAAAATGTGTTCGTGCTCAGTGGAAGGACCTTGGTAAAGGTTGACTGGTCATCTTTTAGTTGTTTATTTCTGTATTTGGTTGTTAAACTGGTACTAAGGAGGTGAAATCTTTGCCCAGACAGCATTACCACGTGCAAAAATGACAAAATAATGAAGTAATACTGGCAAAAAATGTGCCACATGATGCCGCATAATTTGCCCTTTCTTACTGCACCACGTGTAAAAATGACAAACTAATTAATACTATAAAAAAAGGTGCCCATGCTGCATAGTTTGCCTTTTCTTGTTGCATAATTTAGCCAACACTGCTGCATAATGTGATGCTCCCTTGCTGCATAATTACAGTAGTCCTGCATATACTACATCATCATCAGATATCGTGTTCATAAGAAGCAGAAAATTAAGGGGTCCCATATATTTACAATGTAGACATTGTGGAGAACTTGCGGGAGACATCTCTGTCTTTTGACTCCCTTGTCAGGGTCGTTCTGGCTTATAGGGCAATCTGGCAGTGCCGGAAGGGCTGGTCAGAAGAGTTGTGGGCCGTTGTTGGCTGTTTGTAGCCTTTTTTTATGGTAGGTTGGGCTAATTTTCACTGTTGATTTCCCAAATGGAACCACAAACATTGCCTGCAGCAACCACAAATGCAGGTAGTCTCCCAGACCTTGTAAAACTTCTATATAGTGTGTCTTTACAAGTTCAAAACTGCCCCAATCTGAAATGTGGACCACTTTATTAGCTTTCTGATTCTCTAAAGGGGGCCCACTTTTTTCTGTCCCAGTTTTGGGCCTATTTTCTGCCCCAGTCTGACTCTGTCCCTTACATGAATACGCAAAGAAAGAGATCTGAGTGCAGGCTCATGGCCTTGGATTCATGTTTCACATGATGTCAAATCTCCAAGCAGAAAATCGATGAATGAATCAATTATCTGCACACTAGTACAGAGACGATAACAACTATGATAGAAGAGCATTGGTGGGATAAGGCATTAGCATCTAAAAAACGTGTAAGAGACATACAATAGGTCTGTCGTAGAGTCTCAAGTGTGAAGCGTGAGTTCCAAATTTATTCTGAATGCTGAAGGTCTTTTATTATTCTTGATAAACAATACAGCATGTGTGCTCAGTGCGTGGAAAAACAGCCCACCGTGCGAAAGGAAATGGAAACAAAATATTATTTAAACAGCTCATGAAAATAAGAAAAGCAAAGTCAGTGTAATAGGAGGGTCTCCTAACGGACAGGGATATCCGAAAATTCCTGATTTGAAATGAGTTATTTTGGTTCACTGTGGTGCATATTTTCTAACATATCATGCAACTGGCAGCAGGGGACGTGGCTGTGCTGCAGTGCATGAAACAGAGAGAGAGGAATTGTGCCACACCTACAAAGATATGGAGCAGATCAGCTCTCTCCTAGCACTGGCGCACTTGTGGCTGCATAGCACCAATGCAGGCACTCATGTGCAATGGCACAAGGGTGCCTGGTTATGGGCAGGATTGTTAGGATTGTTTTTGTGCAGGGTGGCAAGAAAACCAATCCTTAGTGGCTTATTACTCCAGAATGCAGCACAGATGGAAAGAGGAAATAAAAATATTTCTCCTTGTTGCACCTCTCTGTGGTAGGCTCACTATTTTGGTGCAATCCTTGGTTTTCTGCCTTTAGTATATCTAGGATTGCATGGGTGCAGTGCTTAATTTGTAAAATATTAAGTGCCAGGGCTCTGACCGGGAGGCCACTGCAGCTTGCACCACCCATCGCCCTTGTCATCGCTGCCAAAACAACTACTAATCATCTCTCTTGCATGTAAATGCGACAGTTCAGATTATTCCAGGTCCCCCAAAGCTAAAGGAATGGCTGGGGAGGTAGGTATTTGCAATTTTAATGTATATTGTATTCCTAAACAACCGTGGTTCTGCTCATCTCAAAATTAGATGAGCAGCGCCACCATGTGGTAGACTGTTCTAGGTATGGTGTTGACAATTAGGTGCCGGTGCCGAGCACTGGAAACCTATTAAGTGCTGGTGCTTAGCACCGGAAAGCCCCGGCTCAAATTAAGCACTGCATGGGTGAGTGAACAGGGTCGCACATGCTCCACCCATGGAACACCTACCATAAGCCACTGCGTCGCTGTACATTTCTTTATAAAATCACGTGACGACTTGCATCATGCAAGGACAATGCAAGCCCTTAATAAATCTGGCCCTTCATCTCCAAAGGCCATTATTTGCTAGAAGAAGGAAGGCTGCTCCAGAAGAACTCCAACTAAAAATGTGCTGAAGAATCTTCTACTAATTTAAATATTATAAATAGTAAAAAAAAGTCATAAGGTTCAAAATTTCACATTTCCACCTCCACTGTGTTGTTCTGTTTTCCTTTCATGTATTTCCAATGCTTTAGTCTAGTATCTTGAATACACACAGCCCAACACTGCTATTGTTTGCTAATGTTATGCTAATGTTTTACGACACAGATTGTAAAATAAGAAATGTAGTGAATTCTGGGAATGAAAGGCAATTGATCAGTCTGCAGTTAGTTACGGTTCACACAGAGCGTTAACTCAGATATGTGCCACGCGAGCATTAACAAAGATGGCCGCCGGCTGTGAGCCTCCTTTGTACAACATTCATTACTCATGCCATGACGTGTTAGAAAGGGAAGGCAAGCAGTGCTTGATCCATAGACACAGGTGTCATGCTCCAACGAGTAGAGGATGGAATCATCATCAACCCTTGTTTGATGTGACTTAATGGCATATGTGTATTGCCCTCAGGCTCTATGTTAAACAAATCTGTGTTACTAATGATTAAAGTCATTTACGGTGGCGGCGTGGAAGCGTGTTAAAACAATTTATGCATCTTAAGTAGTCTGCAGAAATTCATACTGCTCGATTGTTAGGGTGTTAAGTTGAATTCTCATGATCATGGGTACCCAACAAAGCTTTTGCAGAACATACAAAAAATGGCAACAATATCCTGTTAGGTAAATATATCTCCTGCACACTGCCTAATTTGCGCCGGTGGTTGCCGGCGGAGCCCACTGGCATTCATTATTATTGGGCAATGGCAAGTATTCTTCCTCATCAGATATTTACGGAGAATAAGAAAGGGAAAATCACCCAAAGATGGAAGGAGGAGGAAGAGAAAGGCGGAAAACCCATCATAAAGGGAAAAAGCAGGAACCTGAAAGTGTGTAATTAAGGGGCAAATTGTCTGATAGTGGATTAAAGTGGCGCCGACTACGCAGTCTTCGCATTTGGCGCCCGGATATTTAATAGCACTGGTCGTGGCCTTCTGAGCAGAGCTTTGGGCACAGGAACTCATTTATCTATTTGAGAGTTTTATATAGAACTGGCAAGACCAGAGGGTATCAAAGCACTTTACAAGACATAGTATATGTAGAGGGATCCATAAGTTGACATAGTATAACCAGAGGCAATCAAAACAGTGTAACAATCTATGTATCTCAAAGATTAACGAATAATACAACAATGTCCATCCGAGTCTGAGTCATTAGTGATAGATTAAATGCAGACTTGGGTCAGGCTACCGTATCGAATGATCCTTTTGATGTAGTAAGCTTAAGGGGGCAGGTTGATGTATTTATTCAGCAGTAGAGTTTTTAGATTCCTTTTGAAACAAGTATAGGAAGGATTGCAAGGTCTTTGGGAAGTGAGTTCTAAATCGATGGAGCCTTACCCGAGAGAGAACGTTTCTGGGATGGGTTTTTTTCAGTTTGGGAGGGATGAGAAGGAGTGAATTGAGGCTTCTTAGACCCCGAGTTCTACTCGCTCTCAATAGTTTATTTTCTAAATGTCCAGGGTTTGCAGTGCAAAGGGCTTTGTGGGCGATACAGGCTGTCTTGAAAATGCATCTTCCCTTTATTGGAAGTCAATTGAGCCTCTTGAGAGCAAGTGAGATGTGGTTGAATCTTTTGGTACCTGTGAAGAGTCTAGCAGCTGCATTAAGAGTTGTTCTAAGAGGTGCAAGGTAGCTTTTTAGGGTCCCAGTGATTATAGCATTGCCGTAATCAAGTTTAGAGAGGACAAGTAATTGCACCACTGTCTTTAGGTCATCAGGTGGGACAAACAGTTTGATTTTCTTGAGATGTGTTAGGGCATAGAGTGCCCCTTTGGCTGAATTGCTGATGTGTTCTTTCATAGACACGATTTTGTCTAGTGTGATTCCCAGGGACTTCACGGAGTTGGAGAGTGTGAGAGGACACTAAAGTGCATCCATGCTAGTGCCATTTTTGGATTGGCAGTGGCTTGCCATTTGGGGAAAAGAGTAAGAGTTCAGTTTTATTGGGGTTCAGTTTTAGGTGATTGGTGCTTAGCCAGGTTTGTATCTTGTTTAGAATGGTATTCAGGTGGCAGATGTCTCTGTGGGATGATATTTTGTAGTTAAGTTGTGTATCGTGAGAATAAAAGTGGTATTTCACATCTGCTTGTTTCAGGATAATTATGAGGGGTTCCATGAAGAGGTTGAAAAGGGCTGGGGCAAGGATGGAGCCTTTTGGAACTCATTGTGGGACTGGTGTAGGTTGTGAGAGACAGCTGCTGATTTTTATTTGTTGCAAGCGATGTTTTAGATAGAACGTGAACCCTCTCAGGACCGTGCCTTTGATACCAATGTGATTTTTGAGGTTCTCAAGTAAAGCTCAGTGGTTGACTGTGTCAAATGCAGCCAATGAATCGAGTAAGATTAAGAGGCAAGAGTCGCCTTCATCTAAAGTTTTGAGAACGTCATCTGAAATATTGAGCATAGCAGTTTCCGTGCTACACCCTTTTCTGAATCCTGATTCGAAGGTGTCATGCAGATTGAATTTCTCGATGTGTTGGTTCAGTTGGATCAAGTAGATATTTGATTGCTTTTGCTAGGAACGGAAGGTTAGTGACAGGTCTGAGGTTGTTGAAGTCATTAGGATCCGCAACAGGTTTTTTGAGGATGGGTGTGACCATTTGGAGGGAGACAGGCACACAACCCAACGAGAGGAAAGTATTGATGATTTTGGTCCAGAACGGCAAGATGATGTGATTAAGGTTCTGTACTAGGGCGGACGGTAGGGGATCAGTGGTATGGGATGTTGGTTTCAAGTTTGCAATTATCTTGTGGACTTCATCGTCTGTCAATGATTTGAACTTTGACTAATTGGCATTGTTCTTCGGTGGGTGAAGCTCCTTCTTGATTTTGGTTTTTTGTGTGTGCTTTGGTCCGGGGTAGAGCCAGAAGTGGGAGTTAATATGGAAATGGGAACATCATCGGAGCAGGGGAGTTGAGTTGTCAGATTTGAGACTTGGATAAGTGATTGTTCAATTTTCGTTATTTTCTCACAGAAGAAGTTCTCTACTTCTTCACAGTGTTCATTAGTGGCTATTAATTCCTGTTGAGAGGTGAGGGTAGTTTGTTGTTTCATTATGTTGTAGCGATCCCTCGGTCGGTTCTTTGCCTGGTCAAGTTGATTGCAAAAGAAAGCAGCCTTTTCTTTAAAGATGTGTTTCTTGTAGAACAGGCATTCAGATCTGAGGAGGGCAAGATGTGCTGGTGTAGAGTTCTGTCTCCATAATCTTTGTCTTCGTAGCTGTCTCCTCTCTGTCTTGAGGTCTAGATTGAACCAGGATCTTGACTGTGTGTTTCTGGATCTCATGAGTTTGAGCGGGGCCACTTGGTCCAGCAGGTTTGTCATAGTTGAGTCATAGCGGTCGGTGAGGTGATCTACCGTGTGTAAATGAGGTTGTGAGTGAAGGTGGGTGTCGATTTTGGATTCCAGAGTCTATAGGAGAATTTTTGGGATGTTCCTTGCCCACTGTGTGGGTTTATTAGGTGTGTTTTGCTAGGTTATGGGGTTAGCTGTTAGTTTGAAGTGTATAAGATGGTGATCCGACCAGTTAATGGGCATGATGAATTGAAGAGAGACAAGTTCATTTCTGGTAATTCTTGCATCTAGAGTAGCGCCTTTGTTGTGGGCCTGTTCTTTGCAGAGTTGCTTGAAGTCATTGATTTCAAGTAAGTTTATTAACTCGGAGGTACCAGAACGGAACAGTCCAGGAGACCGGACGAGAGGTCGATGTCCGACGGAAAGGCGGGGCAGATAGGGATTACCCTCAGCGCCTCAAACGTCGCCGCCCTGGGCCAGGAAAGTGCCGAGGTAACCGGAGAGCAGCCGAGGGGACCATTGTGAACCCCCCAACGGCTCTAGGAAGCTAACGGTGATCACGCGGAGGCGGCCGCCTGACCTCAAGATGGCGGCCGCGTGAGTCGCATTCAGCCTGCAGAGGCACAGGCACCGGCTGGACTGACGGGATTAGAGAGCCTGCATGAGGGGCAGACAAAAGACCAGAAGGTGGCACGCATCGGGCGTTGGGGCATCTGAGGGCCCGGAGCGGGGGGGTCCTTGAACTATTGAGTCCCTGACTCTAATATGGCGACTACCCAGGAGAGCCATTTCAGGCACAAATACAATAAGAAGCAACCATAGCATCTAGGTCATGGGAAGACCCTGCCAGCACTTGCAGAGGGCCTAAGCTGAGTCAGACCCACAAGGCATCGGAGGAAACTACTGCAACCCACAAGGTAACTGCTGCCCCCACATAGACTTAAGCAAACACTCACCGGGACACTGTCACGCAGCCTGCCTGATCCCAAAATGGCGGCTGGCGTAGCCTAACTGAGAAACAGCACCCACACGAGTTACAGAGGCGGGGGCAGGGGCGCAGCAACAGCAACGGGAGCAGCCCTCATCATCAGCAAACTTATCCCAGGAGTCCAGCAGGCCCCCCCGCACCCATCAGAGACTCGCCGGGGATCAACTACAAGGCCTGCCTGACCCTAAAATGGCGGCCGGAGATTTGTTAATATGCAGCCTTAACCAAGAGAGCTACAGAGGCGGAGGACAGGGGTGTAGCGGCAGCAACGGGGGGGGAACGGGCTATCTTCAGGCTATTCACAGGATCCTTTTCCCTTTGACATCGACAGTGATCTCTCCCTACGCCCTCTGAGCTGGAGGATGAGGCGGACGGCGCCTCCCAGCAACACCGGGACTGATGCCTTCTTTGGAACTATGACGATGCCCCACGGGCTGAAACTATAACTATTTGTACTTACCGCGGAGCCGGAGTACCCTTGGCCGATGCCCGGTGGAGCTGTCCTATGCAGCTGTAGAGGAGTCTGGCTCTGGGACACCCCCTCGGCCGTCACCTACCCAGCCGGACATCGGACATTGTTTTTCACGGTTCTTCTCGGTTTTATCTGTCTCTCTCTTCGACTGCTTTTACTACTGTGTTCCCCTGGAGTAATTTCCCACTTCAGGTCTACCTGACTCTGTCTGCTCTCCCCCTCCTGTTTACCTTTCCCCCACTACCTTCCACTCCCCATAAGACGTGTGTCTTGAATATGCTATGCGCTAATATCTTATATTATTGAATAAGCTCACGTTTTTCTCCTAAGTATGTACTGGTAACTGCAACTGGAACTGGAACTGATGTAACTATGTAACAATGTACTGAAACAATGTCCTATCTCATGTAAAGCGCTCTGATACCTCCGGGTCTAGCCAGCGCTATATACAACTTTTCAAATAAAGTTACAAACCATGTTATCATCTCTGTCATTCCAGTAAAGGCTGAAGTCTCCTACTAGCACGTTTTTGGTGTTGGTTAGAGATACTCGTGTTATCAGGTCAGATAGTTCTTTCATGTAGGTTGTACCGGGGGGTGGTAGATGGTATGAAGTTTGATGGGGGTTGTACCTTTTGCTATGAGTTCAACTTCAAGGTATTCAAATGTTGAGTAGTTTGTGGTCTCAAAGGTGTTGAGGCATAGGACATTTTTGTGAATGTCTGTCCTGTCGAATAATAGAACAGCCAGCTGGTGTAAGTAGCTCGAGTATGGGGGTTGAATGTTCATTCAGCTAAGTTTCCGTTAGTAATGTAATTTCCACTTCATTCGTTAGTATGGTTTCAGATATTTCTGTTGCATGCTTGACTGCTGATCTACAGTTCAGGAGCAAACAGTTTAAGGGGTGAAGACTATTGTTTGGGGAGTGGAGTGTTTGTATGGTGGTGTATTGGGCTAGGGGGCTGGGCATTATGTTTGTTTGGGGGATTCTGTTTGTGCCAATGATTACTGGGATACTAGGTGAAGGCTTGGTTTTTTTTTTGGAGTGCTTTTGTACAGTGGGAATCGCTTAGTAATATCACCTCAGATGGAGATAGTAGGTGCGGAGCTTGGTGAGGTCTGTGAGATAAGTGTCAAAGGGGGATAGAGGTCCAGTAGGTTTGCCGATTATCGCTCGGAGGTCCTTTACAAGGAGTCATTTTTCCTGTCATAGAGTTGACTATGGATAATAATCTGGTCTGGGTCAATAGTTCCTTTTTTTATGTGCGAGAATTGTTCGGCTAGGGCATCAATTTTATTCCCTATTTGGTTAAGGGTTGTGCTAAGTAGGTCAGGGAAGGTTTTAGTGACATAAGAGAGGGGACAGGTTATGGTTCCAATGTCTGTAGAGGGTGGATGATTCATAATCATGTTGAGGTCAGGGTTGTTAGAGTTAAAGGTGTGAAGTGCTTGTTTTGGCTAGGTGGATTCCCTGCTAGAGATCAAGTTGGAGTTGGAAAGGGCTGGGTCAGGGAAGGTTTTGGTGCCATAAGAGAGGGGACAGGTTATGGTTCCAATGTCTATAGAGAGAGGATGAATCATTATCTTAGTGAGGTCAGGGTCATTGGAGTGAGAAGTGACATGGGTTTTTTTCCTGGGTGGGTTCTCTGTTGGAGCTCAAGTAAGAGTCGGAAGGGGCTGGGGAGAGTTCTCAGGATTGAGGCAGGTTTTATCAGGATCTTGGTATATGGTGGTGGTCTCGGTTGCTGTGTAATCATTAGAGCTCATGAGAGGAGCACGTTTTGTCGGTAAATTAGCGGTGCTGTCTTGTTAGGGAGCTGGTGCTGGGTTTGGTTGCGCGATCAGGGAGATTAGTGTTAGGAAATTTCTGTCAGAGATGATGAAGTGTTGGTTCATCGCTTAGATTAATATGTTCCCTGTTCTGAAGATGTATATGATGACCTCCCCTTTGAAGGTTTGGGAGGGGGCAATGGTGAGTTTGGTTCCATAAGGAATTTTGTTTATGTTTGTTACTTGTAGATGAGCAGTGATAAGATTTCTCCGCTTTGCTGGACTTTTTGAGTAGAATACGAAATCAGTCTATTGATTACCCTTGTCAGTACTGCAGTAGATGTCTGCTATTAATTGTTCCGGACATAGTTTGAGTAGGTTATGTTTGAATCTTTTCATAGCAGTTTTAGAGAGATTATTAGGATGGTTAATGATCCAGGAGTTGGGACCCTATCTCTCAGTGACCGTGCTGTGAAATTTGGGATCCGGGCCGGACATCATGGTTGTTCCTTACTGCGGATCTGACTGCAGGGTGTAGTGCCGAATATAAGAGACAAAGGACTGGGCTAGAGGGGTTAGAGTTATGCCATATGGTGTAGGATGTTATCATTTCAGCTTGTGGGGGAGGGAAGCGTTCCTCCTCTCGTCGGCATCATTTTCTCCTCACCTCTTAATAAAACACAGTGGCTGAGAAACAGGACTGTCCACCTTGATGCACCAAATGCAGGACACAAATAGGCTGAGCAGAGGCACTCCGTATTCTGTCCCTCACACTCCCTCTTCACGAGCAAGCACGGCTCCGTGATTTAGAGCTGCGAGGTAGCAGTCATTATTTTTCCTGCAGTGTCCCACACAGACCCTTGTTACTTCCCTTGATGCCCATGGTGTGAGCATTCATGAAGGCAGCAGCAGGAACAGAAAGTAAGTAGGGCTCTAAGAGCCTGTTTACTTTTGCTTGTTTCAACTCCTTGCTCTTCCTCTAGCACCTCAACAGCAAGTAACAGACTGTTGAGGGCCTGTGGGTGGATCAAGAGTTCAAACCTATGATGTCACAAGCATCAATGGTTGCATAATATAATTTGCGCTACCTTTGACATTTTAGTGAATCAACCACCAAGGATGCGCATTATCACCTCTACTCGCCAATCTCTCTATGCAGCCGACATTAACCAGAATGATTCTGGGCAGCACAGTGACAGTCAGTGTCACCAGTACTGTGTGCAAGCTTGGCATTGTGGTACCTGGAAGACTGTCACTGCACTCCTCTGCCTCTGACTGGCTGTCGCTCAGCTGTGACAATTCAGACACATGGGTCATGTTTAGATGAGCACACGTGTCGCTATGTTGTTTTCTTGGCTACTTACTCCATTGCTTGGCTTGTTCCCATTGTAAAGGTTGCCCCATGATCCCATATGGTTGGTGCCACCCAGCTGAGGAGGGTGGTGGGTATTACTCCTGGGGTATGCTCTATTTCAGTGCAGAGACAGAGATGGTACAAAGCATAGGTGTATTTCTAGTACTTTTCTACTAAGCCGCACAAGTTCTACTTTGCTTCATAAATAACACCAGCACCACCATTAGCTGCATTCCCCATTCACAGTTCTAGCTTCACCTGCACACCTACTAGCCTTACCTTCAGCCTTGACAGATCCTGCAGCCCCAACATTCCTAGCTTCAGCACCCCACCATCCCTATCTCAAGACTTCACGATGTCCACCCTTCCAAGCACTAATATTTCCAGAACCTGCATCACTCTACACCACCCCTAAGTCCACAAGCCTCTGCATCCGGAGCGCCTGCATCTCCAACACATCTTACTTTATCACTGCCGGTACCCGGGGAGTGACGGATAAATCTATCATATAGAGATCTTTCAATTCAGTCAAAATATGCTGCAAGGCTGGTCTTTGGTGAGATGTGCTTCTGTGGGACATGAAAAGTGGCATTTACAGGTAGATGCTAGTGGGTGGGGGAGTGATGGAAGGGCATAAGAGGCTCTGTTAAAACTTGAAACTAGTGTCCAGTTTCTCTACTCTTACGGCCTCATCCTTCTCTGATGCATCATTGAAGTTAGGCATCAATATTGCAGTTTGGTAAGGAATGGGCAAGAAAAATGTGCAGTTACATGATGAGAGAAATCTATCTTTGCCAAAGTCACCATCAAGTTTTGAAAATGTCTGGCCATTGTATAGGCCCAGCCACAAGATAGTCCGTCCCTTCGTTCCACACATCATTAGATAACTCATGCCGGCATTGGCACCACACAATGGTCGAACATAATGAAAAATTAACGGTGACTTTGATATTATTAAATTAGCTTTGTTATTTACTCACCGCTCTACGGATAAACATTATTTTGAACCAACGCGATGAATGGGGGTGCAGTACTGACCCAATAAGTACCTGATGTGGTATTGGATGATGGAGCTAAAATTACAGGCAAAAAGATTGGTGGATGGGTCCCCTTTCACATTAGAAAAATGAAAATTACACATATTTAAAAAGTTCATATTTCTTTTTAAAGGTGGGGGGGGCTGTACTGCTTCCTTTGTTAATAAACATAAAATGTATTTAGAATAGTAAAGGAGCAAGGAATGCATGTGGGAAACCAGAGATGGAAATGAATCAAAACGAATAAAGTGAAAACAGAAGGCCTAGATCAGTGATTCTTAACCTGAGTTCTGTGGCCCCCTTTGGGGTCCACAACTCCTACTCAGGAGGTCTGCGATTGTTTAGAAAATTAAATAATATTAGGATAAAATAAAGTGTATATAAATAAAGATGCAAAATGAAAACTGAACATTTTTAAAATTCTGTAATTGAGAAGGAATTTCAAATTGGAGGTTAAAAACTAAGTTGGTATCCTCAGCTTTATTCGTTCAAGCGATGCAAGTACAGCAAACAGAATATAGTACAAACTGATGCGCCGACAAAGAGAGCATGCATTAGGATGAGAAAAGGCCAAGTGATATGCAAGAGTTTGGCACATCCCTTCGCCTTTAAGAATTAAAAACGTATTTAGAAAAGCTACAACCTTCCCATTAAAATTAAAATTTCGAATTTTCTATATTTGACTGTAAATTTTATAAACTATTTAAACATTTGTGTTTTTCTTTTTTGTATACTTTTTTCAGCATTTTTGTGTAATGTTTTGAGGTTCCTAGAAATTGCTTAGGCTGTGTGTCCCAGGCTTTCAAAGTGACTCAGTGGAGGTCGCCGGATTCCAATAATGATTCAGTGGGGGTCCACTGATGTCAAAACATTAAGAACCACTGGCCTAGAATATGATTGTTTCAGTGAACTCTTAAGTTTTAACCTTCTAAATGCAATGTGTCTATTGCAACTGCAGGGGTGTCCAACGTGGGTCCAGGAGGCGCTCATCCATGTCTTTTAGGATATCTGCATAAGATAAATTAAAATACAATTGATCTGAATCGACTCTATTTGCATATCACGAAAGTATGGCCTCGATCTGCCTCGGAGACATGCAATCGACGCCCTTCGGCTAATGTTTCTCTGGGATGCGCCTGGGAATGAATGCATGGCCTGCACGCATGGTAATATTGGCACTTTAAAATATTACTCATAGATCAAAGGGAGGTTGACACATTCCAGTGTAATCACTGATTATGCCAGGTTGCCAGGTTGTTGACCTACCTTTTTCTCCTGCTCTTTCTGGTCATGGCTGCCAGCTGTGATGATATTCTGAGAGCTCCTGAATAAACCACTTTCACAGTGACATCAGTGGTTAGCATAAACTGCGCAAACAAGGTTTCAGAAGGTAGATGGCTCCTTGCCTTTGAGTTAACAAACTAATAACAATTCCTATAAAGAGTTCAGTGAAAGAGGTCACTAACTTCCCTGTAATAAACATGACACTAGCAACGCTAAAAATAAGAATATGTTTTCCCTTAGAGGCTAAAACAATCATTTGACCTTGGAATTTCACTGCATTAGTGTCAGAATTATTCCACTTACAGAGGATGCAGTGTAAATATTTATGATGCCAAATGTGATTTAGACTTCTGCTCCCTTCTTGGAAGATAAACATGTTTTAGCCTCGGCAAAAATGCATCGTTGATAGAAAACGATAGGAACTGTCAGAAATGTTAAATGGATGTTTTTTCCATTTCTAGAGTTCTCCTGTGGCGGATCGGAGGGACAGGGATCGTAAGACTGCACTTTCCTTTGCAATTCCACAGGCTGGCATCCTGTGAATCTCTGGAGTACCCTGTGTACAGCTCCGTATTGGGGAACACCAGCTGTCTGATGACATCACTAACAGACTCCGTGGTTAGTTTGTAAAAAAGATAAGTGCCGGGGCTCTGGTCAAGAGGCAGCTTGCACCAGCTTATTTCTCCTGTTAGCGCCGCCTAAGCCAGCTTTGAGTCTCGTCAGTGCCTCAATAGCCTGTGATTCTGGGCGAATCACTTAATTTCCCTGTAAATGAATGTGTCCTTAACTGTTGCTCATGAAAAGAGCCAGTGTTGATAATTAAGTGCCGGTGCTGAGCACCTCAAACTACCGGCTCAAATTAAGCACTGCTAACAGTGCGTCATCTGTAATAGGTGTAGCTTTCCAGATGTACTTTTAGGAATATTTATCAATTCCCAAAAGATGTACATTCACGGCCTGTATAGCAGTATCTGTGCGGTTGTAAATGTGCAACAGTTTTTTTTGTCTTTCGTGGCCAATATGCTCATTTATGTTAGCTAAATCTGTACCTTATATTAGCTGGTGGGCGGTACTAATTATAAGCTGCGAACCTAACGAACTTATGATCAAAAGCTGTCTTAAGTAAATCCTTAACAAATAAAGGTGCACCAGTTTCCATTGCAGCATAGACTTCTTGTCATGGTCAAGTTGAGCTTGTGAGTACAATGACTCTCTTCTTTCATCACCTCTATGTTTTGCTCAACATATGAAAAATTAGGCCCCATCTCTCACTCTAGTCTGCCAAGGTTCTATTGACAGAAAGGTTCTTAGCAATCTCGAGTTCTAAAAAAAAATCATCTGTTAGGATTCTCTCACTTTTCTTTTCGAACCCTTGACAAAGTCCTCAAGCGTGCCACCCATGCCCTGTTCAACCTCTCCAGACTTTCCTCTTCCTATAGACCGACATGCTGTCTAAAGACCTGAAACAGGTCTCTGTGCAGCTTTCATAAACTGTCACCTACAGACAAAATCCCATTTTTTGATGGCTAACCTCCTTTCTCTCGCAATATCAACACTGTCTTACCACTCAAACCAAGTTGCACTACTGTATTAAAATAAGTTTTCCATCCATCCATCCATTTATCCATGCATCCATCCAGCCAGCCACCTGCAGCATAATTCCAGTGGCCCTGCATATAGGATCATTAATTGTTGGTATAGGCCGGGGAATGCTCTGAGGCCTAAATATAGGATCATGAGTTGTTTGTATAGGTAGGGAAATGCTCAAAGACCTGGATATAGGATTGTGAAGTGTTTGTAATTTTAGGTAAATGCTCAGAAGCCTGGATATAGGATCATGAGTTGTTTCTATAGGTATGGAATGCTCAGAGTTCTGGATATAGGATCATGAATTGTTTGTTTAGGTAGGGGAATACTCAGACACCTGCATGTAGGATCATGAATTGTTGGTACAGGCAGGGGAATGCTCAGAGACCTGGATATAGGATCATGAATTGTTTGTATAGGTATGGGATGCTCAGAGGCCTGAATATAGGATTGTGAATTGTTTGTGTAGGTAACAAATGCTCAAAGACCCGGATATAGGATAATGAATTTGTTTCTATAGGTAGGGAAATGCTCAGAGACCTGGATATGGGATTGTGAATTGTTTGTATAGGTAGGGAAATGATCAGAGACCTGGATATACGATCATGAATTGTTTGTATAGGTATGGAATGCTCAGAGACCTGGATATAGGATTATGAGTTATTTGTATAGGTAGGAAATGCTCAGAGACCTGGATATAGGATAATGAATTTGCTTCTATAGGTAGGGAAATGATCAGAGACCTGGGTATAGGATCATGAATTGTTTGTATAGGTATGGAATGCTCAGAGACCTGGATATAGGATTATGAGTTATTTGTATAGGTAGGAAATGCTCAGAGACCTGGATATAGGATAATGAATTTGCTTCTATAGGTAGGGAAATGCTCAGAGACCTGGGTATAGGATCATGAATTGTTTGTATAGGTATGGAATGCTCAGAGACCTGGATATAGGATTATGATTTGTTTTTATAGGTAGGGAAATGCTCAGAGACCTGGATATAGGATAATGAATTTGTTTCTATAGGTAGGGAACTGATCAGAGACATGGCTATAGGATCATGAATTGTGTGTATAGGTAATGAATGCTCAGAGACCTGGATATAGGATCATGAGTTGTTTGTTTAGGTAGGGAATGCTCAGAGACCTGGATATAGGATAATGAATTTGTTTCTATAGGTAGAGAAATGCTCAGAGACCTGGATATGGGATCTTGAATTGTTTGTATAGGTAGGGAAATGATCAGAGACCTGGATATATGATCATGAGTTGTTTGTATAGGTAGGGAATGCTCAGAGACCTGGAAATAGGATAATGAATTTGTTTCTATAGGTAGGGAAATGCTCAGAGACCTGGGTATGGGACCGTGAAATGTTTGCATAGGTAGGGAAATGATCAGAGACCTGGATATAAGATGATGAATTGTTTGTATAGGTATGGAATGCCCAGACACCTGGATATAGGATTATGAGTTGTTTGTATAGGTAGGAAATGCTCAGAGACCTGGCTATAGGATAATGAATTTGTTTCTATAGGTCGGAAAATGCTCAGAGACCTGGATATAGGATCGTGAATTGTTTGTATAGGTAGGGAAATGCTCAGAGACCTGGATATAGGATCGTGAATTGTATGTATAGGTAGGGGAATGCTCATAGACTGCCACACCGGAGCCAACAAGAGTATTCACTGATACCGGCATCATTAATCAACGCATTCTGCATCATCACTTCCAGCGGCAGAGCTGCAGTAATTCGCCTCCGAACACGCTGCTGGCTTTATTAAGCTCCTTCATCTATAATTTATAAAAATCCATTTAAAGTGCATAAGCTCGACCCAGCTACAGAGCCATAACCTAATGATAAATTAAGAGCTTTGCAGGCGATGTTCCTCACAGGAGAAGATTACTATCCCGGTCAATTTTAGTGGTTTGGAATGTCTAAATGAGGTGGGGCAATTACAGCAATAGGTCGTTCTGCACAGGTCTTATTGCATGACTGCAATACACAACTAATAAGGGTTCCAAGAATGGATAGTTTTCATTTGTGCAGTCATTTCAATTTATATGAATCTAAACCACAATACACCTGAAAAGTATTTCATGCTTTTCCATATAAGGTCCAAACATTCATCAATGAATACAAAATTAATTACTCAACATTCTTTAATAGATTTGGTATGCATGTCTATCAAATGCCCTAAATTTGTATATTGGAAGTTTTGTAGAGCACGAATCAGGCTCACTAGGGCAGCAACTTTACACAGGTGCAGAAAGCCCAAAGGCATTCATATTGAAATACACAATATATAGTATTGAAGTTAGAATTAGGGAAATATTCTATAACTAGGATAGGAGTGACATGTGCATAGACAGACTTCATGCCACTTGAGAGTCTTGCAAGTTATGCGATGGCACATGGAGTCTATGCAATGTGTCTAAGTTACAAATCTGCAATTAAACAGAAAGAGTGCATTACATTTACAATCATAAACAGAGTGCACCGCCAAAAGCTACAGATGTGGAGTTTCAGAATATCCTCTGGTTTGCCACAATCAAACATGGAGTCAGGCCTGTAACAGATCTCATGCAACAGCAAGGTCGAAAAGAGGGAATTAAAGCAGTTTTGAGCAGAAACAAAGGAGGGAAATCACCTTTACAACAGAAGAGATGTAAATCCATGCTTTGAGAGCACGCCGGGAAAGTTTGCTTTTAAGTTTTGCTCTTCTAAAGGATGCAGTTTCCAGGCGGAGCGTTTCTGTGCTTCAGAATGAGTGAAAACCACCGGACACGAGGAATTGTCACACTAGCTAGTTTGCTTTTCTTGCATGCACTGTTTTGTGTACTACCTTTAAAGTTAGGTTGGTAAAAAAACATTACCTTTTTCTAGCTAAAGTTTCAAGATTCATTTCATCAAACGAATTAGCATTCCTACAGAGATAACTTCAGAGACGTTTTAAGGCATGGGCAAAGTGGGCTATGGCCCACGACGCCAGCCTTTCAGGGAGGCCCCTGATAGAGCCAGCTCTGTTTTGCAGAGACATCAGACATGCACTGATGGCCTTGAATAATCCTTAAACAGATTGTTTTAAATGCTGTTTATTTTTAATGTAGGTGATGTGTGAGATTCTATTACAGGCATTTTGCAGAGAAATGTTGTTTATGTTTAATGCAACAGCCATAAAAATGTTTATTTTAGATCAAAACAGGAACTCACATGAGAAATGGGAGGGTGTCACAGAGATTATTAGTAGTAATGTTAGTGCGCTGCTGCTGTGTTACAATATTGAAACACACACCACTAGCCCTGAATATTAGATGTAAACACATTTAGAATGTGGGCGAGTGTGCCAGTGCACAGTCAGTGACCTGGTCAAAGAGCTGAAATAGGACCATAAATTCAAAACTGTTCCGAACAGGGCACCCAAAATACGTTTGGCCCAAGGCCCCCAAAATCCTTAATATGTCCCCGTTCTCCCTGGCTAGTTCATGCGTTCCACGGCCTCTTTGCTGTCATCTATTGAGATACCACACCCCCCAGAATTGGGTACAATGAGATACTATGTGAATGCATTTTCTCGCTAGGGCAACATTCAGAAATACAAATGTAATAAACATGCACAGCGCACAATAAGCGACACAAACCCAAGTCCAGAAAGTGAGAGTTCCACTCCTTGCGGTTTCTCACTTCTGACTCCCACCCAATTGCGACAGCAGTCCTTGTACTTGTGACATTGCTCTTGAGGTGTGATGCCTTTAAATATGTAATTTGGGATGTCATCTGTGACATCACATATGAAGTAATAAGGAGTGGGTCGCATCACTACCTTAAATGATGCATTTTGAGGCTTTGAGCTTTGCGTTTTTATGCTGTAGTTCGAAAATTCAGCATTCAAACTCAAATCAAAATGGTTCTTGTGCTGATGGCTCAGCTCACCACTGTGGTTTCATGTAGGAATTTGTCGTAGTGATTCCTTTGACCACCAGAGTAACCATGGAGAAATGCTGCAGCAAAACGCTCTATGGATCCCAACAGTGATGGCATGCTGTGACTCTGTGTCTTGTGACGCGGATGTGGGGGTCATGAAGTGAATTACCTCATGGCATCTTACCGCGGAGTGGCACCAAGCTGAGGTGCAAGCTGACCAAGTACCAAGTGACACGGAGTACCAAGTGAGAAGAGTCAGTAGAGTGGGTGGATGATAGGCATTGAGCGAGGAGAGGGGAGGATGGTAGAATTCTGGATACTAGGACCTTTGGGGTGAGGTTTAAGTTCAGTTTTAAATTGCGGTAACACAGCCTTGTGGTAATTCAGTGGCAGAAGGGGGCAGATGATAGTTTTCAGGGCTAGGGGTAAGAAAGAAAGCTGGTAAAAGACGTCTTATTCTAGTAACAGGATCTTCCATGCCGCCTGTAGAGCAGAAACCTAGATGTGAAGTAGGAGAAAGGAAGGAAATTTAAGCTAGCTCAGTGCCAAAGGGCCAGAAGCAGGTGTGGCTCCTCCGCTGAGGTGGAGGAGCATCGTCCTACTGCTTTATGAGCAGTGCAGAGGAAAAATAAAATGATAATAACGAAGCGTTATTATCATTTTATTTTTCCTTCCTACGTGCAGATAGGGGCGGGGCTGCCCAAAGCAGGGACCAGGGGAGGAGTGCGAGCACACTCAAAGTGCGCATGAATGTTTGACCGGCCATCTTTGGCCGGCCAAACAGTCATGCGCACTTTGCATGTTCCCCACCAGGCTGCATTACACAGCCTAGTGGGGAACATGCACAGGCTCCCTGTCCCCGTCTGAGCACCGAACCACGGCACTCAGACCAATCACAATGCTGCAATGCAGCGTTGTGATTGGCTTAGGGGAACTTAGAGGAACCAATCACAACGCTGAGAGCCTGGGTGTTTCCTGCGAGGAGGAGAGGCAACGGAGAGACTGCAGCTGGGACGTGATTGGCATGTAAGTTTGCTTTATTCCTTCTATCATTTTTTATTTTCCCCGGACACCCCCCTACCCCCCACACTCCCCTCCCACCACCGTTCCCTACCAGCCGCCACTAGCCAGAGGCCTTGTAGCTCATATGCTTTGAACATCAGAATTAAGCATTACCTAGAGAGTTGATGTAGATCCCTCAGGATCCCAAGTTGAAGAGCAAGAAAGAAGGCAATGGTGCAACCTACCCACCCACTGAGGTCAACTACTGAGGAACTAAGCACAGGTATGGCAGCTGAGCCAGACCCTTTGCATCTTTCGTCACTTACACAGAGGGTAGGATGAAACCGGTGATGGCTCATCCCAAAGCAGATAAAGAGGGCAACCAGATACAAAATTCTATCTGTTATATTTATTTTGGTAACGATTTTAAAAACAGTTTCTAAGTAATATAATAAAGGAAATACTTTTGAGAGATAGCCTACAGAGTATAAAACCAGGTCTTCAGATTTTTCCCAAACTGCAAAAGATTATCGATAGATTGAATATAAATTGGGAGAGAGTTCTACATGTTTGATATGCAAAAGAGGGTCCAAATTGACGTAATTTCCTTAACCTTCACGAGGTTAAGAAATATCTGTTAGCAGAATGCAGTGTACCGGAAAGCTGATAAAAATGAAAAACCTTGATTATGAATTATGGGCCTAAATTGTATAATGTTCTGTGACAAATGCAAAAGTATTTGAGTACTTCTTATTGAAGGACCAGTAGACAATTCAGTTTGCAGTGTGTGATCTATAGGCCTGGGAAGAATTTTCAATTGCGCCAGCGGAATCAAAGGAGTTGTGTTATTTCCTAATTACATATTAAAGCAGAATTACTGATAAATTAAAATCCAGCTGCTCCGTCGGCTGAATTAAAAACTATGCAGTGGTTTCTAAAGTTAGAAACCACTGCATACCACTCGACGCCCTTTCATACTCTGCAGGGAATAAAACGGTTAATCACTGCAGAGTAAGCAAGGGCACTGAGTGGTATTTGGCTGCGCAATTTTCTTAGCGCAAAAATGCATCCTCGTATCCATTGTATGAGGCAAGGGTGCATTTCGTAATAAGAAAATAGCACCAAATGCGCACTCCGCCCCGTTGTGGAATTCCGTGGAATGTGGCTGAATTTTAATGGAATTCTACCCGATTCCTCAGAATCAAACTCTGTGAATTCCGCCCACACCTAGTGATCTACAAATGGTCAATATTTGCTAGCAAGCACAAAAGAAAAAAAAGCAGGTAACAGGTATAATTTTCTGACAACTGTCTGATAGTTGGAGTGGTAAGATCAGTCCCTCACTTTACAGGCATGCTTTCTAATTGGCCTATCTGTCTATGGTTTGCCCTCATGCTAACCATCGTTAATGAGATAATAGCTTAATTTTCTAATTAACCGCATCAGTGGTAATTAAGATTGAAATATCACATACAGCAGATTCTCCCTGGCTCTCCTTCTCACCTCCTACCTTCTCAGTCAGCAGAACGCTCGCAACTGATGAATGTGATATCCTGGAGGTGACGAGGTCAAGTAATATCAAGGCAGACTTTGCTTTCCATTCTTCTGCTGTGGGGGCATGGGTAATTGTAACATCTTTGATTTGTAGCGCTTAAAAATAGAAGCACAGTATGAAACACTATGTAAAAAAACAAGCTATTATTAATCAAGATATCTATGTGAAACACAAAAGGGTACAAGTACAAGAAACTGGCGGAGCGTGGTGTTACTCCAAAATTGGTAATGCCGCACTCCGACAGTTTCAAAACGCAGGGATGCACAGTGTTCACAAGAATGCGACGCACCCCTGCGTTACCCCTAGCGATGGCGCTAAAAAAGCTCCCTAGCGCCAGTGAAGGCACCCTAGCACCATTTTGCTAAGGTGCCTGCGTAGCAGGGGCAATTTTTTATGTGCAGATAAACAATCTTTACAGGCAATTTGCTCTATCTATGTATACTGCACAATGCAGCACACGTGAAAAGAGCAAAATACAAGGAGAAATAAAACATTCCTCCTCGTATCGCCTGCTTAAGACCTGTATTCCCTAGCAGTATTTTTGGAGATGCCCCATTACTTGCAAATATGGGGCAGCATCAAAAAGCAGAGTGTTACGGTGGAATGCCCACTGCAACACCCATTGCACGCCCCTTTCACGCTAAGTGCTGCGGGCCTCATTTTTGAAAACTGTTGCATCACTGCGACAAAACTGAGATGCAACAGTTTTCACCGCGTCCTCCTTGCGACACGATGGATGCGCGGTATTTAATGTACGGCGCTCTATGTTGCAAGGAAAGACAGATACGTCAGGACGTATCTGTTGACGCAAAAGTCATGCAGTGCTGGAATTGTGTCGCAAGCATGACACTACTCCAGCAATGCGTGGGGAGGCCTATCCTTAATGCACTGCGTCACCCTTATGCCTGGTGTAAGGTTTTGACACAATGGTGTCCTAGAAGTGGCGCACTGTAATCATATAGATTTTAATGTGCCACTTCTACGAGGCATTTGTGCGGGACAATGCCCACCCTGCATACATTATACCTGGTGCAGGTATAATGTGGATAGAGGTTTACAAAGTGACGCATCTGCCTAGATGTAAATAGGGTGCAACGGGCGCATTTTTTACACTGCGGGTGTGTCACAAAAAGTGACGCACCGGCGGTGTAAGAGTGTTGCAAGGGCTCATAAATAAGCCCCTGCATGAATAGGGGCATATTTACAAGGCGGCATTAAGCCACGTTAAGTGGCTTAACACCGCCTTGTAATAAGGCGAAGGAATTAACACCACTAGAACGGTGGAAAAAGTGACCTTCTGGTGGCGTTAACTCCTTGTAAATATGCCCCAAAATTTCAACGAAACAAAGTATTCTCAAGCCTTTCTTGGCATAAACTTCAATCAGGCAAATGCAATCTTTGCACCGTGATCCACGATCAGAGGCCAGACTATACATATAGTGAACAAATGATTGGGCCTGACCTCTTTTTTTGCTTCCCATTCAGCGGTGGCCGCTGCAGGGAAGAGCGGTGGGGTGGTGCAGCCAGGTGGGGGTGGATTTCGAGAGACGACCACGAGGGAAAAATAATTATTTATTTAATTTTCCCTTGTGGTCGTTTCTCGAAACCCCCCCACCCAGCCCCACCGCTCTTACCTGCAGCGGCCGCGGCTGTTCACATTACATGGGGCACAGAATTTGTTCAACTTGCTTTAATGGGTACCACCATATTCAGTGCACCAAAAGTCTGAGACTGAATACAGAGAGTGTTGACAGTTAGGTTTTGAATTGTAAAAATAACAGCGCTTCAATATAAAAATTACAATGTGTAAGTCAAATTCGATAGTTTTACGAGTTGCACTCATAAGCAGTCAGACTTGAGGCTGACTTTGCAGCTCTGGGTACTCACACCTCCATTAGCATCACGGGCAGCCGTGTTTCTGTCATCAATACACTCAATTATCAGTTTGCGCTCATTCTCTACTCAGAAGTGGATATTAAATTTTTCACCCGCTGGTGCACATTGTTTGAAATCTTCCATACCTCTCAACATTCTGGTAGACTAGATTGTCTCATTTTCAAAGTTTTCTAAATTTTAGGAGTTGTGCTGTTATTTATTTATTTTTTGCAGATTTATTTAGCGCGAACTCGCCCGAAGGTATTGGAGCGCTTTACATGAGCACCAGTTACGTTACACAGGGACACATTAATTATTTCGTAGGAGCGGGGAGATTAAGTGATTTGCCCAGAATCACAGGATGCTGAGCCTCGAACCCGGTTCCCCAGCTCCAAAGTCGGCAGCTCTAGCCGCAAGGCTACATCCTCTCCCCTTATTATTGCTTTTAACACTTCACTTATATAGTGCAGAACTGGGCATAGGTATGGCAATGCAGTGCACTGGGTAGTCCTGGAATGAGTGAAGACAAATGGAAAGACAATGCTAACTAAAGTATGACACAAGGGAGAGAACAACAAAGAGACCCCATTCTAGATAAGACCAAACATGAAATTACAAGTGAATTCTGATTTGAGTATTTTTCGAAAACCTGGAGAGAAGGCAGCCATGAAAATACTACAGTCCTTGGTGCACTGAAACATTGATTTGCATGACATGATTCTAATGGCAAGATGTGTTAAGCCTGAACATTTGTGGGTGTTGGCAAGTTACATTCAATCAGCGAGGTTGTAATGACTATTTTTCTAATGCCAATTTTGCTGTACTGTGGTAGTAAATTCAAAATTGACCTTTGCACTGCACTAATAAATGTGTGTATGTACGCTTATTGGTGCAATTGCCCTAAATAACATGTAATTGTGGAAACGCGCACACACACACACTCACTCAGAGTTAATTAGTTGTGGGTCATGGCAAGGCAAATAACATAGTGCCTGTACAAGGGATTGCCAGGATTTTCCCTTAGTGGTGGCACAGTCATTAGTCTGCTATCACCAGGATTATACCTGTGCTCAGTGTCTAGTTCTTTTCTTGTGATTAAGGCTACTAGTTTTGCTATTTCCTTAGACAAGTGACTGGTCTCCAGAGCAGAACAAGTGGGACATTGTAGCTTTGTTAGCCCTTTCGGTTGAGCATGGTAGGCATCTCAAAATAGAGCCCTCACTTCCATCCCCAACTGGAGTCAGATAAAGCGGTGAAGCTGTTTGGGCAAATATGATCCTATATCCATTTCTACAGGGAACTGTTTCATCCCATCCAAGTTGATCATTCCTCAATAACCTGACTTCTCCACCCCCCATTTTGCTGGATCAATAGAATAGACAGCCGATCCCCGAGTTCCTTGACTAGTAACCTCGCTGGCAAATTCGTTTCTTCATGCAGTTCCCATCCAGCTTTCTCCTGGTGCCGTTGTTATTTACCACCTTCTTTTATTCTTGCGACAAGATTCATGGTGACTCCCTCCCTTGTGAGAGAGAAGTCTCTTGTTTTAATATAGTTCTGCGGCTTACCAGACCTAAAACTGGTCCTCCGCTTTCTAGTGTACATCCACCAGCTTTGTGGTTAGGATAATTTGGGTATGGCTTCTTAACTGGATATTCGGTTATGAAATGTATGTGCTTCTATGAATGAAGGGATATTTTCTCTTAGCGGTGCATTCCTCCTGCTGAATGACTGTAATTCTGTTTCGGTACTGCTCTTGCGACCCAGTGTCCTCCTTCCTGCTGTATATAGCTGGGCACCGCGCCTACCAAGACCCCCAGCTTAATGAGAGAACAGGGAAGCATTGGGTTGATCTTTAGTCTGCAGCTTTGAGGTACTTGGGTTCTGAGAGAGATGCCTGAGAAAGTCAGTACGATTTCCCATGAATGCGTGGCCGCCATATTGCAAGGGATCAGCTTAGACACAGCCATCTATCTTTTCTGGCTGTTTTCGTCTTCTTAAAGGAATGTGTCAGGCGGCAAAGAGCGGCGTTGCAGTCGTGTAAGTGAAAGCAGTCATTCATTGATTTTCTTCCCCAGGCTTCCGGCTAACATGGAATATGATACCTTGAAGGCCTCTTACCATGAAACTGTGTAACATTGTGCCTCTGTACCCCTGCCTGCCATTTTAATGGTAGAATTGCTATTCTCGGTAGCCCATTGCCTCATTGATATCAAATTACCATGTCCGTCCACGGTCATATCAGGTTAGGCTGCCTGCAAACCACATCTGGCTGCAAGTGACTGATGTCCCATCTGCTTTTATGCCCTACTTGCTACATTTCGTGCTGCTGTTCCTCTCTTGATATAGTGCAGTGGCGAGCGCCATTTTTCTCACGGCTGTCTTAACTTTTCCATTTTTTTTAATAAAAGCTAAAAACAAAGGTTATAAATCAACGCAGAAGAGGGAATCGGAAAAAAGACACCCACCTTGTATAATAAACTGCTTCCGCGTGGGCCGCGCGCGACTGAACGGTTTACAAAGTGACTCTCCAAAAAACAGATTCGTCACAGATAACGTACTCGGGCTCCGCTTACATCTTGCAAACAGAGCTATCTATTGACAGAGCCATCAACGACCGATTAAAACTCTGTTCATATTTTTATTTGATATTTTATTAGCATTAACTGCCGATTTAAGTGTTCGTCAAAGGGCGCTGGATTGACTGCGACGTCAAAGTCAAGGCATTGGTATTTGTTCACAGAGCACGTGCACGAGCAGCGCGGGCGGGAGCAGCCTGCCCTAGAAGCCCAGGCCTCTGCCTTTCGGCGCTGCCTCGTCAACAAACATCAGCCTTTCTCCCGAGCTATCACTTCCAGGGCAGCACGTGCCTTTCAACCCAGTGCATGTTAAATTCTGAGGCTGTCGCCTGGAGTGAAGTCCCCATTCACTTCAACAGTGATGGACACATTTATTCGTGTAGGTATTGGGAAGTGCTCTGCCATCGCTAGCCCATTTAATTTCACACAGTGGAGACATATAGGTACGGTTCTAAAGGGCTCACCGTAATAGTCATCTATTGTTGTCACGTTCAACGCATGAAAAATAAACCCATCAGGGACCTAGCTGTCAATGGTGCAGCATGAGCAGTGGGAACAAGGCCCAGGGAACCGAAGGTCACACTAAATGCTGTAATGGTTTTACCACAGTGGTGTTGGGTGTCAATGTTCCTCGTATGCACCAGGGTCTGTGGCATCCATGGTACGCCACGGAAACCCATTTAGACCAGTGCACAAACTAGGGCATACTTAGAAGTCCCTGCACACAGAATCACCTTCAAGCTCCTCACGCACACCTACAAAGCCCTGCACAACACTGGACCCGAATACCTCAACCACTGCCTCCCCTTCTACACCCCGACAAGACACCTCGACTCCACACATCTGGCCCTGGCCACTATCCCACGGATCCGCAAGACATTGGATGAAGGAAGATCCTTCTCCTACCTCGCTGCGAAGACCTGGAACTCCCTACCTCTGCACCTCAGGCAATCACTGCCACTGCCTCAATTCAGGAAGGACCTCAAGACCTGGCTCTTCGACTGAACTTCAGAACCCCCCCAGCACCTTGAGACCCTTACGGGTGAGTAGTCGCGCTCTATAAGAACCCTGATTGATTGATTGATTGACACAACAATACATTCAACTAGGTAACAGACAACATCCAACAGATCACATTAGACAGAGCACTAAGTATATACACAACATAGCTGAGAATTTCTAAAAATTGGGTGGCACCAAGCTTAGAACAGTATCAACCATAACAAGAAATAAACAGTCGCAACCTCTAACAGAACACATTAGTCAAAACAAATTAAATATATTGAACACAGTTCTAAGGCACCCTATATTTGGGCCTCACCTAAGTCACGAAAGATCTACACTCTGTACAACAACAAACCTAAAAAGACAGCACGCAGCACCCTAAACTGACACCCACCCACATTCCACAGGTAAACACATTTAAAGGGACACTGTGGGTGCTGACAACAGAGGAGTACCTTCCATTGGTGTAGCAGGTGCTGTAGCACTGGGGCCGGAGACCTGATGGGCTCACTGAATCCTGATTATTGCTGTATTTCACAGTTCTAACAGTGCCCAGGGGGTCAATTTCCTTCCTTGCACTAAGGGGCGTGACACACTTGCTACACCACACGCATATCACAATCCAAGCATTGCTTTGCTGGCAACCCTGCACGCCGTTGGGTCGGGTCCGGGAACTGCAAGATATTCCAGTGAGTGTGCCCCCATCTCCGCCCCTCTGTGCAGGACATCAAGTTGACCTCGCCCGGCGGGGGCAGCTTTACCCGGACCTGCGTACACCATGATCTATCCCCCGCGGCATTGTGTTTTCCAGCCGGTGGCACAAAGGCCTGGGGAGGGCCACAAGAGCGCGTGGGCCGTCCTCCACGGCGCAGAAAGGCCGCTTCCGCCCTAGCAAGCGGGCATGTGGGGGGGGCAATTGGGAATTGTTGCTGCCGCTGGGGGGGGCCCGCTGAGCCGCGGGCCCTCACGCTCAGCCTCTAGAGAGGTCTCCTTCGCCACAGCGATTAGGAGTGCTGGCGTGGCATATTAAATTGAATCATTGTGGCAGCTGGGGGGGGCTCAAGAGTTCGCAAGCCCCCCTGCTCGGCCACTGATAGAGGCCGCCCTCACTCCAGCGATCTGGAGTGCAGGGGCGGCACATTAAATTGAATTGTTGGGGCCGCAAGAGTGCGCGGGCCCTCCTGCTCGGCCTCTGAGTGAGGCCGCCTTCGCCCCCATGCGGGCACTAAGGGGTGCACGGTCACGATAGGCATGCCCTTAGAAACACTCCGGCCGCTAGTTCAGCGTAGACCACAGGTTGAAAGGAGGGCGCGGGGAGGAGAACCCCATGTATGCGTGTATGGGTGTGCGGAGGTATATGGTCTGTGGCTGGGCACGCGCACTTCACTGCAGCAGATGCAAACTAAAGAATACTCCTCCCGCCCCGAAGTTCATGTTTTTAAGTGCAGGCGGGGCGGGATGAAGGGGCGAGACCCTGTGTGGTGATCCCTGTCCCCTCAGGAAGCGGAAATACTGCGGACCGGTTTATCTCGGACACATTCTTTAAGTAAGTTATAAGGGTCTCCAGCAGTGTCTTCCCTCGTTAAACAGCCGGGGCGGCGGGGCTGGGGCGGGAGGTGCCGGGCCCAGAGTTGGTGCATGCCAGAGCTAGAGGTCTGTGGACCAACTCCTGCCCAGGGGCAACTCTACTCTGTGCGTGCTCTATTCCCAGTTCGCGCTCAACTCCGGTGTTCGACCCCGTCAGTCGCGGGCTGCAGTGGTGCAGGTTCACGATCTCCCTTGGCTGGCAGGCACAGTTTTTAAGATATAGCGCTCCATGCCCCAGTGTGTAACAGTGTCCCAGATACAGTGTTTGCCCTCAGCTGCTGGTTGCCTTTCCACGGCCTGAAGGGCGCGCCTGCACGACTCTCGTCTCCAAAGGCTCGCTGTATCCAGTGCTCAGACTCAGGCCCTGGCATCTTTCTACTGCACCCAGTGCTGCGTGGGCCGCGGGCTGCCTCAGATCATCCACTCTACAAGGGCAGCCATTTTCCAGTCCGGTACCTTCAGCACAACACTGAAATGTAGATCATTCATAGTTCAACTAAAGACAGCAACACCCAGAATGCCTTGCATTGTTCATGCAGGCTCAGAACCCAGACCCGATATCCCTGGTGACATGGTAGGATCTGGTAGCATTATGCTAGGTGGAGGAAAAAGGCAGACCACTCTTGGAAGGGGGAGGAGGGAATGTCCTTGGTTCCTCACCATTAAAGTGGGGGTTTGGAACTGAGAAGTCTAAAAAACAGGAGCAGGATCCGTTGTAATGGAAGTGGCCGTGGCAGACAGCTGGCAAGTCCCTGGGCGTAATGTTGTTATCCGAAATGGACACTACAGGAACAATGGCGTTCATCATTGTGTTTACGTATCTGCTCAGACACATTTCTTGAAAAAAGTCTCGTTACGTTTTATATGGTGTATTATGTTTCTCTCAAACATGCTTTGGGCCACATTTATTTTCAATGCAGCAGCACAAATTATGATATTAGGAACAACACAAATATCCTGAAATATAAATCATGCTGTCCCTACATAACACCAGCTTATAATGCTCTATGGTGCGGACAACAATATAGAATTCTTTAAAAGGTTTACAGCAAAAGGGTCTATTGTGACAAGTTTGTTGCTCAATTTATGGGGTTGTCAAAACTCTAGAGCTCCTCATTCCTGTGGGTCCGTACAAATGTGTGTCGTGAATAAAAACAATAAGGAAAGACTCCAAAAATTATTATGAATGTAAAGTATAACATTCACCCTCGGTCGCCTGTCCCTTAAAGTGATTAACAGGGTGATGTACAATGACGGCGATTACATTCTTCATCTACAGAGTATTATATTTTATTTACATTTGGAAACTGAAGACTGCAGAGGGATGGACACAAACATATTTCACCCTGCCACTCAAAACCACAGTGATACACACTTTACATATGTGAACCAGGCATTTAATTTACAGCCTCTTTTGTTTAAATCCACAATGTGAGAAAGTCACCCCTGGACTTTCAAAAAGTGCTGCTATGGCCTACTAATGCTAAACCACAGCAACAAGTTTACCTGTGCGAAATTTGACCGGGGGGTTTCCGGTGCGCTGCACCGTCACTTCACTGTCAACACCAGCGCTTGTGACAGTCTGCCACAAGTTTGGCGCTGTCTGTCTATATTAGAGATGACCACAACAGCAGGCAATTATTAAGTCAATATACAGTAAAATTACTATTGCCTGCTGCCCAAGCCATTCTTATAGCTTTGGGGGCCTGGAATAGTCTGAATTGTCACACTTGCACAAGTGTCAGGGAGTAGTTGTGATGTTACTATGATTGGCAGCACGGCTGGAGCAATGTGTGGTGCAAACTGAAGTGGCCGCCTGACGTGAGTTCCAGCATATAGCTGTGAGGTCTTTGGACACAGCTGGGCAGCGGTTAGGTCTACGATATTTGGGCGTGTCGCGTGTCCTTTCCTACTCGGGTCTTAAAATAGGTGGGCAGTTACATGGGCAGAACTCCTGGCGGTAATCAGCTTGTGAATCTAATGCGGGTTTAATGAAGGCACAGCATAGCACAAGACCTGCAAATTACACATATCCTCCGGTACCTTCAATATACCTGCACGCCCATTCCGCACACTCCACCACCTCCCCTAGGTGCTGCACCACAAGATGAGTGCTCCCTTCCTTTTGGTTGGTTGGTCCACTTTGTAAGATAGGGCTGGATTTGGTGCGGGCCATAGGGGGAGAATTGTTTTTCATGAAGCAAACAATTAAGCTGGCATGTGAGCTCGTTCTTGAGGGCAATTGGAGAGTGCACTGATCATCTGTGTCTTTATTTATCTTGCATGGTATCTATGTCTGCGATAACTGGGAGTTGAACCGTGCTACGATGGTGGCATCTTGGGCGCAGGAAGATGGACCAGACAATCATGATGGAGTATGGGCGGCAGCTGCCCCAAGTATGGGGAGAGTGCTAGGAGGAAGACTGAGGTGCCAGCATACATGGGTGAATGGCTACCGGGTCACGCATTCTTTCGGTTGGTATTGGTAAGACAACCGGAATTTTCATGTTAGCAGGAAGGTATTTAGCAAGCTCCGCGATCAAGGATACATTTCTCGCACACATGACCCAAAAGCATGGGGGCCGCGCACAGCTACGGCTCTGGGCGGCTTTTAAACTAATGGTTGTTAGGCAGCTGTATCTGGCATCCTTAGTACACGCATTCGGGGGGAAACAGCACAGACATGGGGTTGCTCAGGGGAATGGGTTCTCCCGCGGCCAGGATCCGGAAGCAAGTGGGGAGACACAGCACATAGGTCGACACAGACCCTACCATCGTTTAGCTTGGCTAGCCTCCCCCCCCTCCAAATAGCAGTGGGGCGCACAGTTCCCCATTTGTTGGCTATGCTATGAAAGATCTTTGGGGCACCTTCCTAGGCTCCTGATCTGTAATTTTCCATGACTGGCCGTCAACTACGTGAGGTCACCAAAATCTATTAGTTTGGTGCAGCTACATTGGCACCGAGCGTTCGGTCAGGCGCATATTGACTCCATCAACTGAAGCCATTTAATGATTCCTAGGTAGTCTGTAGATCTCCTGCGTTTTCACCCCAAGGCTAGATGAAGGGATTGTACAGTTGGTACGGGATGCCCATAAAGTAGCCGGCCAACAGTCGTGCCCCGGCAAACGCTTGCAGTAGGCTAGTAACCAGTAATTGATAGTGGTACCATTAACGAGTTCCAGGAACAGCGTTTTATAGGATCACCATCTGACTTGGAAAGTGTTCTGGATGTTGTGTGAGAAGATATCGCCCCTTCAGGGGTATGCTTCTACTACTAATTGCGTTATGCATGGTGCAGGTCAGGAGGTATGTCAGAAGTATTTGATAGACCTTGGTAGAGCGTGGTATGTGTCAGGTAATATTTGGTACCAATCAGTAAAAGGAAAGACCACAGGGGGCTCCAAAGTATTCCGCAAATTCAGACGGCAGCACATTTATTGACCTTGTCTTGTAAGCGGTCCCCGATTAACTTCTAATAGGTAAATGTCTTATCAAGGGGCAGGCTCTGTAGGGGCAACGCGGCACTCACCTCAACACCAGCTAGGTATGTTTCCAAATGCGATATTAGCCCCACTCCTCTAAAGTCATTTCACCCAGCCACGTATAAGATAATAAAACAGTACTTTCATCAGGCCGGGGCAAATGATTGTAATGCTTTTAGTTGCAGCTTTAGCTGTCGGGTCTCATTGTGTTTTCGGGGATTGCTACCTCCACCACCTACCCTTTCAGCCCCCTGAGGTCCACAATGACTACCATTCAGTCAAGTATCAACAGACATCTGTTATTGGCACGTAGGTACAGGTTTCTAAGACAAAAGCCACAGGTTCAGGCTTCAAGGGGATAGTCCGATCTGAAGGACCAGTTTCAGCAGCATGGGTACCATAAATTGGTCAAAACAATAACTCGGGTTCTGCAATGGCAGATAGGAGTCCCCCCCACCCCTACTTCACCCAGACTCCGAATGATAGGAGTACAATTCACTTTCAACAGGCTTGGGCAAACAAATGTAATGCATTTAGTTGCAGCTTCAGCCAGCCAATATCATTGAGAGTTTCAGGGGCGGAGGGGTTGTACCTCCAGGTAACAGGCTCCCACTCCAGGAGCAGGGAGAAGCAGAGTCCGGGGCAGGTTAACAAACCTCATAGGTGTATCTGTGGGTTTATGCATGGTATCATATGGCTGAGTACCATTCTCACTTAGAGGCATTCCATGTTAAAACTTTGTGCTTATGACGGTTCTCATGACCAATGCGGTTTTTGTACCTTTCCTAAGTGAAGGGACATAAGTTAAGTACTTCATCGCTTACAACGTAACACATTCAGGCGGCGGTGTAGAAGTTCAAGTGGCAACTGGGAGATTTCCATCATTAGCGCCAGCGGCTGCTCACATGGCCAGCAGTTAGCAGCCTGGGAAGTCTGGGGGGGGGGCGGGGAGGGGGAAACACCACAGATAAAGGGAACAGGCAAATCTCCTGTAAGAAAGGAGGGTTTCACGGCAAGTACACGAAGACTCCCTTGCTTAAAGTCACAGATCTAGCTCCACGGTTAGTTGAGCCTTTACACATCATAGTAGGGTGGGTGCATCAATACGGCAACACAGCACCCAATTAGAGCCCGCAGTCGAAGGGGATTGGATGTTGTACATCTGTCTTCCTGTTCTCACCATCAAGAAGCTTTTCTATTGCTGGTCTGCATCCTGGTATACAAGAGCTGCAGCTTTGCACCGGCTAATCACGCTAGGGTGGGAACATCAGCAGGGCGTCTCAGGAGCAATTAACCGCAGTCAGATGTGACGGGTTTCCAGGCAAGGCGGACATGAAGTAGAATACTGTAAGGATGAGTGGGAGCTAAGGGTCCATGCTAGTATGCCAACACAACCTGCTGCCTCTCAGTCAGGGGGCTGCGTTACTTGTCATCTAAAAAGTATACGGTGGCCTCAATAGTGTTGAGACAGATGGGTTGGGAGCACATACACTGACAACCTCCAGAACAAATGTGCATTGTCAGTGAAGGCACAGGTAAAGTGGTTCGTTTTCACTACAGTTGATCACAAGCCAAAAGACAATGGCATCTTTTCGTCACTCTGGTAGACCTTTAGCAAAAGTAGGGTTATGGGCCAGACGCGAAAAAGTGCTATTCAGTCAGCAGGGGCATGAGTTTGTCATTCCTAAAAGGGCGCTGTTACCGCAACAGTTTTTAAAAGCTGGGTTGGAGCACGAATTTGGACAACTGCCAGTGCACGTCTTTCATTCACTCTTAAGAAGGTGCAGGTACACCTGCTCATATATTTAACTCCATGTCCACAAATCCAAAAGCATTGGCAAACCTTTTTGGCACTCTGATATACCGTTGGCTTAAGCGGTTTATGGGCTACTACTCAGGTGGGGACACCAGCACGACCCTCTCCAGGGGGTCCATATTTCTCTTGGTACCGCACATGGTCATCAAAGAACCCCAAATGTGGACCTGCTAAGTTAGGTGGGTAACCAAGGGCATAGTCAACCCCCATATGGATCGGAACATAATGGTACACAGTAAACAAGGGAATATACCAAGCAGAAGCCTGGTTAAGAGGAGAGCAGTAGTTTTAATTTCCATGGTGATTTCTCTGGCCGGCGCTGTACTCCGATACTACGGAGGTCAGCGGGTGGAGAGAAGGGGATTGTGAGGCCACAATTAATAACTGTTAACAATTGTACCGATGGCCTTGGAGGCGAGCTCCACCATGATTACCAGCAAAACTTTAGACTAGGGACTGGGCAGTAATGGGTAATCACATGACGCAGCAGCACCTAACAAGAAGGCCGTTATTGGCGCAAAGGGCACCATAGTGATTTCTTCATGAAAAGTGGTAAAAGTAGAGATCTGTTGCCTCAACACCGGGGAAGCCAGTGAACATGCCCATGGGGGTAAATAAGCTGTGGTTAAAACGGAGAACAGTAGTTCCCAAGTTAAGTGAAGGCCACCGAACTTGCCTATGGAAGGGTAAATGAGCCATGCGCAAGCACACCAAGCATGAGGGCTGGGTTCAACCATAATTAGGCCTTAACAGAATTAGGCATGATCTCTTTAGTGCTACATCGCAAGATTTCCCCGATGGTCCGGTAAACACCGGCAGAGGGGGATGGGAATTGTCCAGCCAGAGGACTGGTAACCATGTCAGAGGTAAATGGGAATTGTCGGGGCCTGGACAGGCCGTTGAAATTTCTCGTAGGAGGATGAACAGCGCCATGCGTAAAATTCACGGAATAGAGGGATTCCTGGTATTATCAGACTTGGCTCTGGCATGCCAAGACCACTGGATGTTTTGATGTGGATGGGGTCCATTTGTCTAGAAGGGGCATGGACCCATTTCTGTTGGACCTAGGTGATGCCCTAGAAGCAGCAGGGTGTAAGTAAGAATGCCTGCCTTGGTGGGGGGCCCTGGTTGTGACGGTGGCCACACCCAGAGCTGTGGCAGAGTTACAGGGCGATCCAGAGGCTGAAAGGTACATAGGGGTACCCTCTTCAGGAGCACAACAAGGGTGCAAAGGCCAAATATCCCCAGGTGGTCCTCGCGGTGGACCCTGGAGGAACGACGGCACCCCGCTAGTCCTACGGGCGGTTGTAAACCTGAGCAACCGGGGGCTGCCTGGATACGCTCCGTCCCCCTCAAGGGGCGTGAGTAGATGGGTGGACTGGCGGTCCACAGGTGGGAAGGGGTAAACCCTCCCCCAAAATTGGTAAGCACCGATTGGTTAGTGCCACAATGAAATTTGGCTCTTCAGGTGGGCAGGGCAGCTTAGGTGCGTCTCCGCTGCCTGCCCTTGGATCGCCCGTAAGTTGACCCACCATGTTGGCATAGTTCTGTATGCTAATAAACCTGCAGCAATTTTCTCCACGAAAAAGGTGTCTTGTGTGTTTATTTCATCAGGAGATTGCTGTATGTGTGATGGGGAGTGTGTTGCCGATATTGGCACTATGTGGCTGCCCGCAGTCCACGCAGGAGGGTGGCCGCCTTAGTGCCACATGATGGCACACAGCGACTGTCTAGTGTGTTGGGGACCCCCTCAGGGTCCGGCACGCCCTGCGTCATTTCCGAAGCGCTAGGGGGCGGGGAGCCAGGTATAAGTACCTCTCCCACCCACCTGGTGCTTTCTTTGCTGGCAACCCTGCACACCGTTTCCCTCCATACCGCTTACCCAGCGTGAACTGGGTTCGAGTCTCGGCAATGACGCTGAACATCCTGTGATTCTGGGCAAATCACTTAATCTCCCCGTGCCTAACAAAAATGAATGTGTCCTCATGTAATGCAACTGGTGCTATGTAAAGCGCTCTGATACCCGATTCGGGTCAAGTTCGCGCTATATAAAACTCTGTAAAATAAAATAAATAAATAAAAAATTGCATATACCAATCCTTCAGATAACACATAACTAAACAGGTAAAATTCTCTGTCTACACACAACAAACCATGCAATGGTTTCAGTGTACAGTGGCTTAATGCAAAACAAAGTCCCCCCCCCCCAGCAGAATGTCAAGAGGGCCCCTGAGTCCCTCGTATCTCACAGATATTCATTGGCCTTTAGCTCAATGGCCTGACAGGTTAAGGCCCTCCTGGAGGGCTGGGGGCCCCCTGTGGCAGAGGGGCTGCACGGGCCTGTGTTACGCCCCTGTCAGTGTGGGCTGAATTCCTTTGGATCAAAACTGGAACACTGGCTGTTGGGCCATTTCACAGTGGTATAATTATTTTTACCACAAGCAATAGCTGCCTCCATCAACATCCTAAATTAATTGTAGCACTTTACACAATCCTTAAAAAATAAATAATAGATGAATGTACTTAATAGTAGAAATAAACCATTCCCACAGCAACTATAACCTAAAACAAATATTAATTATTTACTCGTACTTGTTTACAACCTGCAAATGAAATGGTAAGGGTTAAGAGCAGAATGAACATATGTGCAGTAGCACTAACATATTTTATTGTTTAGAGTTTGGCGGACGTGGCACTCTGCCCCAAACTTGGATGATGTCCTGTCTGCCCTATCACAAGTGCATTATAGCCTATGGCACTTATAATATGATGGATGGGATTTATGTTGCATTTTGACAGAATGCCTCCCCAGCCAAACCCTCAAAAAGGCATTGAGTCCTTGAAACACTACAGTCCCAGCCAATCCTCTAATATTTTGACTATGTTGGAGGTCGCTTGGTGGTTGGTACAGTGACAATTGTTATACACGTTTGTGCTCACACATCAGCAGCAGGAGATGGAAGTGTCAGACATCTGAAGTCTGCTATTGTAATGTGCAGACCGAATCAAAGATCCTTGACACTGAGTGAATGGAGATGGTGAAAGCTTCATTTTAGCCAGCACAGGAAATGTAATCTTTAAGCACAAGAAAAAACCCTGATAATCTGCAGCATAGGGTAATAGATCCCTTCTTTCAACTGATCACTTAACTAAGGGACCTGCTAGCAAGGGTCTTGGGGTCAGATTATGTATGGGGAAGTAGCTTTTATCCCACAGTGGGTGTCCCATAGCCTGGAGGCAACTACCATCTCATTACAGACCCATGAGTGGGGGTGACCTACACTGTCCTAAAATACCAACAGAGGAATCCCCAACCTGTTCACAGTGAATTCTAATTTGCGTGGAATCAAGCGCATGCAAATCAGGCCCTAGCCCTCATGATGCCAACCCTGTATATCCATTTGTAATTAAGGGATAAGTGATGCACACACCAGCTCACATTATACACATATTTTTGCTGCTCTACATTCAGGTGTGGTATGCTTGGGGCACTCGCACGTGTCTTGACCAATGAGGACATAAAGGGAATACCAGGGTTCGCTATCCCCTTTGGGAAAAGGGGCACAGTGCCTGCATCCCAATAGTTAGAAGCCAATCTTCTTCTGATCCGTAGAGAGATTTCTGCCTTGCACTTCATAGGGTCATCAAACAGAAATAAATGAGCAGGTGCATAAGTGACTGTATCAGCCTGTTTTCCCTTGTGCTCAAGCAAAGGTAATCCTTTTTCTACTGCGCAGTGTTGGACTGGAATTTCAAGCAATCGGTCAGTGCCAGATAGGCCAGCTTGAAATGGTCCGTGTGTAGTCCGATTTTGTAGTCTAGTGGGCTGTGACAAAATAACCCAAAGACTTGCCCCTTCAAGCTGACCCATCTGGAAGTGCCAGACTACCAGAAATTCCAGTCCAACTCTTCAACCTGGCATTTCCACTCTGCTGAAAAAATCCACTCCCCACATAGGCTGAAGGTTTATTTTTGTAATGGGAGCCTTAAACTAGAAACAGACGTCAGTAAAGCTGGTGATTTTTTCTTGTAAATCTCTCTCTCTCAGAAAATATTTTTTCAATGTAATTTTTTTATTGCAAGCATAAGGCAATCACATTTAAGTGATTGCATAGTTTCTGATTTTCCATTGTAGTTTTGTGACATATGCTTACAAATATACATTTTTTAAATTAGCAATCGCACAAGATTGTCAAAGCCAAACCTACTGACTTTGCCAATGCTTGTTAGAGATGAGGTGGCGGTAGTTAGCCAAGTTAATCATTAATGTGCAGTGACACTGTCACATTGAGGTAACATTTATAGCATCTGCAGGGATTTCTCATATTATTGTACTCGCGAGCAGTTCAAATTGGCTCTGGGTTGACCTCTGGGAACAGAGCCGATGTTACTTCGAAACATCCTTCAAAGCATATTTTATCCTACACAAGAGAGAGAAGAACACACTCATGAGCTCCTTTCCCAAGTGTTTTCCTTTCAGTAGCTACACCCTTCCCAAGGTCACATAGGCTCTACATTCCCATCTTTGATTGCAACAGAATGTTTTTGCCAATTGAGCATGAGGGTTAGGAGAACCACCTTGCTCTTCCCTTTATAACAGCCAATAAAACCAGCTTGTGCTAGGAATGTACTTACATTGTGGTCTGTTATGTGCCTGAGGCCTGTGTCCCCAGCTAGAGGGCCCTATCTGGGGCGAGCTACACAAGAATCCATTGACTGCTCTCTAGAGTGTCCCCAATCTCATCAGGTATCAGATGGATCCCCACAGAGTTCCTATAGGCCCCTTAATAATCCCTGAATGATTGATTTGTGCTGCGCTTCCTTAAATGTCTTCTCTCAGAGTAGTGGGTCCCGGACGTACTGGGCGATAAACTTAAGTAGCATGTATTAGTATCTCATTGGTGGCAGGTCAGATGTTTGCCATTTTTGAAAGTTAAAAGACATAGAATATTAACACCTGAATAGAAATGATCATTTTCATGTTTTTCCAAGATTGTGGTTTGTAAAACTGTACAAATTGCTGATTTTACTCCAGCCCTACAGAATAGAAATCCCCTTGACTGGATTAGCAGCTCAGAAATTTAAAATATATGGTAACAAGCGGTCCTAGCAACTTTGGCTACCTAGGTCCACAAGTAGCAGAGGCAATAAGAAGGGAGATGGCGGAGGGTGTTGTCAATTAGGAGGCGCACTCATAACAAGCAGACTGGACTACGGAAACACCCTCTATGCTGGAATCAGCAAATCCCTGATGGGCAAACTCCAGACAATCCAGAACACCGCGGCCAGACTAGTCCTCGGCATCCCACGACATGAGCACATCACCCAACACCGGCGAGACCTCCACGTCGAGAAGAGAGTAACCTTCAAGCTTCTCACCCACGCCTACAAGTCTCTCTACAACACCGGACCCAAATACCTCAACAAAAGAGTCTCCTTCCACGTACCCAAAAGAAACATCCGCTCCATCGACCTCGCCCTAGCAGAAACCCTGTGCATCCGCAGAACCAGAGTGGGTGGAAGAGCCTTCTCCTACGTCGCGGCTAAAGCCTGGAACGAGCTCCCGGTCACTTGAGACCCTCACTGGTGAGTAGCGTGCTTCACAATTCCCTGATTGATCGATTGATTGAGCAACATACCACTGGCACAAAGAACATTGAGTGGTCCCTTAACCCTTTTCTGAATGACAGCAGAAGCTGTTTTTAATCAAGCAGAGGAGAGGAACAGAGATCTTCAATGGAAGTGAAGCTGGGTGCCATGTTGGATTTCACAGGTAGAATTTGAGTTTATCAGCGCTAAAACTAAGATTTGCAGAATGCCATTCTGCTAAAAAAGGTTGTAGCCAAGACAGAGTAGAAGAAGAGAGAGCGAGAAAGGGAGGGAATGATGGCACAAGGGGCATGAGGGTAGGGAAGGAAGAAGCATGAAGTAGAAAAATAAAGGAAGTAGAGGGTGGAAGAGAGAGTGAAGTGAAGGTGGAATGGAATGACTATGGGAGATAAAATACAGACGAGAAAGGCAAGAGAAAGAAATACAGGTGGAAATGAAAGAAAAGGGATGAAAAAGAATGAGTCATGCAGGTCACACCCCATATGCCGGTGTTTACTTTCTCACACACTCTCCCTCTAACATCCGGCACTCTCACTTCCCTTCCCACTTCCGTTTATCGCTACTACACCCGCTCACAGTGGAACTTGTGCTGTACTTCTCCTCTGAGGCCCACTGACTGCAGACTTCGGGCTCCTTGGTTCCTGCTTGAGTGCTGCGGTGCAGAGCCAGGTTGTACTTCAGTGTATGAACATGGGCAGGGTAAGTGGCCAGGTCCAACTACAAGAAACACATCCTTAACGAAAAGGCTTCCTTCTTCCGTACCCAACTGGAGCGGACAAAAAACAGACCCAGAGAACTTTTCAGCATCGTCAAGAACCAAACAGCCCCTGCCCCCCCAAAGTTGAAGGCCTCAACTGAGAAATGCGAAGAAATCGCGAACTTCTTCTCCGATAAAATTGCCAAAATTGATCAATCCTTCCTCTTTAATCCCCTCTTTCCCAATCCTCTATCCTCCATTAACGTTTCTCCTGAAGCTCCCGTCGTCCCAACTATACCCACGGACCCCTCACTTCGACCTCCTGACACCCTCCCTTTTGAACATAACCCCAATAATCCCCTGCTAAAAAATAATGCCTCCTGGCAAAATTTCCACCCCGTTTCCGTACTCGAAATCTATAACATCATCACCAAACTTAAACCATCCTCACACACCAAAGACCCCCTCCCTTCCCACCTAATCAAAGATCTTAAACTTATCATTGCCCCATACTGGACCACTATCATCAACTCCTCTTTGGCCACAGGGTGCATCCCAGTTTCCCTCCAACTCGGACAAATCACCCCCATTCTCAAAAATCCCAAGGATGACCCTAACGACCTCAACAATCTCCGCCCTATCTCTAACCTCCCTCGCCTCTCCAAAGCCCTTGAAAAATGCGCACTTCTCCAATTGGATAATCACATCAATGCTTTCAATCTCCTTGACTCACAGCAATCTGGCTTTAGAAAAGGCTGCAGTACAGAAACTGCCATGCTCTCCATAATTGACGATATCCATCACTCCCTCGACAAGGGAGAATCTTGCCTTCTCGTCCTCCTTGACCTCTCTGCGGCATTTGATACGGTTAACCACTCGACCTTACTTAACACTCTTAAAGATCGCTTTGGCCTTAATGGTCTTGTCCTCAAATGGTTCACTCACCTCCTTTTTCAAACACATAACTCAGCAAATTAAAATTTTGGACTGCCTCTCCAACCCCACACCTGTCTCCCTTGGTGTTCCCCAAGGTTCTATTCTCTCCCCCTTCCTCTTCAACCTCTTCATGGAACCCCTCTCGTGCATTCTTAATAAAGCAGGAATCAAATACCACTTCTATGCCGATGGATACTCTTTTCCGAAGGCATCATCGGCAGCCATCCTCAGCCTGGTCCTACCTGGAGCCTCCTTTTATCAGACAAGTCCTTTACTGTGCATGCCTATTGAGCTACATATTTGGAACACTATCGCATATCTAGCGCTTGTTCCAGTTTCTTCGTTGAATCTCTTCCATCGCAAGAGGCTTTCCAGAATACCATATTACTGATTTTAACATTTAGCGGGACCAGGTCGCTTTTCAAATATACCTACACGAGGTTTGTTTGATAACCAGACATCCGACTTTTTCGTGAAATCGTTGATTTTAATATTAATAAGACATCGTTGCACATTCGGTGCACCGCATTTTTATCAGCCATTTATTAGAATCAAGAACATCCACCAACTATGGAGTTGCAGGTTTTAATCACTAGGAACTAATTTGCAACAGGATCTATAATTGTGTGGCTTTCCTGAAGAAGGCGTTGTATACGCCGAAACGCGCGTCGAGTTAATAAAGATATTGCCACTTTTTAACCCTTTATTTATATCTATTGATTAAAAGAGATGTGTTACATATTGTGTTTCATTTTTTAAATGTTTTGTATAAATATCATTTGTTTAGACAATATGAGAAGAAATTATTAAAATGGTAACAACTTTGAACATATTTTTTCTGTCTTCCTTGGTTTTCTTAATGTTACAGATACTGTGTATATTGTTTGCTTTATTGACATTGCCTAGGAGTTTTTGTTACTACCATTTAAGTCCCTGTCCTAGGAATTGAACTATCCATTGTTCAGGGGTCCTTGTTTTTTCTCATTTGTTTTCCCACAGCTTGTCTGTGCAGGGCTGTTCTCATATATCCTGTCATTGTTGATCAAAGGTGCATTTGTAAATCTGAGTGCTCAACCAATATCATCTATTCCTTATTCATTCTTTATTTCTGCTCTGCTTTATTCTCTTTCTATATTCTTGCATGTACTGCAAGTGAAGGCAGATCAGATGGCTCAATTGAAAACATTTGGCTTTTCAGATGAAGAGTTTGCCCTCTTGGTAGGTTCCAATCATTGCTTTAGCAGTAGTTCCAAGAATAGCCTTTCGAACAACAATGATTTGAAAAAATTAATAGATCTTAAAAAGAAGTTAAGACGCATGGAGGCACACAGAGAGTTCATGCTGGACTATTTAAAAGCAGGCATTATTCCAACAGGCCTCCGTGTACGCAATACGCCAGGATTATTCGTTCATCACAAGCTAATTTTGGAAAAATGGAGTATGATCGATAGTCGATGCTCCAGGGATCTTATGATCCTAATAATTGCGACCTCTAAAGAACTGGCGGCCTCAATAAAAACAGAATTAGAGGAACTAGAAGAAAAAATCAAAAAAGCTAATAGTGTTGAAGAGGCCATTAAAAAATTGGAAGAGTCCAACAAAGAGTTAGAATCCTTTGCCACTTATCTGAATAAACGCAAAAACGATAAATTGGTAAAGGACAAAAGATACTACTCATTGGAGAACACTTATCCCTATTTAGGAGAGCACTTCTATCAACAAAACCACTATATGGATGAAAATAGATCTAAACAACACAGGGTAAACACCTTCTCTGACACCTCTGATTCAGAGGGTGAAGGCAGTTCCACATACTATGAGCCTGAAGGTAATTTTAACTCATTTCAAAATAAACGTAATGTACAACAGCCTTTTTTAGCCAACCGAGGGAAACGCAGGGGACGCCCAAGAGTAAGATTTCAAACTCAGAACAGAGGGAATTTCCAAGCTCAATACCAGCATCAACATCAACAGCTGGATCCCCAATATGTATTGGAAACACGCAACAAACAATACTGGAAACAGGGGACATAATTCCCATTTTTAACCTTTCATCTTGTAATTTAGATAGTCATACCACTAGTTTGCTTTCCAAAGGTTTATCATACGTCCCTCATGCATACCCCAACAAATTTGAAATATATCAGGACATTATCTCTTTTTTTCGTAAGGTTAGACTAAAAAAACACTTTGAAGAAGATATAGATCAGGACTCCCAATCTCAAGGTACAAAACATTTAGCCCTTCCATCCACTTTTTGTCCTTCCCTGGACCAATTAGGACCCGAAGTGGCTGCTTTTGAACTGGTAGTTCTTCAAAGATTAGAAAAAGCCTTTCAATTCATACCCAAACCCTTGCACAATTTAGATAAAGGTGAATACACAGCCCTCCATTCTTTAGCTGACAACAAAAATCTAATAATAAAAGGATGTGATAAAGGAGGAGGAATAGTGGTCATCAATACTGATGACTACGAACATAAAATGACCACCATGCTCAATGATACCATGTTCTATTCTAAAATACAATCTAACCCCGCTACTAAAATATCCCAAAAAATCCAGACCTTGTCCTACCAGGCATTAGTTGCAGGTGACATTACTACCAAAGAATATGATTTTTAAACCATAATTTAGGGAAAACAGCCTGTATTTATGGTATGCCCAAAATTCACAAGAATATTCATGATCCTCCTTATAGACCTATAGTGTCCACAATTGGTACTATCACTGAACCAGTATCCAAATTTATTGATAACTGCTTACGTCCCCATATTCCCAAAATCACCTCCTATATTAAAGATACCATGGAGATGATAAAAAAGTAGAGTATATGAATTTCAACCCTAATCAGAGCATTTTGGTGACCTTAGACATAGAGTCCTTATATAGTAATATACCTTTAGAGGGAGCTATGTCAGCCACTGATTGGTTCATTGACACATATAATATATCTTGTTCCAAACCATTCATTTTGGCATGCCTGAATATAGTATTAACCGAAAACATCTTTGAATTTAATGAGACCTTGTATCATCAAACCAAAGGCGTAAGCATGGGTGCATCTGTGGCGCCCTCCATTGCGAATATTTATATGGCTGCCTTTGAAACCAAATTCATATACAACGAGATTGCCCCTTTTTTGAATCTATCTCCAACTGGTCCAGATACATAGATGATATCTTTTTTGTCTGGACTGGTGGGAGAGATTCGCTCGCAGAATTTTTGGAATGGCTTAATGCTACAGACTCGAATCTGAAATTTACTGCACACAAAGATACTGAGAAAGTAGAGTTTCTTGATATCATAATTAGGCATTCTTTGGGCCACTTGGAAGTAGATCTTTTGTGAAGCCCACTGCTAGGAATACGCTGTTGCATTTCAATAGTTATCACCCTCGCAACCAAAAGCAAAGTATTCCGTTTTCCCAATTTCTAAGAGTGCGTAGAAACTGCACGAACTTGACAGATTTTGATAAACAAGCCATTACAATGAGGAAGAAGTTTTTAGACAGAGGATACCCTCACCGGTTGGTGAGGGATTCCTACAAACGTGCCAGGTTTTACGACCGGGACCATTTACTCACCCCTAAAGTGAACAATAGTAACATTCCACTGGTATGTGTCACCAGACACTCCACGATGGATGCCAAAGTCAAACAGATCATCAATAGTAACTGGCACATTCTTAATAGCAATCCAGACAGTTGTAAATTGACCAAACCTTTATTCGCCCATCGGCGAAACAGAAATATCAAGGATTTCATTGTTCGGTCACGGTTTACTAACAAGATCATTAGACCTATGTTCATTCAAAAATCCATTAATGGCAATTTGCCTATTAAAGGTACTATGAAATGCTCCTCTTGCAAATCTTGTGAGTCCATCATTGAAGGTGAAACTCTGGTCCACAATGGGGTATCTATTGAAGTTACTGAGATGTGGAACTGTAAAACAAACAATACTGTATATTTCATTCACTGTCCCTGCAACCTTGGCTATGTAGGTGAGACTTCGAGAGCAATCCAAACCCGTATGACTGAACACCGCTCTGCAGTCAGAACAGCCAAAATTACAGCGCCCTTAGTTAAACATTTCATTGATATGAACCATAAACCAGAAGACATCCATTGGAGAATCTTGGAAAGAATCAGGACTCCCGATAATAAAGGGGGTCTCAAAATACGTAAAAAACGAGAAGTTTTTTGGATTTTTACTCTTAATACTTTCAGGAATGGCCTGAATAGTGAAATACCCTGGGAGAATGCCATAACCTGCGTGGGCATCGCATCTTAAAACAGGATGTTTGGTATACTGAACCTAATATAAGTTATTTAGACCTTTGCGTCTTTAACTAATACAAACATTTATGGAGATACTAGTCAAATTTGATATGTTGACATCTTCAGAACATCGTTCAATATTAGACATTTCCTTTGAATCTAACTCTCATTTAGTTTTGTTGATTTTACACTCGGACAAGGTTTTGGGTATTATCTTTTTAATTCCCTACTTATTATATATCACTCATTATTATATAATATACATCTGGCTAGTAGGTTTTTAATATGATACAAGGTTATTATCGTAATTGACATCTATAAAACCAAGCAGTTTGATATGTCTTCGAAATCTTGTCGGACAGAACAATAAAGTTTCTTTGTTTTTCAATATAGTCTGTCTTCTCTGACCATCATCACTTCAGTCTGTTTTCTCTGACCATCATCACTTCGGTCATATGACACTTTTTAGAATCACATGATTATCATGTGACCAGCCATAGAGTATATAATGTGTAGAATGGCACCAACACATTTGATACTCTTTTCCGAAGGCATCATCGGCAGCCATCCTCAGCCTGGTCCTACCTGGAGCCTCCTTTTATCAGGTACATATTAGTTTGTAGTTATAGGGACCTTGCTTTACTCTGAAGCTGTAGTTTTACACGCTCATAGATATATTTTGTTACATTCCTTTTTAGACAAGTCCTTTACTGTGCATGCCTATTGAGCTACATATTTGGAACACTATCGCATATCTAGCGCTTGTTCCAGTTTCTTCGTTGAATCTCTTCCATCGCAAGGTAACTACGGGGTTCACTGTTACTCCGATTATTAATGCAGTACAGAAACTGCCATGCTCTCCATAATTGACGATATCCATCACTCCCTCGACAAGGGAGAATCTTGCCTTCTCGTCCTCCTTGACCTCTCTGCGGCATTCGATACGGTTAACCACTCGACCTTACTTAACACTCTTAAAGATCGCTTTGGCCTTAATGGTCTTGTCCTCAAATGGTTCACCTCCTTTTTCAAACACAGAACTCAGCAAATTAAAATTTTGGACTGCCTCTCCAACCCCACACCTGTCTCCCTTGGTGTTCCCCAAGGTTCTATTCTCTCCCCCTCCCTCTTCAACCTCTTCATGGAACCCCTCTCGTGCATTCTTAATAAAGCAGGAATAAAATACCACTTCTATGCCGATGACACGCAACTATACTGCAAGATTCAATCCCGTTCTGATGTTCTGCACCTCAACAACACACTGACTAAGATCCAAACATGGTTACACCATAATCATCGCAGACTCAATCCTAAAAAAACCGAAATCATCCTCTTCTCTCCTAAAAACAACCCACTCCCCATACAGGACTGGATTCATAACCTTAATGCTCTCAACTGCACGCTCACCTTATCCAACTCGGTTAAATCCTTAGGCATCACTATTGACAATAGCCTTACCCTCTCTTCCCACATAAAAAATTCAGCTAAAGGAGCTCTCTTCACTCGCCGCCATCTCAAAAAAAATCAAACCCTTCATTCCTGCTGATGACTTCAAATCAGTGGTCCAAGCTCTGGTCTTGTCGAAAATCGACTATGGCAATGCTACCCTCGCTGGAACTCCGAAAACCCACATAGCTCCACTCAAAGCAGTCCTTAACCTAGCTGCCAGACTCATCTCGGACTGCAAACGCTTCGACCACATCTCCCCTACCCTCAAAGCCCTCAATTGGCTACCCATCGAAGGCAGATCCTCTTACAAGGTTGCATGCATTACACATAAAGCACTGCATCAAAACACCCCGCCGTACCTCGCTGATAAACTCCACAAAGCTGGCTGCTCCCGTCCAACGAGAAGTACCAACGCCCTCGTTCTAGTCACGCCCCTGTTCCATAAGAAACGCACTTAATCTCGCTCCTTCTCCGGTAACGCCCCCAACATCTGGAACAGCCTCCCGAAACAACTGCGTTGCAACCCCTCCTACCCCAGCTTCAAAAAGGACCTAAAGCTACATCTCCTCAACAAATATTGGGGCCCTTAATCCTTCTCCGCTCCACTGACCTGTTCCCCCTACCCTCCCTACTGGAGCTTATCCTTCCATCCCTATCCACACTCTCCCGCCTCCTAAACTCCTGCCCCTTCCCTTTTTCTTTTCCCTACTCTCCCACCTTTAACCTATGTATTCACTGATCGAATGAAGCTCATGCAGTGTCCCTCTGTTAATAGCCCCTGGATTGTCCTTTTTTTGTTGTTCTAATTGTGCTGTTTGTTATTGCACTCTACAAATGTTTTATGTCAGTTCCGCTACATTGTTCCTGTAAAGCGCTCTGATACCCCTGGGTCTAGTCAGCGCTATATAAAACTTGTCAAATAAATAAATAAATAAATAAATAAGTGGTGCACTGGTGGAGCAATGCAAATGCGCAATGTGGCACCGCCAAGCCTTTGGGGCACTTGGCAGAGGCATCTGTCCACTGGCCTCTGTAGCTCAGATTGGGGTATGGGTGGGATAGGAAGCTCTCTCTCCTCAATCGGTGGTCCATTCAATAGTTGGACTTTGCAGCCCGCCGCCAGGCCTCCAGGTCTCTTCACCATACTCCTCTCTGCCATGGCCGTGAAGACTCTCAGGTGCTGGCTTGTAGCTTGGACAATCTGGACCCAGGGACAGCATGAAAAGAAAAGTGCGCGACGTCCGAGGCATTCTAATGCAAATAAGTGAGTTAGCATGATGCCCACAGCAGGAATGAACTCTAGGCACTTGCCAAGAAGGACTCTGTTTTTAACACATTGTAAACAAATAACTTCATTACTGCACACTTCTAAAGTAAAATCACTTGTGATCTTTTTTCTCTGACCTGTTTTCGTTTACAGTACAGGAAGGGCCATTTGTATTACTGTCGCTAATAATATTCATAACAATAGTAATCAGATGACGTAGAGGAGGAACAGGAAAGAGGAAAAGAAGAAATGGCCATGGTGAACCTAATGACATTCAATTAACGCGACTTCACTGCTTTGAACTGCAAACAACCTATGGAAACGCATTCCAATGTATTTTATCTGCATTTATATTATTCTAGACATAATATTTGCTTGCATTTTAAAAGTGTATGTATACCAAAGGAAATTCAGGAGTAAAAAACGTATGCCGGACAAGATTTTTAGATTATCTGTGTCATTGTAATCTAAACAAGCATTGGCATAGCCAATAGGTCTCACCTTTGGGACCCTATAAGTGTTAAGCCATGCAGCACATTATCCTGGATCATGTGCTGCTAAGGATTGAATAGCTATACAATTACTACACACTGGGCCATGTAGTGTGATTCAGGAATATGTGCTTGCCTCTGTCGTGCGTTTCTTCTTCCTGGGTGGCATTTGGGAATTAAAAGCAACGACCGGAGGGTGGGAGAGAACTGAAAGTAACATTTGGAGGATAAGGGGAATTGAAAGCAGCGATGGGAGGGTAGGCGGGATTGAAAACAATGATGGGAGGGTGGCAAGTTTTGAAAACGTGGTTGCCAAAACAATTTTTCCAGCCTGCAGCAGATCAAAGTGCATCAGGGTAATCTTATGATTCGCAGATACTGTGTTAGCAATTAGGGCGCAATGCAACATATACACTTGAAAAATTTTGAAATATTACTTATGAAACTCCTCACATGAAACTGCATCTACTAAGTGTTGATATTTATCTACAGTGCCTTGATTCAGACTTGTTGGTGCTCTATAAATCGATTAATACTGCAACCATAAGCAATTTACTATATGAAAGGAAAGTGTTCAACAGAAACGGCGCCCAGAGGTATTGGTATTGGTGGTGCAGGAAGTTGCGCTTACCTGGGTGTGGAAGGTCGCGCTGCCTTTTTTCCAGCATCACCTTTGCTCGCAGCTGCCCCAGCCTCTTTCGTTGCTTGTGGCGATGTTGGTTGGCTCCTTCCCGCATAGTGCAAAGACCAGGCTTGCCCTGATCAGGGAGAGAGGCCTCGTGGGAGAGGAGCTGCTGCGGCCGGATGGTGAAGGGGACTTGGAGAAAAAGTTGAAGCGAGTGCTTTGACAGGACATGAGGGCTGCGGACATGCCACCTGCTGCACTCAGGCTCCGCTGTGGCAGCACACAGGATCTTCACCGGGAGCGTGGCTCGGTACTGGCAGGAAACCAGCAGCAAGGAAACGGCATACAAGCTGAGGACCAACAAAACAAGCGCACGCGCCTCGCGCGGCAGCAGGGGGAGAGAGGAGGGGGCCTGCGCCGGTTTCCCTCGCGGGAGCGAGCAGCTACGCGCGATAATTGCTAACATATGGCGCCGCTTCTCGCTCCCGCAAGCTAATCGCCAAACGTGCACGCGTTGCCATTGAAAGCAATGCAACGCGTGCACGTTTTTGGCAGAAAAAGGGAATCGATGGCTAAAGGTCTTTTTCCTAAGCAGCGCATGCGCGCTGCGTAGGCGAGACCTAAAAAGAGTGCAGTATTTTGGGGTTTAAGGTTGATCCCATCTCTCTCTAGAGATGGTAAAACGGTTTTGTACTGTAGCAAACCTTACACTGAAAAAATCAATAGTTGCTGCTTTCCGGCAGAAATGTCCATTTACCAAGCGAAAAATCAGTGAATTGCAGTCTTGTTAGGCAGAAATTTACTTTTTGCCTGGGTGATCAATACAGACTAGCATTCCACAATACCGATAATTTAAAAATCCTATTGCTCTGCCCATCATGCTACCACATCACTTTTATAGAATTAGACTGATACTTTGGGAAGGGTAAAGAAGAACAATTTCACAGACAGATATAAGGGAACTTCAGAGGGCACAGAGAAGAGAGCTAGAAAAAGACCGACGGACAGATAGACAGGTAGGCAGAGGATGGATGGATAGATGGATGGATAAATAGATAGATAGATAGATAGATAGATAGAGAGAAAGAGGGAACAAGAGCAAGAAAATGACAGATATTTACTTCAATACTTATGTTGGAAGCAGATACAAAACAAAATCATATTTGTCGAAAAAGGGGCCAAATGTACTAAGCATTTTAACAGTCACCAGCACTCTGACTTGGCATTTGCAAATATTAAAATGCATTTCCAATTTTCTATTACCATTTTAGGAGTCTGAAAAGTTTTTCTGACCCCATAAATGGTATTTCGTTATGTGCAAGAGGTGTTTTGTAGGTGTCCCTTCCAATTACCAAATCTGCATTTATGGTATCAGAGTTTTGTAATTGAAATCCAGCCACAAAACACTGGAAATTCTCTCCTCAAAGGAGGTTGTATTACATTTGCAAAAGTGAAGGGATCCTCTAGCAAACAACCCCATTGTAAAATTAAAAAAACGTTTGTTGACGCATAGGCAGAGGTGCCTGGGTCCACTGCCAACTCTTAAACAAACTTTAAAAAAGACAAATACTTGGGCTGCTTTTAAAAAATAAAAATACTGTATTGAAATTCAATCACAGTCATGGTCCCTTGCTGACCCTTGCAGACCACCATCCCTGTGGCCAATCAGATTGAGTCACAATTTCCGTCCTACCTAATGAATATTAATTAGGTAGGTTTGATGTTTTTTACGAACAGACCTAATGGTACATAGGTCTGGTCATAAAAATATTTACTGGTCATAAAAGTGCATGTCACAAATCATATCTAGTTTTTATTGATAAGTGAATTGTATATCTAGAACAAGGTTCCTAAAGGATATCATGGTTCTTTACATGAAGGAGAAAATTACATCTGTGAAAAAAAATCAAATATTGAGCTGCTCATACCAATCTTCTGTTGAGGGACGTTGCCCTGACTCGAGCTGCCTAAGCCCTATAGCCCATTCTACCCAGTGGGTTTGTAGTAAAGGGCGGGGATATGAAGTGCACCTGTACCCTACCACCAGGAAAAGTGAGGCATGGACTTTACCTATGCACCCAAGGGCAGAGGTGGTAGGGCGACTCATAGGAGTTGGGATTAAGGTGTACTTGTCCAATCTATAAATTGAGATGTGGAACTTTTATGTTGATGTTGGATCATGAATCACAGCTTATGATTAAGGACGAACTCATAGGGGTAGATTTTCAAACATTTTGCGCTGGGCTAGCGTCACAAAAGTGATGCTAACCAGCACAAAATGTATTTTTACTAATTTACTTTCCAGCCCAAAACTTGTTTTGCGCTGGAAAGTACCCTACAAGTAATGCAAAGCAGTGCAAAGCATTGCTTTACGTTACTTAGCGCCAAGGGGGCATTGTATGGGTAGTACATGAGCATTCCCATGTAACCACTAATGCCTTTTGACTCAAAATCCTATCTGCAAACAATTGTAGACAGGATTCAGCGCCAAAAGTTAATGGCATCTGAAAGGACGCATTAAGAGGGGAAATGTTTTCATTTCTCCTTCCTCATCCTACTTTGCATGCATGCTGCACTGTGCAGAACACATACAAAGTGGAAAAAGTGTTTGAACCTGTCTAAGCATAGTATTTTACACAGGAAGAATACCCTACATGTACAAAACCTATGCTAGACTCAGGCACGCACCCTAGCACTATGGCGCTAAGGTGTGTGCATGGCTCAGAGCAGCTGAAATCAGCGCTGGCGCTAGGGAAAGGGGAGGAGAGTGCCATATCTCTGTAGAAATGGCGCTCTCCTGCTCCCTCACTGTCGTAAAATGCAGCGCAGCCTCTTTGGGAGGAAGTGGTGGCGCCATCATCTTAGGACTCAGTCCAGAGTCCAAGGAAAAACTTTTTAAAAAGACAAAAGGAGGCAGGGTAGGGATGCCCTGATCCTCTAGGCCTGGTGGGGTGTCCCAGAGGGACCCCACATGGGGCCCAAAAACGTTGGACCTTGGTCCAGGGGGACCAAAACATGCTGGGAGCATTTGAGAGAAATTTAACCGCAGCAGACCGTAATTTGCAAGTGAATACGGCAACTAGAACCTCACCCGCGAGTGCGATTTTGTTTATCCTTGAAGCAAGGGATTTTTGATACATTGTAGCGGCTTGGTCCTGCTGCTCAAAATTGCACGACCAGGAATCTAAAAGAGCGCAGTACCGCCCGCCAAAAGTGGCCAGGTGGTTTGTTATATATATATATATATATGTCCACAACGTGATCCCTTTGATCAGTGCGCTCGTGCAGCGGGTGCTCAGCGTGGGGGCCGGATCCTGGCCCCAAATTCAATTTTTTCACACAAAGGACGCGGCACTCAGGAGTGAAGATAGTTCAATTGAGTTTATTGCACAACTCAACCAACGCGTTTCAGCCCTCTCACGGCTTTGCTCACGGTTAGTGAGTCCTTTCTTTATTGCACTATTTAAACCCAGCTGGCCTTAATGTGGCATTCTGGGACATGTAGTGCATTACATTCAACAATACATAATTTACAGAAAAGAAAAACGTAACTGTTATTGTTATTTTCAATGGAAGATAGTAGGTTTTAACAGCATATTTATAAAACCTCATGATTTAGTATCCTGTGACATTATTTCAAATTCACACATATCATTATTATGTGTTAGTAAAAATATTGTTCCAGAGTTTAGTACTCAACATTTGTTTTTCACATTTAATTAATTAAGCGGATCTAGTATCCTTTGTATTTAAACTGTAATGTCCTAGCATTTTTTGATTATAATTACAATAACAAACTTTTATTGTTCATCCCAAATGTATATAAAGCTCTTCGTCATTGTTCATCCCCTCGGGGTCTTTGTTTTGAGTCTGACAATGTAACGTGATTCCATCTGACGTAATTTTTTTATTCTATTCCCACCACGTTCATCCAATGTAATGGCCTTGATCCCATAGTAACACATCGCTCTCCAATCTCCTTTTTGGCATAATATCATATGTCTTGCAGTTGCATATGAGAGATCTTTATTCTTCACTGCTCTAATGTGTTCCAAAATACGCTTTCGTAAAGTACAGATTGTGCTCCCGATGTATTTACTGCCACATTTACACTCAATGATGTATATCACATACTGTGTGGTGCACGTGATTTTTTGATTTAGGATAATCGTATTTCCATTAGGTTCCACAATGGTTTTTTTATTCTTACCAATCTTACATGCTTTGCATGAATTGCATTTTGTAAAGCCATTTTGTTGTTCCATTAGCCAATTGGTATCTAATTGTTGTTTGAAGTGGCTTTTTATTAACATGTTTTTTAGAGATTTTGTTTTTCTGTAGGTCACGGTTGGTTTTGATCCAATAAGTTGTCCTATGTCAGGATCTTTTCAATTAAATGCCAATGTTTTTTAATTTTTCCCATGATCTTTCCACTTTCTTTGCTGTATGTAGTTATAAACGTGGTGCTTGTTGGTTTTCACAATTTTCTAGTTTTTTCTTTTTAGGTATCAATGTGTCATCTCTTGTTTTTTGATCAATTCTTCTTTTACTTTTTGCAGTGTTGATTCTTTATATCCCTTGTTTTTAGCCTTTCCATGGTTTCTTGGATTTTTTCTTCAGCATCCTCTGAATTGGAACAGTTCCGCTTCATTCGCATGAATTCTCCGTATGGTATATTTTCAATTATTGATTTGGGGTGGAAGCTTGTCCCGTGTAATATGCTGTTGGTGGCTGTTTCTTTTCTGTAGAGTGTGGAGTGTATCTCATCATCCTTAATGTATATTAAGGTATCAAGAAACGCAATCTTCGTTTTGCTGGTGTTACATGTGAAAGATAGACCAATTTCATTTTTATTCAATTTTTGAAAGTATATTTGAAACTCTTGTTCTGTCCCGTTCCATATTAGAAATAAATCATCTATGAAACGGACCCATAGTATTATTTTGTCTACATCATCTTGATACTCCGCATCCCATGCTATCACTTTCTCCCACCACCCCATCGTGATATTGGCATAATTTGGAGAAAAAGAAATGCCCATGGCAGTTCCGCAACGCTGTTTAAAAGTTCTTTGTTAAAATAGAAGATATTGTTAGTGAGACATAGTTCGATCATGGTCAGTAACATTTGGGTATGTTTCATTTCAGATATTTTCCTTTGTCGTAGGAAATATCTACATGCATTTAGGCCTATCTCATGTCTGATCGAAGTATATAGTGATACTGCATCTATTGTTATTAGCAGTAATTCACTATTCCATGTGATGCCTGTGAGTATCCTTAAAAATCACCAGTATCTCTGATGTAAGAGCTCATGCTTTGCGCAATTGGTGCTAGAAATTGGTCTACATACTCCGAGAGGTTTTCATATAAAGAATCACATGAGGATACAATTGGCCTTCCTGGTGGATGGTGAAGTGTCTTATGAATCTTTGGTAAGAAGTATATTGTTGGAATCACTGGGAAGTCCTTTGTCAGAAACTTTAGCTCATCATCATCGATCAAATTCTCATTATGCCATTTTTTAAGATTAATATTCAATTCCATTATCATTTTATTAATAGGATTGTTTGGCATTTTGCAATAGTTTATAGTATCTTCTAATTGTCTATATGCTTCTTGCAGATAATCCTTTATATCCATGAGCACGATGTTTCCCCCTTTATCGGCGGGTTTTATTATGAGTTCTTTATTTTCCATCAATTTACCGATTGATTCCCGTTCCTTTTACTTAAATTCTCTTTTTGATTTTCATTTCTAGTATTTGTTATTTTTTCTAGCTCTTCTATTATTGCTTCACTGAATTGATCAAATCTGTTACCAGGAGGTAAGACAGGGCAGTATTTCGATTTCTTTTTTAATCCACTCCCCACTCTTTGATTTGTATCAATCTCAAGATGTTCAAGGACTTGTTCTTCCGACATTTCATCCTCATTTAGATTGTACATGTTTGACCTACTGTAGCAATAATAGAAGAGCTAGAAAAAATAACAAATACTAGAAATGAAAATCAAAAGAGAAGATACTATAAACTATTGCAAAATGCCAAACAATCCTATTAATAAAATGATAATGGAATTGAATATTAATCTTAAAAAATGGCATAATGAGAATTTGATCGATGATGATGAGCTAAAGTTTCTGACAAAGGACTTCCCAGTGATTCCAACAATATACTTCTTACCAAAGATTCATAAGACACTTCACCATCCACCAGGAAGGCCAATTGTATCCTCATGTGATTCTTTATATGAAAACCTCTCGGAGTATGTAGACCAATTTCTAGCACCAATTGCGCAAAGCATGAGCTCTTACATCAGAGATACTGGTGATTTTTAAGGATACTCACAGGCATCACATGGAATAGTGAATTACTGCTAATAACAATAGATGCAGTATCACTATATACTTCGATCAGACATGAGATAGGCCTAAATGCATGTAGATATTTCCTACGACAAAGGAAAATATCTGAAATGAAACATACCCAAATGTTACTGACCATGATCGAACTATGTCTCACTAACAATATCTTCTATTTTAACAAAGAACTTTTAAACAGCGTTGCGGAACTGCCATGGGCATTTCTTTTCTCCAAATTATGCCAATATCACGATGGGGTGGTGGGAGAAAGTGATAGCATGGGATGCGGAGTATCAAGATGATGTAGACAAAATAATACTATGGGTCCGTTTCATAGATGATTTATTTCTAATATGGAACGGGACAGAACAAGAGTTTCAAATATACTTTCAAAAATTGAATAAAAATGAAATTGGTCTATCTTTCACATGTAACACCAGCAAAACGAAGATTGCGTTTCTTGATACCTTAATATACATTAAGGATGATGAGATACACTCCACACTCTACAGAAAAGAAACAGCCACCAACAGCATATTACACGGGACAAGCTTCCACCCCAAATCAATAATTGAAAATATACCATACGGAGAATTCATGCGAATGAAGCGGAACTGTTCCAATTCAGAGGATGCTGAAGAAAAATCCAAGAAACCATGGAAAGGCTAAAAACAAGGGGATATAAAGAATCAACACTGCAAAAAAGTAAAAGAAGAATTGATCAAAAAACAAGAGATGACACATTGATACCTAAAAAGAAAAAACTAGAAAATTGTGAAAACCAACAAGCACCACGTTTTATAACTACATACAGCAAAGAAAGTGGAAAGATCATGGGAAAAATTAAAAAACATTGGCATTTAATTGAAAAAGATCCTGACATAGGACAACTTATTGGATCAAAACCAACCGTGACCTACAGAAAAACAAAATCTCTAAAAAACATGTTAATAAAAAAGCCACTTCAAACAACAATTAGATACCAATTGGCTAATGGAACAACAAAATGGCTTTACAAATGCAATTCATGCAAAGCATGTAAGATTGGTAAGAATAAAAACCATTGTGGAACCTAATGGAAATACGATTATCCTAAATCAAAAAATCACGTGCACCACACAGTATGTGATATACATCATTGAGTGTAAATGTGGCAGTAAATACATCGGGAGCACAATCTGTACTTTACGAAAGCGTATTTTGGAACACATTAGAGCAGTGAAGAATAAAGATCTCTCATATGCAACTGCAAAACATATGATATTATGCCAAAAAGGAGATTGGAGAGCGATGTGTTACTATGGGATCAAGGCCATTACATTGGATGAACGTGGTGGGAATAGAATAAAAAATTACGTCAGATGGAATCACGTTACATTGTCAGACTCAAAACAAAGACCCCGAGGGGATGAACAATGACGAAGAGCTTTATATACATTTGGGATGAACAATAAAAAGTTTGTTATTGTAATTATAATCAAAAAATGCTAGGACATTACAGTTTAAATACAAAGGATACTAGATCCGCTTAATTAATTAAATGTGAAAAACAAATGTTGAGTACTAAACTCTGGAACAATATTTTTACTAACACATAATAATGATATGTGTGAATTTGAAATAATGTCACAGGATACTAAATCATGAGGTTTTATAAATATGCTGTTAAAACCTACTATCTTCCATTGAAAATAACAATAACAGTTACGTTTTTCTTTTCTGTAAATTATGTATTGTTGAATGTAATGCACTACATGTCCCAGAATGCCACATTAAGGCCAGCTGGGTTTAAATAGTGCAATAAAGAAAGGACTCACTAACCGTGAGCAAAGCCGTGAGAGGGCTGAAACGCGTTGGTTGAGTTGTGCAATAAACTCAATTGAACTATCTTCACTCCTGAGTGCCGCGTCCTTTGTGTGAAAAAATATATATATATATATATACACACACACCACACACACACACATAGATAGATTGACAGACAGTCAAGTCAAAATTTATTGTTTCAGTTAATTAAAACCATGACAATACAATTACTAAAACAAGGAACTGCAATAAGAGATTTGTTTCCTAAAAGTCATAAAATCTTTTGTTTAACAATTATTACATATATAAAAATATCATCGTTCAGTCGATTTAATTATTAAAAAATGCAGACGTTTTCAGAGTACGTAGTTTACAATTAGTGAATATGGAGAAGTGTTTAACAAGTTGTCCGCTATATAAAATTGAGAAATGTTCCTCCCAGTGTTCTTGTATTGTTCTCCCTTGTGTTCAGAAACACGATCAGCCACTGACCAGCCCATCTTATTTGATGTTAGGGAGCAACTCACAAGAGATTTTTTTTTTTTTTTTTTAATACTTGCGCATGAGCGGAGAGGAACTTTATTAGTTGGCAGTTCAATGAAGTGTCTGTTGGATCCAAGCTCGCTATAATTGCCGATCTGCAAGTTCTTATGCCTCTAATGTTCATGGCGTGTTTTAATAAAGTGGCTCGTGCTTGTGATAATTTAGGACAGATGCAGACTAGGTGGACAAGGTCCTCTTTGCTGCTCCCACATAGTCTACATTCTTTCGACCCTTCGTGGACCCAAGTTGGGTGGTCCGCAATGGACGGCAGTTTACCTAGATGCAAGGCCATTAGTTGTAGCTTTCTGTAGGCCGAGAACGTGATGTTTAAATATGGTGCTGGGATGAGCGTCTTGTAGTTGGCCATTACCATCCAAGCGTGTTTTCTCGTACTAAAAGTGTTTTTGTCAACTAGCAGCGAGTGAAGCTTTGCTGATTTATTTATAGTTTGCTTGAAGGCAGAGTAGGGCAAGTTGGTTTCCCAAAGTTCACCTGAGCCGGTTTCTAGTAATGCCTTTTTTAGATATTGATTGTATGGGGACTTTGCATCTTTCTCTAATTTGTCCCACAGAGCCTTGTTCAATTCCGAGTCTACAATGTTTTGTTTCAGGCTATACCATTGCTTGATGGTTGCATACATTCTCCCCAGCGTTTCGTTGGTTACCCCAAATTCTAGTCTAATCTGTGCTGGGGATGCTGCCTGATGAATTTGAAAGACTCTTTTGTAGATTGTAACTTGAGCTTTGTTTAGCAGGTCGGCGTCTTTCGCGTATAGAGCTATACTGCCATATGATAGTGTTGGTAACATTTTGGCCTTTATTACTGCTAGAAGGGGTTTAAAGGATGGCCCCTTAAGTTTTTTTGATAAGGACCTGAAGGCGAATGATAGGGCGTTTGTTCTCTGAGTCATGTAAGCTTTTTGCTCCCGGTGGTTGTGCCTGTTGTCGATGTAGCACCCCAGATACTTATAGTTAGATACTACTTCTTACTTTTTGCCCTCTAATTGGAATTGCTGTTTAGCTGTCTGACATCTGCTAATTAGCATTGTTTTGCTTTTTGTAATGTTTATCTCTAGCTTATTGTTAGCTATGAATTCCAGCATTCCTACAAGTGATCTTTGTAGGCCGATCTTGGTTAGGCTCATCAAGACAACATTGTCCGCTTATGAGAAATGGGTTAGTGGTAAGGTGCCTAATTTAGGTGGATGGGATATGATCTTGTTGAGTTTTGGCGTGAGGTCTGCCATGAACAGATTAAAAAGATGGGGGGCCAGGACACAACCTTGTTTGAGCCCTTTGGTGGTTTTAACTTTTCTTGATAGCCTTGTGCCATCTCCCAGTTTTACTCTCATCCATGTATTGGAGTATAAGAGCAATATTCCTCTAAATATTTTATCAGGGATATTCCATGTGCGCAATTTTCCCATAGAATGTGATGGTCCACGCTGTCAAAAGCCGCCTTTAGGTCGATAAAACAAAGGTGCAGCTGTTGTTTCCTTCGAATATATTTGTCAGCTATCAGCGAGAGCGATAGAATATTTGTTACCCTTTTCTGAAACCTGTTTGGTTAAGTGGGATCCGTTTTGAGCTATCGGACCAGGTAATCAGGTCTTCCAGTAGTAGTGAGGCTTAGTACTTCGCATCCACGTCCAAAAGTGCTATCAACCTGTAGTTTGCTGGAGTAATTACTGATCCTTGCCAACTTGACGGAGTTTGCCATTCTCTCTCCACTTCTTCAAACAGATTTTTCAGTCTTCCGCTCCAGAAATCTGGAGCGGATTTGAAGATTATTGGGGGGATGCCGTTTGGACCTGGGGCCCCGTTTCCACGGCCCTTCAGGAGTGTTCTTTTTACATCTTCGTTACTGAAGCCTGGATTTCCAGATGCAGGTTCTACACCACAAGCTTCTCTCCATTGTGCCTCTTCTGTGTTTTGCAGTTTAGACCGTTGGCAAGTTAGGGCACTATTGGTAATTTGTAGGACACACCTGTCGTAGCTCAATTGTTCTTCTTGCTCCTCGAGCGATGCTTGCATCCTATCCCTCCATTCTCGGTGATTCGATGGTTCGTTGTCTGTGAATTTCCTAGTTAATAGTGTGGCCCAATCAGTTCCTTGTACGCTTGAGGTAATTGTATTCGCAGGGTGCTTTAGCCCATTTATTATTCCCCAAAATGCACTTGAGTTGGTGTTTTTCGCCGTGAATAATAATTTGGCCCAAAAGTTGTCCTCACTTCTTCTTCTATGTTCCCATAGTGTCTTTTTATACTTTTTCTTGATATTCCGTCTTTGGTCCCAGTCTAGGCGTGACGTCACTGTTCTTTTCAGTATCCTTGCATTTTTCCTTATTTCTCGCTTAAGTTTAACCAGTTCAGTTGACATTGATTTATAATTTTTCGACTCCCCAGCTTTTTTTGGTTTAACGGACTTAATTGTTGTTAACCTGTTGGTGAAACTTTCCCAGTCTCTTATCTGGTTATGTTCGCTTGTTTCGCTTTCCATTTTGATTCTCTGTACTTTTGCTTGAAGGTCTTCAATGTTGTCTGTTGACCATTTCAGTCGTTTCAAGTTGGTTGAGAGCGTGCTATCTACAATTATCGTGCTATTTTGATGCTTAGGAGGCTTTAAATTGAAATAAGTATGCTGGTATGAGTGGTCACTTTTAGTCGTAAATTCAATTGAGAACTGCTTGAGAAAGGGCAGTAGTGGAAGTGATACTGCTGTGTAGTCAAGCCTAGATTGCGAGGTCCCTCCGAGATGGGTATACATTGGAGGGCAGTCTTCTGGTGTTCTACCATATAGGAACCTCAAACCCAAGTATTCCAGAGTTGTTAGCAATTGCTGTCCTACTGGGTCGGGGCGCTCTGATTTAAGCTGGTATTGAGGTTGTACATTCCAGAACTCGTTGTCTGCTGCTAACTTCTCATCCTCTTCTGGAGTATGGATTAAATTTGAATTAAAGTCACCTGTTAAGATGATTTCCCAGAAGGGATTGCTGTTTCTTATATCATTAATTATGGTTATTAGCAGATTTATCTGAGCTTTCTTCTCTTTCGCAGATGGGTGTACGTAGATGTTGGCTAGTAGTACAGGTACCGCTCTGCCTGGAAAAGACAATTTTATTAATTGCACGTTTGGACCATAAGGAGCTATTTGCTCAGATCTGATGTTAATGTCAGTCGCGACATAGACTGCTAACCCCCCTTTTGGGCGACCATACCAGCTGTCTTTTTCTGCTGGTATGCTGGTATGCTGAAGTGTGTATACCCGACTAGCGGCAGCTCCTCTAGTGCCCAAGTCTCCTGTAAGGCGATTATGTCACATGATGCCCAATTTTGAAGGGGCCAGCCGTCTTCTAGCCATTTCCTGGCTCCGGCTATATTCCATGAGATAAGGTGGAAGGTGTCTTGGCAGTTGTACGTTGTCTGTTTGTATAAAGGTCAATTGTCTTTCCCTTTATTCAGCGTACCTGCTAGCCAGTTCCAGTGATCCAAGACGCGTTCAGTACTTGCTCGTTCCCCGGATTTGTCCACGCTACAGCTTGCTGTTGGCGGGCTGTACCCCCTTGCATTCCGGAGGACTGAATGAACCTGTTCCTTTGTAACCGGGGCATACCCCACGTTACCCTTCTCCACCGGTGTTTCCATTAGTTGGCCTGGGTACCGTGGTTTGACCGGTCTCAAGAGCCTTATGCCCCGTGTGTCGAATTGTTGTTTAAAGGTCATAATTAGCTGAATAATCTCCTCCATTTGCTATGTCGTGAGAGTTTGCTCCGTGGTCTTATTGTGACCTTCCTTGCAGAATTCCACTGAAAGTAGGTGGGCAGAGTTTAGATGTTTTTACCCTGGGATGGTTGCAAAAAGTTTGAGCATGTTGCCCCTGTTTAAGATATCATGCAACCCCTGGGATTCGTACTCTGGTGTTAATAGTAGTTGTTGTGGATGTTGTCCGTACTTCCCTGTGCTGATGTTGTTACTGACTTCTTGGTCAGTTCCCGTCAGGGTAGATATTTGTATTCTGGGCTTTTCGCCATTAGGCTTATTGCTCATTTCAACGTCTTGTAATGTAGTTTTTAGTGGCGGCCTACTGGCCTGATTGTTCTCTTTCCCATTTACGCCAAAGGAGTTACTTTGGGATGTTAGTTCCTTTCCAAAGGTTATTACCCTTGAGTGGCTCGCATGTGGGCCATCCCAAAGGGCGGCTTCCCCCTTGTTATTTATGCTGACTCTAGGGCCTCCGTGTGAAAGGACGGTCTTTGAGGCTGAGCTAGGAGGTTGACTCTTGGCGTTCTTATATGGGGAGGTCTTGGTGTCCTTGCCTCGCGGGATTATTCCCACATAATCATTGAGGCTTTGTTTGATATTTGGAATTTCCTCTTGGTTTTTCCCTATTCGTTCCGACTGGCTCCGGTCATTGTTCCCTGGTGCCTCACTTTGTTTCTTGCTTTGTTGTGAGTTTAATGCTTCTTTTCCAAATGACGTACATTTTGTCCCTTCCTTCCGCTTCTGTTTGGCGCAAGGTTTAAGTCCATGCGGCATGAGTTTTTTGATTTGCCCAGTTATTTGCGGACAGTCGTGGTGTTCACTTTTTTGATGATTCCCTATGTTGCCTTTAAATGGGCTTAGTTCATTTTCGCTCTCTTTGTGGATACTGCTCTGTAGGCTTGGTATTGGTTTTTTCTGAACTACAAGTTCTGCGCTCTTCCTGGTCCTTGCTGCTTTTTCATTTCCATTTTGCACGGGCTCTACTATGCTGTTCGCATTAGAGTCTCTTCGTTCCTTGGGGACTTGTTTCTCCCTTCCTGATATAACTAGGGACCGCTTTTTTGGGGCCTCAGTTGATATGTCCATTGAGCCCTCTGACGATCTTGTAGTGTTTAATGTATACTCTGCTTTTCTAGTTGTAGTGAATATAGGGAACACTTTGGTTCCATGCTCCATGTTGCCTGCTGTTAGTTTGTTCCTTGCTTTCCTTTCACGTTTTTTTGTCTTCTTGTTAGCTTGGTTGGATTAAATAAAACAGGCAAGTCGAACATGGGGCCTGCTTTTTCCATGTTTGTCGTATTTTGGTTTTCCGTGTCCGCCTGTTTAAAGGGGGCTGGTTGTGTTTTGGTTTCAGCTTCTTTGGGCTTGGAGCGTGGTAGACTTGATTGTCTGAGTGCTATAATTTGTTCTAAAAGAGTTGGTAGGAGGCTCAGATTGTCTATCATTGGGCCACAGGCGCAGGGACTTTGTTCTAGTATGTATTTTGATTGTGCTGTTGTTATTAGTTTATTAAGTTTGTCCAGTTTAGTGTCTATCCCTGCTATATGGAGGGCTATAATGTTCATTAGGTCTATTTGGATGTCCAGTTTGTCCGATTGCCAATTAAGTACCTTTGCAGATGATTGGAGTGTTTCTATTACGGATATGAGAAGCTCCGGATGAGTTGTAACGACACTAGGTGCATTCTCTTGCTGTGATATTTGACTGGCGCCCAAGTGCTGTTCTGGGATTGACAAACTATTACTGGTGTTCAGGGTTGATGTCATTACTGTTCCAATTTTATCCAGATTTTTATCGTGATTTTCCCCCAGGATGGTCAACTCCCCTTCGTTGTGCTTGGGGGGTTTGTTGGCCTCTACTGTCTCAGTTTTGGTTAAGTCTTGTGGTGTCTCCTTATTTGATGTCGGGCTCGATGTGGGGCTTAGGAACTTCAACCATGAATTTTCTAAGTCTTTCAAATCATTAGCTTCAGCTACACTTGTCCTGTGTATCTGGGCTTCAGTTCTCAGTGCCAGTTTAGGAGCAGGTAGCTTTATAGGTATACAGGGGGATGGGGGTTTTAGAGTAATACTTGAAACGGTTTTCGGGGTCGTGTATGGTACCGGTGTATTGGACCTTACGCCTTGCTTCTCTCCTTCCTTACTCCAGCTGCTGTCTTTGACGGGAGGAGTCGTAGCTATTACCTTCAGGTTTTTCAGGCCCTCTGCTGGTATCTCCAGCTGGTTTGCTGGTGCTGTTATTTCCCCTCTGCCGACCCCTGCCGAGGTAGTTTCTTTCATCAGGTTATTCTCTTCCATTTCCTTGTATGGCTGTTTTTTATTTTTACTAGAGTCCCGATTTGGGTCTTGGCCACTTGGGTCCATTTGATCCAGTAAGGGAACTATTAGTCCCAAGGATGCCTGAGCAGTTGGAATGACGTCTGATCCTTTGTTTTGGATCGCCCTTTGAGGAGTTAGAGGGGCAGATTGACAGACAGATTAAAACACAGTTAATAAGTGAGTTATCGTTCTGGTTCAGAATTATCATACAACTGAATTTACCAGTTATAGTTAGCAATATAATCAAAGCATTCCATAACGTCCTCCACCCACCATACTTAAAATACCAATTGGGCAAAGGCACAGAAAGAAACAAAAGAATGATCAAGAAAACAACATGACACCATGAATTGTGGCTTTTGGCCCCTCACGGTACAGGCTGCTGTGAGGCCCTGCTCCCAGCCCACCGTGGCTGCCCAACCCACACTGCACACTTCCTTTGGCTGTACGCTGCAGTGGTTGGTTTGGTGGGCCAGGACTTGTGCCCTACCCCATGTGGCCTCCCAACCTCCACTGCACATGGTCTACCATGTACTCATTTATCAATGTATAAAGCCTTCAGGCAGTCTCTGTGCCCAAACACCTTTGGCTGTGTATAGTGGGCGTTAGTTTGCAGGGCTTGCCTGGCCTTGCACTGTCTTAACTTGCTAACTGTCAAATTTCATAGAGGTTATTTAAACATTGTCAACGTTATTAATGAATGAAACTCTTATTGCCCTCCTATTTAACTTTGACCCCCTACGGATCTCCTCAAACCTGACATAACCAACAGTAAGCTACACCTGGTAATCTACCCGATTTTGTCATCAAACATTACCAAATTTATCAGCAGTTGAACACTTCTTTCATGCCCCCTTGAAATCTACCTCCTTGATATGCCTGCATGAAATTGAGAAAACAAGAGTAGGCTATATGGTAAGTCAAATTTCGTGCAGTTCCATCAGACTGTGCCAAAGTTATTGGTATATCAAAAATATTTAGACCCACCTCTTCAACTACTCCCCCTATTGGTTCTGCACAAAACCTGAAATACCTGCACTGGGTGTAACTTGCTAACTGCCTGCCACATTTGATGCAGAGCGATCAAACAGTGCTAAAGGTATAAGCAACTGAAAATTGTATTGCTCCCTCCTTTAACTTTGCACCCTTAATAGATTGTCACAAAACTGAACATATCAATCAAGAAACATAATTTCCAAGCTTCTGCCAAATTTCGTGCAGATTAATCAAACCGTGCCAATATTAGTTTCAAATGACCATTTTTTGCCTTCCCCTTCTTAACTCAACCCCCTCTTGGTGGATCTAAATAAACTAATAGATGGTTACATGTGCTAAGTCCCTACCAAATATCATGCAGATCCTCTAAATAGCTGCTAAAGTTATTTGTAAATCAATAATGTTGACCCCCCCCCATTAACTTTTGCCATCATATTAGATTATCACAAAACCTAACATAACTACACTAGGTATCACTTGCTAACTACTTGCCTCAATTGATACAGAATGATCAAACAGTGCTAAAGTTATAAGCAAATAAATGGATGTGGGGATGCATTACGGGCTAAAAAACTAGCACTAAAAACACCAGTACCATGAACGACGGCCCCTTGTTTTGTTGTCACTCATATTCTTCCTGTGCATCTACGCTATAATTTTGATGTAAAAGTGGGGTAATTATGTCACGTGCCATACGGTGTAATTTCAGGAATAACGCACAACAAGCACAATGTGAAGTGCCGAAAACGGTGCAAATTATGGCGACGTAATTGAAAATTTGCCAGGGCCTGCACAAAACGTAGCATTCTAGTAGGAAATTTTATGCAGATTCATCAAACAGTGCCAAACGTATTAGCAAACTAACTATTAGGTCCCCCCTTTTTAATTGCCCCTCCTTTATGAATATGCACAAAGTTGAAAATATCAATAGCAATCTGAATGTATTAAGTATCTGCCAAAATTCTGGGCATATTTATCAAATGATGCCAAAGTTACAAGCAATTTAACAAATGATTTGCAAATTACAAGATCTATAAAAGTGTTAACTTCTTAAATCCTGCTTATATCTCAAAAACTACAGAACAGATTCACACCAAATCAAAAGAAGCACACTTTCTGAGTAAGGTTCAACTTTCAAGCCAATTTTGGTGGCTTTTGCTCTATCTTTCGGCAAAATTTCTATGGGAGCTGTTAGAAATGGGGTTTCTGGTTGTCTAAGGTATGCACCTCAGCCACGCAGAACCCACCACTCTAGTCAGGGTAAGGGAGTTACATACCAAAGATAAACCCTGCTCACCCTCTTGGTAGCTTGGCAGAGCAGTCAGGCTTATCTAAGAGGCAATGTGTAAAGCATTTGCGCAAAACACACACACCAGTGACAGTAAATACACCACAAAAGAGATTACACACAGGATTATATAAAAATCTCATATATTGTATATAGCACATAGACCACAATCGCATAAATCATAAATCACTTTGCCAATTAGGCAACTGTCATAACATCACAGTTAGAGCACTAAAATAAATACCTATATGTTGCAGACGTCATAAAACAACACCACTGTACATAACAGGCAGATCCTGATATTGTGATAAACAACATTTATCACAATATTAGGGCATGAAATTCAGCAGTTAGGCCAGGAAGAGAAAAACACAAGAATCACCATGCATCCCTAGAATAGAAATCACCAACTCAATTATAGGGAGCCAATACCTTTTCGCTCCTATCAGGTGTTATATGGTACTTCTTGTACCCCCCACATAGGCTGCTGGGCTACCTGCCCACCTACAACAGTGAATATGGTAATTCCTTTCGCATACACACTCGGGAATCTCCGCCGAGGAATTACCCCGTCTTACCGACAACAGCAACTGCCCTCCTCCAAGGTATGTGTCACGCGGGGGGGCACTCACACACTGCACTCCAGAGAGGCCCTGCTTGGTCTTCCTCGCAGGTAAGGAATTACAGGCAGCTGTCCACAATACCTCAATGGGAACGAGCTGCTGAGCAAGAACTGTGGAACAAGTGCCAGAGTCTCCCAAGGGGTCCGACTCACCTTCTGTGCTCCTGGTGAGGACGGGGCCTCGGGAATCGTATTGGTAAGGAAGAGGGGCTCCTCTGCTTGGGCACCAATGGTGAACAAGTTGCAGCTAGCTGCGAGGAGGGCGGCAAATCCTCAGAGACTGCTTGGGTCTCGGTGTAGAACACAGGGACATACAGTAGTCCTGCGCTGCCTAATTTTCGTGTCTCACTGGCAGGCGGATGTCACGGCAGGCTCACCAACCTGGAGTGCGGCTTTAGAAGCCCTCACGGCTCTGGCGAAGGCAGGGCTCTCTAGCTTCAGACTCCTCAGTGTCTGGGGTTGATGGGCAATGTGCCCTCAAGCGCTAAGCTGAAGCGGTGCTGCAGCAGAGCCCAGCAGGTTTTAGGCAGCCCAGAGTGCAGGACTTCAGGACGCTCGGTCCTGACACAAACATGCTCACAATTTGGACTCCAGCAGAGCAAAGTGCTCGTCCTGTGCTCCTCTGCACAGGGGGAAAAAACACTCCCCATGCACTAGCTTGGGACAACAAAGTAGGCATAAGCAGTCCCCGCCCTTCCAAAAGCATTCACCACAAGCTTCCTTCTTTTTAAAAGTAGAACAGTCTAGTCTTCCTCCTGCTCTAGACAGAAGCAGCAACTGCAGGCCAACCCACCTCACACACATCACGGGGCAGTGCTCCTCGCACTGCTCTTCAGCTCTTTTTCCAGGCAGGTTCTTTTTAATCCAGCAAGGATCTGTTGACGTCTTTTCTTTCCCTGAGACTTTCAACAGGAGGCAAACACATACAAGCCCTTTGAGGTCTTCTCGAGCAGGATACCACAGCAGGGCAAAAAGAGTCAATCCTTTTCCTCTGCCCACAGATAGAAGCAGTAACTGCAGGCCAACCCACCCCTCATGCAACAGAAAGGGTAGCACTCCTCACACAGCTCTTCAGCTCTCCTTCTTGACATGGTCATCTTGTTTCCAGAAGTAATCTAAAGTCCTGGTGTTTTAGGTCCAATACCTATACCCCATTTTCTCATTGTGGTCTTTGTTTCAGAGTCCCTGAGCTCAGTACAAACCAGTTCTGTCCTCCCTGGTCCAGCTTGACAACAGGGGGTGGAGACAGCATTGTACAGAGGAGACACAGCCTATAAAGGTGCTAGTTAAAACTCCTCCCACCACTCTAAATTCAGAAAGGTCTATTCAGCGTGTCTATGAGCCACCCAGGAAAGACAGGCCACACCTCAACCCCCCCTTGTGACTGTCTAGAGTGAGTTGACATCCCCAGCTCCTGTCATTCTAAAACCAGACAGTGAATACACAAACAGGCAGAGGCACACAGAATGGTAAAGGAAAAAAAAGCCCACTTTCTAAAAGTTCTCAACTTGAAAACAGCTGTGATGCACTCAAAATTCAAGATCATAAACACAATATCACAGTAGAACCCAAACTTTTCAATATCGGTGTGCACCTTCTAAAGTGGTTCTACCCAAACACCTTTCCAAAATAGAAGCAAAAAACTAGGACTGACAGTCTTAGACAGAACGTGCACAACCTGATACACTCAGCTGAGTGTTTAACAAATATGAAACAAAAAATACATTAATTCAAATTATATACAGGTTTTTTCATTGTATAGGAACATAATGTTGTGACGTCAACAAATGCTTTCTTCATGCTTCTTGTTTATTCAAGAAAATGGTTTCAAAATAGTTCATGAATATCCGAAACTCAAATGAGCAAATCAGGCGTGGATTACATCACTCCCAATGCATTTCGGGTGTAAAACTTCACCCTTCGTCAGGGGAAATCTACAAGTAAATCATATATGCAATGAATGATTTATACAATAATATAATAATGATTACTTCCACAAGACTGGCCTTTACAATCCAGTGAGGTCTATGTGACTATAACAATTCAATGAGGTGCTGAGCTATCAATACATTTTAAATTGCCATCTCCGATGTATACTTGAACAGATTGAAATATGAAAAGTGGAAAAAATAGAATAGACTTATTATAACACGACCTTCCAACTGGTGACCAAGTCATAATGTGAAAATCACCCATGAATGTGCTCAAACATGCCGAGCTGTTCAGCTCCCCTGCAGGAACTAAAAACATGTGGACGTACCTCCACGCCACTGGACTAGAACAACTAAGTTCACAGCGAGGGCACGTTGACTCTCACTTGCTGTCAGTAGCCCACTGCTCCCAAAGCTCGGGAAAATCGTGCAGAGTTTTAACTCCGGAGCCAAAGTTAAAGACGAACTCTGTAACCAATAAAGTCATCAGTGAACTCAAAGTGTCAAAAGGTAAAAAAGTACTACTCGCAGCAGTGATGTTATTAACATTGACTGTCACTATAAAGTGACTCACCTATATCGTAGTGTGCTACTCTGTCGGACTGACGTCTTCCTGGCTTCGCTCAACTGTTGCAAGCGACTCTAATGCCTGAAGTCCTCTACCTTTCATTCACCTTGCCGCCTTCTGTAAAAATTATGAAAAACCGAATGAGAGCAGTTTGCCACTCGTGAACTACCTCCACCACTCCCCGTGATCTCCTACTCACTTTAACTGCGCCTTGTTAATCCTGTACTCTGTCTCGATAGCACCTCCCGCCCTGTTGGAGCCGATAACCAGCGTTCCTCGCCGCAGGATATTTAAATTAGTCCGGCTCGTTGTGCTCTTACGCAACGTCACCACCCCAAAAGTGAGAAATCAAAGTAGGACTAAAAGGCTCCAGTCTGATCTCTATATACTTGGTGGCCATCTTTATCAATACCAGGATGTGCTAAGCAATATTAGTACGCATTAAACGTAACACATACATTAGTTGCATTATTGCAACTATTTACAGTAGACATTTGCCATTTGACTCAATATTTACAGTATTCACAATATTGGCTTTATCTGTGTTGCGTAAGACTTCTTGACCCAATGTTAGCTTGGTGATATGCGATAATTCACCTTCATTGTTGTAAAACATGGGTAAATCTGTACCTCATTTCTGACTGTGCTCAACACTTATATTGTCACTGTATCAATCGCATACGTAGAAACAATAACACTCACATATTATGTTAACGGATGCGCTCTAGATATAACCACAGTATACAGGTCTGACAGTAATGATTACAGAACACAACTTTGAGAGTAACTAAGCTCTTTTACTGCACACACACTACTTTGTCTCTGAAACTGTTGCTAGTTCTTAGTGCAATCACCTAAATCAAAAACATTTCTAGAATCTCCAACCTATTTAAAAAAACTCTGAAAAACCTCTGTAAAAGGTGAAAATGGCTCGAAAAAAATACACATTATTGGCTGTTCAAGAACTGACCCACAAAAACTAGTCTTTCCTGCTCTCCCCAAGTTAAAAAAACACAGCAATTTGTACATGCTCAAAACAGTCTCATAAGAAACAGGATAACTAACTTATCATTAAGACCCTTGGGGGTCAGAGTATCCAGATACCGAATCCAATATGTTTCTCGTTGAGTGATAAACTTTGACATGTCCCTGTCATTGCGACTCTTGATAGTTTCTAGTACTGTAAATCTAAGCTGTGCGATGGTGTGATGAAACTCACTCCAATGGTTGGCTAATGGTGAACTCAAAACCCTGGTTCTAATTCTGCTCTTATGCTCTGTGATGCGTGTACGCAATGTTCTCTCTGTCTTACCCACGTAATATAGACCACATGGACATCTATGGCATAAATTACATTTTGCACATTACAGTTGGCAGTGAAATGCAGATTCACAGGTTTTCCCGACCATGGATGTGAAATTGATGTACCCATCAACACATTGTTACAGTTTGAACAATTGTAACACTTTTGCATTCCTTTGTGCTCCTCTGGTTTATCAATGTCCCTCTTCATGAGTATCTCCCTAAGGTTATTTGATCTTTTTTATGCGAAAATGGGGGGATCTTGGAATAAATTCCCAAAGTCAGGTTCTGATTGTAAAAGATCCCAACGATCCAAAATCACCTTTTTAATGGCTGCTGCCTGAGTGGAAAATGTCGAAACAAACACTTCTCTTCTAGCCTGTACCTTCTCTTTCTTCTCTAGAAGAGCTAGTCTCAGAATCTCATCTGCTCTCTTCACTGCCGTTTCAACTACCTCAATGGGATAACCCCGATCCAAAAAACCTTTTTTTAAATCTTCCAAAGACTCGGTGTACTGTGTACTATCAGAAGTAATCTGTTTAATTCTCAAAAATTGGGAGAAAGGAAGGTGTTTCTTCAATGATTCAGGATGAAAGCTGCTGTACAGCAGCGTGTTGTTCCGGTCCGTGGGTTTTTTAAAAACCTTGGTGATGATTTTGGTACCAACCAGCTCTATGTTAACATCTAAATAAGAAATCTTCCGACTATCCACTGTGTGTGTGAAATGAATTCTAGGACTCCTGTCATTTAGTTGTCGAAGTTTAACTTCTAACTCCTGGAACGTACCCTGCCATATGATAAGTATATCGTCAATGTATCTCCGATATAAAATCAAATGTTCCATCCAGGTCACATCGTTCAGCACGTAGTCTTGCTCAAATTTCATCATGTAAATGTTCGCGTAGTTGGGGGCTCCTGAAAAACCCATTGAAGTTCCGTTAGTTTGTAAAAAGTATCTTTCCTGCCACTTGAAATAACTATGGAACAAACAAAAATGCAACAGTTCTAGAAGAAAAACTTTGTTGGCCTGTATCTCTGCTTGTTGGAGAAGAGCCCACTCAACAGTCTCAATCCCCTCTATGTGTGGTATGGAGGTATAAAGTGACACTACGTCAACTGTGCATAACCAGATCTCTACTCCAGCTGGCAATACCAGATTCTCTAGCAGTTTCAATAACTGCTCTCATTCGGTTTGTCATAACAGAGGGCGGCAATGTGAATGAAAGGTAGAGGACTTCAGGCATTAGAGTCACTTGCAACAGTTGAGCAAAGCCAGGAAGACGTCAGTCCGTCAGAGTAGCACACTACGATATAGGTGAGTCACTTTATAGTGACAGTCAATGTTAATAACATCACTGCTGCGAGTAGTACTTTTTTACCTTTTGACACTTTGAGTTCACAGATGACTTTATTGGTTACAGAGTTCGTCTTCAACTTTGGCTCCGGAGTTAAAACTAAGCACGATTTTCCCGAGCTTTGGGAGCAGTGGGCTACTGATAGCAAGTGCGAGTCAACGTGCCCTCGCTTGAACTTAGTTGTTCTAGTCCAGTGGCGTGGAGGTACGTCCACATGTTTTTAGTTCCTGCAGGGGAGCTGAACAGCTCGGCATGTTTGAGCACATTCATGGGTGATTTTCACATTATGACTTGGTCACCAGTTGGAAGGTCGTGTTATAATAAGTCTATTCTATTGTTTCCACTTTTCATATTTCAATCTGTTCAAGTATACATCGGAGATGGCAATTTAAAATGTATTGATAGCTCAGCACCTCTTTGAATTGTTATAGTCACATAGACCTCACTGGATTGTAAAGACCAGTCGTGTTGAAGTAATAATTATTATATTATTGTATAAATCATTCATTGCATATATGATTTACTTGTAGATATCCCCTGACGAAGGGTGAAGTTTTACACCCAAAATGCATTGGGAGTGATGTAATCCACGCCTGATTTGTTCATTTGAGTTTGGGATATTCATGAACTATTTTGAAACCATTTTCTTGAATAAACAAGAAGCATGAAGAAAGCATTTGTTGACGTCACAACATTTTCTGGGAAGATATGAAAAGATCATGTTCCTATACAATGAAAAAACCTGTATATAATTTGAATTAATGTATTTTTTGTTTCACATTTGTTAAACACTCAGCTGAGTGTATCAGGTTGTGCATGTTCTGTCTAAGACTGTCAGTCCTAGTTTTTTGCTTCACTTTCTAAAAGTGGCATTTTCAAACACACAATTTAAAAACCACCTTTACTAAAAGTTCAGAGAGCCTAAACTCCATTCCTCTATCGTGTCCCAAAGGAAAGTTACACTAGTAAGATGTTACAAGGCAGCTCCCATGTTAACCTATGGGACCGATAGCCATTAAATAGTGAAAAATGAAATGCACAGTATTTCACAATCAGGACATGTAAAACACACCAGTACATGTCCTACCTTTTACATACACTGCATCCTGCCCATGGGGGTACCTTGGGCCTACCTGAGGGATGCCTTACATGTAAGAAAAGGGAAGGTTAGGGCCTGGCAAGTGGGTACCCTGGCCAGGTCGACAGGGCAGTTTAAAACTGCACGCACAGACAGGGCAGTGGCAGGTCTGAGACAAATTTATACAGGGCTACTCATGTAGGTGGCACAGCCAGTGCTCAAAGCCCACTAGCAGCATTTGGTTTACAGGCCCTTGCACACTCAGTGTACTTTACTAGGAACTTACCAGTAAATCAAATGTGCCCATCATGGATAACCAATCATAATGACTATTACACAGAGAGCATATGCACTTTAGCCCTGATCAGCAGTAGTAAAGTGCCCAGAGTCATAACGCCAACGAAAACAGGGTCAGATAAATAGGAGGCAAAAGGCAAAAAGTTTGGGGATAAACCTGCAAAAAGGGCCAGGTCTAACAGAAGCTAAAATGGTAAATGATGCTTAACTTAGCAGACTGTGTTAGTAGATTGGCAAGTTTCAAGCAATTCTGTCAAGAGAAGACTTTTCAATAGAACGTGTGGCTGGGCGACTGCCACTGTAGTACGTGTACATATATATAATATTTATATATATACATAATTTCAGTGACAACGTAACATTTTAAACTTAAAAAAACACTGAAATTCACCAGTTATGAATGTATCAAATAACAACTCGTCCCGTAAAGTAACCATAACTCGTGCCGCACCATGCACGGTCTTCTTATCAATGATGTTATTTCTAATGTTGCAGCACTATTATCAATGATGCCATAGAAGATGTCATGAGTGATGTAATATGTGGGGGTAATAAGCAGTGCATGGTGAGGGTGCGAGTTATGGTTACCTAAGGGCATGAGTTATAGTTACTTAAGATTACTATAACTCATGAATTTTAGTGGGTTTTCAAGTTTAAAACAATACATTTTCACTGAAATTCTCACCTAACTATAAGAACACTTTAACCTTTGACTTTTTCAGTGATTTCTAGTTTAACTAAAGTAATATTTTATTACCATACATAAAGCCAACCAGCGTCGTGCACTGCCGTTGGCGGGCGCTTGGCCACAGGGCCTGGCATGCAGCCACGCCCTGCGCCTAACCCCCGTGGGCAGCCGACCCCCAAAGACCGTTTGCAGTGTGGGTCCAACCCATTAGTGCTAAGCCCCTCCCAAACCACTTCGGACCCTGGAGACCCCAACCCCTGAGGCCTTTTTTTTAAAGGAAGTGTGGCATGCAGACCCCTCCCGGAGCCTCTTTTGGCCCCAGGGACCCCATCCCCAGGACTTTTTTTTAATTAAGGGAAGGGGCACGTAGACCCCATCCATGAGTCAATAGTTGACCCGAGGCCGTTCCTTAGGGCCTAAATAGAAATATTAAGGGGAGAGGGCATACGGCCCCCCCTCCCTTGAACCAATAGTGGCCCCGGGATCCCAGCCTCTGAGGCCAAAACATATGAATTAAAGGGAGGGGGTGTGCAGCCCCCCTCCCTGAACCTTAATAGGCCAGAGGACCCTATCCTCTGGGGAGAACTGCTTTGAATAGAGGAGGGGGCCACCCAGCTTCCCTCCCTGAGCCTTAAAAGGTCCCAGGGACTCCAACTTGCCAGGTGCCTGTCTTTCTTTTGGGTGGGTTTCCTGATGCTCATCCATGGCACCCACCAAACAGCAAGTTGGGGGCTACGAGGTAAGCCACAGGGCCTCCTCATCCCCAGCCAGCTACCCGCATGCTGCGGGAGCTGGCATTGTTCCTGCACGGGGAGGAGCAGCTATATTTTGTTGCTTCCGGTAGGCTGGAAAATATGTGTTTCCCTGCCATCAAGAGTCCGGACAGGGTAACAAAAGTCCACTCCCACCTGGCAGGAGCATTTTTAAAGCTTTAGCTGAGTGAGAACAGATATGCCTTCCCTGCCCGCGATCTTGCAAGCATGGAAGGCATGTCTGTTCTCACCCAATGGGAGATTTAGAAATACTCCCGCCAGTTGGTACCATACATATGTTTTCCTGCCTGTGCTAATGTGGGCAGGGAAACTACTGTGTCCTGGGGGTGGGCTCCCCGTGACACAGTAATTGAGCCAGCCCCAGGCAATTGGGTTCCAGGGGCTCTTACAAAATCAGGGAGTGGGGCAACGAGACCCTCCTCCCCTTTTTTTTCATCACATTCGGCCCTGAGGGATGGGGTCCCCAGGGCCTATTAAGACTTGGGGAGGGAGGCCGTGTGCCTCTCTCCTTATTGTACACAACGGGCACGAAGGTGGAGGCCACATGCCCCTCTCCCCAAAAGGAATATTGTGCACCACCATAGAGGGTTTAAGTCCTGCAGTTTTGTGGAACAAGTGTTCGGAGTGCACACAAGAAATGAACATACCTTAGTTTCAAACCATGAATTCAGCCAATGGTACAACCACCTTCCCAGTAAACTTCAACAAACTAAAAAGGGGGCAGGAGTCACTGAGAGAATAGGGTCCAAAGCTCTGTAATCCTCTTTCTCGTTCCACGAGGATGAAGCCAAACAATCTATTCTCTAAAAGATGATAAAAGAGCTATTCAGGAAATAATTACCTGGAAATTGAGACCACTACACAAAGTAGTATTTTTATTTTATTTATTTATTTAAGAGGTTTTATATAGCGCTGGCTTCACCCTTAGGTATCAGAGCGCTTTACATTGGAAAGACGATAGTACTTGGGTTACAAAACAAATAGTAACGAAATGAAACATTAAGATATGGTAGACTTAAAGAACAAAATGAATAACATGTCTTGATTATGATACAAAGTGAAAGGATGAAGCTATTTACAAAGCAATATATGAATGAAATAATTACAAATTATTAAACAGTAAAAAGGAACTAGACTCATTTTTGTCGATAAGGAAGGGTTAGGCGAGTGTGGAAGGAGGGGTGGCAAATTGTTAGGAGAGGGGTGAAAGGAGGGGGACGCAAGAGGTGAGGATGGGTACGGTGGGGGGTGAGTATGTGTTGGTAGAGTGCAGGAGAAGTGGGAGAAAGGGGGGAAGGTGGAGATTCAAAAAGGAAGAGATTGTACAGCAAGTATGGAAATAAAATGATTATGGACCCCAATATTTGTTGAGCAGGTGCATTTTAAGGTCTTTTTGAAACTGACGTATGAAGGGTTAAGTAGTAGGTCTTTAGGGAGGGCATTCCAGATACTGGGGGCCTTACCTGAGAAGGAACAAGACTGCACGGCTTTCTTTTTTAGCAGAGGGGGGACGAGGAGGAGAGAGTTAGTGCTTCTCATCGAACGGGCACTGCCCGCTTTTTGGAGTTTGTTTGAAAGGTAGAGCGGGGTCTTTTGATGGAGGGCTTTATGCGTAATGCAGGCTAATTTATAGGAGGATCTGCCTTCAATAGGAAGCCATTTAATGGTCTTTAGAGCCGGCGAGATGTGGTCAGAACGTTTGCAGTCAGTTGTAAGCCTAGACGCTAAGTTTAAAACAGATTTGAGGGGGGCCAGGTGAGCTTTGGGAGAACCGGAGAGAAGGGCATTACCATAGTCGATTTTCGAGAGGACTAGGGATTGTACAACTGATTTGAAATCTTCCGCTGGAATGAAGGGTTTGATTTTTTTGAGATGTTGGAGCGTAAAAAGTGCTCCTTTTGCCCCGTCATGGGAGTTGAGCGTAAACTTATTGTCGAGGGTGATGCCGAGGGATTTTACCGATTCGGAGAGGGAGAGTGGACAGTTTAGGGCATTAAGGTCAGTGATCCATGTATGGATGGAGAGAGGGTTGTTTTTAGGAGAGAAAAGAATGATTTCAGTTTTATTAGGATTAAGTTTGAGATGATTGGAATAGAACCAGGTTTGGATATTGGTCAGGGCGGTGTTAAGGTGCAGTACATCAGAGTGGGATTTAATTTTATAGTACAGTTGGGTGTCATCGGCATATAGGTGATAGTTAATACCTGCTTGTTTGAGAATGAGGGTAAGGGGTTCCGTGAAAAGGTTGAAGAGAGCAGAAGAAAGGATGGATCCTTGGGGGACACCAAGGGAGACCGGAGTGGGGCTAGACAGGCAGTTTTGGATTTTTACTTGTTGGGTTCTGTGTTGGAAGTAGGAGTTGAACCAGTTGAGGATGGTGCCATTAAGGCCAAACCGAGATTTAAGTGTAGAGAGTAAGGTTGAGTGGTTAACTGTGTCAAATGCCGCTGAGAGGTCAAGGAGAATGAGTAGGCAGGTCTCTCCATTGTCCAGGGCGAGGTGGATGTCATCAACTATATTTAGCAATGCAGTTTCAGTGCTGCAGCCTTTACGGAAGCCGGATTGTAGGGGGTCGAGTAGGTTGTAAGTGTCAATGTGTTTATCCAATTGCTGAAGGGCACATTTTTCAAGGGCTTTAGAGAGAATGGGGAGGTTTGAGATGGGGTGGAGGTTGTTGGAGTCGTTCGGGTCGGCCTTAGGGTTTTTTGGAATGGCGTGATTTGTCCGAGTTGTAGGGAGACCAGGACGCACCCCGAGGAGAGGGAGGAGTTGATGATATTGGTCCAATACGGGACAATGATGTCCTTTAGGTCTTGGACGAGGGAAGATGGGAGAGGGTCTTCAGTGTGGGAGGATGGTTTTAATTTGGACAGGATGTTAAAGACTTCTAGTTCAGAGACGGAGTGAAAATTCAGCCAGGAGGCGTTGTTTTTGAGTTGAGTGTTGTCGGGGGAAATTCAGGCGGGGTTGAGGAAGGTAGGGGTGGGGAGGACAGAGGGGGTGTGAGCAAAGGGGAGGGTGTTGAAGTAGTAGGGGAACAGAGGGGGTTGGGGGATTTGAGTTAGAGTGAAGGATTGGTCAATTTTGGCAATTTTTTCAGAGAAAAAGTTAGCTATTTCTTCGCATTTGCTTGTGGTGGCCGACATGTTGGGGGGGGGGGCGGGGGAGGCTTGATTTTTAATAACGTTGAACAGTTCTCTGGGTCTGTTTTTGGCCCGGGAAAGCTGTGATCGGAAGAAGGAAGCCTTTTCAGAGAAAATGTACTTCTTGTACACGGATCTAGCGGTTCGAAGGAGGACAAGATTGGAGGGGGAAGGGTGTTGTCTCCAGGTTCTTTCTGCCAGTCTAAGTACTCGTCTTTCATTGTTGAGGTCTGGGTTAAACCAAGATTTGGAAGGGATATTTTTAAGAGTTTTTGGTTTGGGTGGTGCAAGTTGATCTAGAACCTCGGAGACAGTTTTATTGTAATGCTCAGTGAGTTCGTTTGCATTGAGAGAGGGAGGTGTGCGACTGAGTTGTGCTTGGAGTTTGGCCTCCAGTACACCTGGGGGGATACGATTAAGGGGTCTGGATAATATTGTTGTTTTGTTGTTTTTAGTAGGGGCAGGCTGGGCTAAGGGTGAGATCGAGAACAATATGAGGTGGTGATCAGACCAGTCGATAGGGATGATGTTGGATAGGGATGCCAGATTACTGTTAGCAATGATGGCGTCAAGAGTAGTCCCATTAGAATGGGTTGGGGAAAGGCAGAGGTGCTTGAGGTCACTTATCTCAAGGAGGTTATTGAGAAGTTTGATAGTAGGGTCGTCTGGCAAGTTCCAGTGAAGGTTAAAGTCTCCTAGGAAGAGATTTCTAGAGTTCGAAAGGGACGATTGTGAGAGAAGGTCAGATAGTTCCTCAGTGAAGGGAAGAGGTTCACCTGGAGGGTGATGGATGTTGTGTAGTCGTATTGGGGGGCGTCTTGAATTTTAAGTTCTGCTCAAGGTATTCAAATGTTTCGAAGTCTGTGGTTTTGGCTAGGGAGAGCTGGAGTTAGTTTTTAAAGAGTATTGCTAGACCACCTCCTATTCTCTTAGGTCTGTCTTTTCTGAGGCTAGAATAACCGGGGGGAGAGTAAGTCTAGGATGGGTGTTGAATGGTCGTTGAGCCAAGTTTCCGTTAGGAAGGCGACGTCTATATCTTCACTAAGGATGGTTTCGGAAATTTCTGTCGCATGTCGAACCGCCGAGCGGCAGTTCACAAGCATGCATGCCAGGGGCTTAGGGTTGGTAATGGGGGGCGGGGGGGCACGTTGGATGGCGGTAAGTTGCGGGGTGGGGTCTGGGCGAGCAAGGAGAGGAGAGAATTCTGCTGGTCCCAATAATAACAGGGATGTTAGAATGAGGAAAGGCTGCATCCTTGCGTGGGGCCTTAGGTGGGTAGGAATTACAGATGTCGTAGAGGTTAGAGGTGGAGTAGTCATTCAAGGTGCGACGAGGTCTCTGTGAGCGATTGTGAAGTGGTGTGGTTTTCCAGAGTTTGGGATTAATGAATTTTGGGGGGCCAGTGCGTGGCGAAGTGGGCCAAGAGGGGCGGGTTATCGGTTTGGAGGATTTGGAGTTAGTGAAATCCTCTCTAAGTCGGACTAATTCGGATAGGAGGGAGGAAATGTTGCGATCAATGCTGCAAAGTGTCTGTGTTGAAAGAGTGAGGTGGGGCATATTAGGGGCAGCGGGGGGGTGAGGTATGTACTAAGTTGGTTGGAGGAGGAGGTCTAGCGTTCGGAGAGGGTGATAAGTCTGGAGGGCGAGAGAAGGGTTGTAGCTGTGGGCGAGAGGGAGGTCTGTGGGGGAGGGAGGGGAGTTCCGGCTGTCAGAGGGGGAAGGGAGTGGGGGAGGACTGGGTAGTACTAGAGGTAGTCGGGGCAGGGGGGGTTGGGAGAGTTCGGAGTTGATCGGGGTGGAGATCTGTTGTTCGGAGAGGGAGGTAAGTAAGGAGTAAGGAGGGAGTATGTAAAGCAATATGGCCAGAAAACTGCTGTGTGAGTCAGACGCATATCTGTTCTTACCTACTTCTCACCACTGGCCCACTATTAATGATCCTATCTTGAACACTGGTCTAAGTAGAGTTTTGACTCCTGATCATAGACAACTACTCGCCTTATTTTACTAACTTTCACAACCAGGTACTAGCAATCCAAATAAATCAACCAACCTTTTATTCTAGTCTATGTGTGGTGCTCTGAAACTAACGGAAAGCAGCAAATTGCACTACATAAAACCCTGTAATGTATAAATATGTACATGAATAAATATAAGCTAACTGCAACATATAATTTGCTGCAAAAAAAGCAGTTCAAAAAAAGTTACTCATGCCCTTTTTTATCTTAGGTGCCAAACGCAGAAGTTCTCTCTTTTGGTTGCAAACGTTTTTAGAAGAATATGCGCAAGCTGCCACTATTTTCACAAAACAAATACTTTCAGTTTCAACCTTATGCTCGGTTTTGAGTGAAACGTTCCAGGCTACCACAAAGATCCCCGCCAGATGTCATTCGGAAAGCACAGCGTTACTGTGCATTTGCGTGGTAAATTCAAGGTCAACTGCCCTCCTGCAGGATTCCAAAACATTTGAGACAGCATGTCTCTGCAGGTGTGCCTTCTGCTGCTACGCCAGGGCCAGAAAATAAATTTACACTCAACAGAAACTAAATGACAGTTTAGCAAAGTGTATTCTGTCCTCATTCCATGCTGGGAGTGTGATTCTCGGCTAAATAAGACTTTTCAGTAAATCTTTGTTTCAGTAAGGAAAACATTTCTTGTTTGTGTACCTTATTTTCTTTCATATCAAACTCCTCCACCACCCAAGCTGGACTCCCACCACCACCACCTTATTAAAAGATTTCCACTGGCCCAGCAGAGCTCTCTCTCCCTTGAGAGGGGGCTCTTACTCCAGACTTCGCACCTTCTCCAGAAATCAGAACATTTTCAGTTACCACCCAAATCTAAATAATGCCCTGCATATCCACCCAGCTCAACTTGACAGACCCGTAGAAACACGTCGGGGCATATTAGCAACGAGGCGATAAACAATTATCGCCGCTTTTGCGTCCGTTTTCGGACGAAAAGCGGCGATAATTTTATTGCCTAATCAGCAAGGTCACGCTATCGCGTGAATCCTTGCATTATCGCCCTTTCCCTCAATGCCCAGCTTTGCATCTCTAATGAGATGCAAAGTGGGCGTACCCGGATGGACTACGTTGCAAATATCGCTGATGTTCACATCGCGATATTTACAAGGCAGCCCACATGATTTTAGCAGAGGTTAGATTTCGAAAACGGCCGTTTTCGCCAAAATCTAACGTCTTCTAAAATCCTGACTTAACCATCCCTAACATAGGGGTGGATTCTGCTGATACGACCACAGGGTCGTATCAGCAGGTTATCGCCGTTTTGCAGGGAACATCGCTGGAAAACCAGCGATGTTCCCTGCAAAGCGGCGATAACCTCGCTATCTCTGGAATTTTATCGCCCTGGAGAAACGCGCCTTGTTAATAACGCGCTACCAGGGCGATAAATTCCAGAGATAGCCTGCGATAGGGAATCTGGCGATAATTATCGCTGGCCGTTGATAATATGCCCCTTAGAATGTCCAATTTGCTAACCTTTCTACCACTTTTCCATTGGCTTGAGTTGAATTCCATTGAATTTATGACCCCCTTGACTTTCACTGTCTTTCCTTGACAACGGCTAGAATTATTTTTATTCATTAATCAAAATCCTAATTTATTCAGTGATATCAGTAATACATTTTTCCTTTAGAAAGGCTAGGAACGAAGAGGATACCAAGTAATACAATGTAAGGCTGAAGCGTTATATAAGGGATTTGTGATGATGGTGGCCATGTGGTAAGAAGGTGGCGACCTGCTACATCATTGATTGTCCAGTGTCATTCCTTTCAGTTGCCTAGTCATTTGATGAATCCGATATAATTAAGAGGTCATTTCCCCATCTGGAATGCTATTTATTCACCAGACGGTCACACATCCGCATTAGCATTGGTCCAAATGTAGTAGGTTGAAGAACACTGCTACAGCAAAATGTGTTCCCCACTCACAATTCTTATTCTGTTCCTCCAATCAATGGCATTTATCATCCTCTCCCAAACATGCAGCGCAAGCTGTCTTCTCTTCTTGATTCCATTGGCTTCCCATTAAACAAATCAATAGCTTCCAGAGTTTTCCAATGTTTTGTGTCTAGGAATTGATCTCCCTGCATGTCGAATATCTTATATGAAATTCCAGAGATCACTTCGACTAATAGCATGTCAAAAAAGATAAAATGAACAATTGTGTTCAGAAAGTACCTGGCTTTAAGTTAAATCAATTTGTAACTAGCACCACCACATCCCTCAGTGCTGGCTGGGTGAACTGATATAAGGGCAAATCTAAAATGTGGAACCTGGAATTGTGCTTGCTGCGAGGCTTACTTCATTCATCGAATTGTGAATCCGAAAATCACCATAAATGACAACAGCAGTACTGCCCAGCTCGAAAAGTCTACATCACCCATACTCCATACATTCATTTACTTCAAAAAGTAATTAACTTCCGAGTTATTATGAAAACACGTTGATGAATGCTAATGGTGTTTTCTCTGAAACAGTGTTCTGTGCATTCGTAAATAACCCCACTCTCCCACAGATGTTCAAAAAGCTGTGTACATAAAAGGTCTAATTGAACCGAAGGGGTAGAAAAAAACGTTCACAGTTTGACTCTTTGGGCCCTATCACATATTCTGAGCACAGCTAGTGCTAAGTTAAGACAAGGTCTCTGCCATAGCTTTGAGTTGATAAGTATCTTAAAGCAGTGGTTCTTAACCTTTTGACTTTAATTGCTACTGGAACCGGGGGACCCCACTGAATTGTTATTGGAATCCAGAGACCTCCACTGAGTTATTGCTGGACGCCGGGAACCCCGGTCTAGGCAATTTAGATGATTTCAACCACAAAACAATACACAAAAATACAGAAACAAGCATTTATCATACGAATCCACCAATCATGAAACATTTTATTTAATTCACAAATATAAAAACTCAAACTTTTCATTTAAATGGGAAGGTTGGAGCTTTTTTAAATTCAACTGAGGCCACCCTTTGCCCATAATATATTCTGTTTGAGGCACTTGCACTGCTTCCATTAATCAATCTGAGGATGCCAACTTAATTTTTACCCTACAATTTAAAATTCTATCACATTTACAGAACTTTAGACATTTTTAAATTAACCTTTTGCTTCTTTAATTATACACTTTATGAATATGTTGCTAATATTTAATTTTCTAAGCAGTCGCGGGCCCCCTGGGTAGGTGTCACTGCCCCCCTGCGGTCCTCATACACGTTTAAAAGCCTCTGTCTTAAGTAGTTGAAGAGCTGAAGACCGCGGTAAATTGTTGCTTGTCACAGGAAATCTCGAGGCATTTGCTGCTTTCCTGTGGAAATGTAGCAGCTTTTGTTGACTTAGGTAAAGTAAACAACAGAACAAAACACAATAACATACACAAAGTAATATAACAACAAAATGAAAACATAATAAATATAATTTATATAACGCACAGCTACTTCAATCGAAGTGTCCTGGTGCTGAAGGTCTAACTCCAGTGATCCAAAAGCATAAAGCAGCCAGAGTAGTAGGAGAACAGCCTCTCTGAATAACCAGGCTTTTAAGGGCTTTATTACGAGTCTGGCGGTCCACGGACCTCCAGACTCATGGGGGCACAGTGGTGGCGGTCTTCCGACAGCCCCATTACTACCAGGTTGGTCGGGCTGCCCTGGGACCACCCCAACCGCCAGGGATCAGAGATTCCTGGTGGTGGCGCAGTGGTATTGAGGCCGCAATATGCTTGGCGGGGCTGCTGCTGCGCCGCCAAGCATATTGCAAGTTTCCTCACTGCCATACTTTTCAAGGCAGTGTGACCACCATGAAAAGTGTGGCTGTGAGGAATCAACGGGGGCCTTACAGGCCTACATGGGTTTGACATTGCGGGCGGTTCCTCTACTGCACCGCCAAACTCTTAATCAGGCCCAAAGTTTTTACCAAACACCATTTCAGCCATTTGACTGTCTTAAGTAAAGTTTCAACGCTCCGTCCATCATCTCTTTGTGTTTGCTTTGTTCACCCTAAGTTGGCAGGGTATGCCCAGACGTGGGTCCCTTTCTCACTTTGCCACTGGATTCAAGCTAGCCTGGCTGATGAGGGGTGTTACCCCGAAACCGGTCCCAGGATGCTTGTTTCCTGTCCAGGGAAGACCTGGCCTGGCAGTTCAGGCTGGACAGTTCCTATGTGGAACAGGGTCAAGACTGATTTGCATACAGCTTGGTCTGAACTGGGGTGGCGAAGTGAGCTAAAGAACGATGATGGATTCAACTCAGATCTGTGACTGGGGGTGAGTGTCTGAAATGTTTCAGCGCTCCGTCCATCATCTTTGTGTTTGCTTTGTCTTAAGTAAAGGGGCAGAGACTTCCACAGCTTGGAAGCCAAAAAGCTAAAGGAACATTACAACAAACCAGCCAAAGCAGAAGAGCAACATAACAACTGCAGAACACCACAATCAATAAATCAATGAGGGAATTGTGAAGCACGCTACTCACCCGTGAGGGTCTCAAGGAACAATGAAATTACATTGCAATAATGGAGAACAAAAGCACAACAGCACAAAAAACCAACAGAACGCATCACCACCACAACAAAATGCACAAATGTTCTTTGTCACACATTATCACCTCCTGAACCATGTTTTAATATTATGTGGTAAAAGGTGTTTGGAGTGAGTGCTGCCTTAACCATTAACCAAGAAGATAAAATAGCGCTGGCCAGGAATGTTTTGTGATCCCTCCCTCAGTTGTTTATGCTGCACAAAGCCATGAGCAAAATAGGGTAAAGTGAGTGGGGCAAAGTTTCACTAGAGGTGGAGCTGTAATTGAATTTATAGCAAGTTTAAAATATTGTGATACGAAATTATCGTCCCAAAAATATAGCTACTACAAAAATATCTTGGTACACATTATCTTTGTGAAAAATATTGTTTTTTGGTAAGAAATATTGTCTTAAATAATGTTATTTTTAATATGGTCATTAAAATAGTTGTAAAAATATAATTTTCCATTAATTTAATATGGTTTAGTTAATATATTATCTTTAAGTGGTAATAATGTTGGTATAATTGTTAGTTTAGTTTTAAATATTTTTTTAGTTTCATTAAATAGACCTTAGTGCAATAGTGACAGGCATATAATACAGATCATAAATGATGTAACCTGCATATACAATAATTTACTTTAAAAAGGAGATGCACACAGATAATTATAATAAATAGATCAAAAGATAGATTAAAAAGGAATACCTAGATAACTATAATAAATAGATTAAAAGTGATAATCAATATATCCCATATGACATGCATCCACAAGCATTCAAACATATTTAAACTACTGTAAATTTCATACATACCTTCGGTCCACTAAAACTAATACAATAAAACTATACCATCCATCTCTCCACCCAGTGTTACCCCATATCAAGTAAAGCAGTCATAAATAAAGTACCAAAATATTCCACATGAACAAGTATATAACACTGTTACCCATTATCATCCAATATATCTGAATTAAACTAGAATTCCCTTCTTTCACTCGCAAGGACTCAGGGAGCTGTTTGACAAATCTGTATCTGCTTCTGGGGCCTACAAACTATCCACCATGTGTTCCCATACTTTAACCCTTTCAATTTTTCCTCGCCCTCTCTTTATCTCATGAAACAATACAGCACTCTCCAAACTTGCCCATTTAACCATTTCCTTATGCCATCTAGCAAATTGAGGATCATGCGCCGATTTCCTTTGCATAGTCAATTCTTGTTTTTCTAGAATCAAACCGTAGTCAGTAAATCCAGTAGTAGTTTTCTTATTTTTGGGGCAAGGGTATCCCCCTAAGAGGCAGACCAAGGGTGTACAAGGGATATCCCGTAAGGTTATTCCATTAATATGTTCTATTACTTCCTTTCAAAACCTGGCTAATGAAGGGCAGGACCATACCATGTGGAACATTGCCACCCCCAACTCCCCACATCTAGTGCATTTTGCAGCAGCAGTCACATCGAACCTGTTAATCCTGCCAGGTGTTAGATAAGCTCTATGCAGGATATAGAAATTAATTAATATGAATCTAGCATTTCTAGAGACAGCTGGTATATGTGCTGCAATCCTATCTCTGTCCACATCATTAATTTGGTGCTCTAAGTCTCTGGCTCATACCTCAACAGACGACTCAGCCTCTACACCCTCGCCCACCAGCTTCGCTCCGCCGACCTCGCCCTCGCCACAATCCCCCGCATCCGAAGAGCGACCTCCGGCGGCAGATCCTTCTCCCACCTCGCCGCCAAAACCTGGAACACCCTCCCCATCCACCTACGGCAGACCCAAGACCTGCTGACCTTCAGAAGACTCCTCAAGATCTGGCTCTTCGAGCAGTAGCAGCACTCCTCCCCCCCCCCCAGCGCCTTGAGACCCTCACGGGTATGTAGTTCGCTCTACAAATGCTATGATTGATTGATTGATTGATTTTCAACTCTGCAAGAGGAGAAAGAATATTTGCACGTATCACATAATATAGATACAGGTTCAGCATCTCCATTTCTCCAATAATTCCTTATTGTTGCAACCAATGCCCTGTGTAATAAAAACTGTCCTCTAGGTATATCAAATTCTTCAGTCAGGTCTTCAAACCTAAGCAATGCTCCATCCCCAACATATATATATAAATCCCCAACATGGTTAATCCTAATGGTAGTCTACCTTTCAATCCCTGCTAACGCTCTTACCTGGGCCACTATTTTCATCCATTTTAATGGCATATCAGGCGAATCGGGTAGCTGGACTCAGGTTCGCTGCATGCAACGTTGCCAGCACTGCTGTATCACTAGGAGCTCTTCAGAAATAGCAGGCAGTCTTCGCTGAGGAAGTAAGAAGACTTTCAATAAGTCCTGAAAATCAGGTAGTGAGCCAATAACCCTCCTCAGGGTTCATTTGACAGTAAACCCACTTGTTTTACCATTATAGTTGAGCCGCCAGATAAGATTCAAGATCAGGAGCAGCCAAACCTTCCTCTGTTATAGGGCGCTGTAGTTTTGTTAGTGCTACTGTATGCCTACCTGTTCCCCAAAACAATTCCAGAAGTAGCGATTCCAGTTCCCTAAACAATTGGCGAGGCACCACTAACGGCAATGTGCTAAAGAAATAGAGCAATCTTGGTAGCGCCACCATCTTCACTACCGCTATTGTGCCAGCCACAGATGATGGTAAGCTTGTCCAAAAATTAATACTAGTTCTAAGTGCTCTAACAGATGCTTTAATATTCCTATCTAATAAATCTTGCTGGCTATGATATATTTTAACACCTAAATATTTAATACAGGTAAGGCTCCAATTGAGCCCATGTAAAGTCAGGGGTGGTGTGGCATCTCAGCAGAGTGGAAACAAGTGAGATTTTTGCCAATTAGTATGTAGCCCAGAAACTATACCAAAGTGGCTTATTAAGTCCATTCAACCAGGCAAACTCATCTCAACATCTAGGAGAAAGAGCAGCATATCATCAGCATATAATGCTGCAAAATGGGTTTGCCCACGAACCTCCAACCCATGATATCAATTCCTTGTGCGGGCACAACTTGCCAGAGGCTCCATTGTGATGGCAAAGGATTACAGGGACATTGGACACTCCTGTCTAGTTCCATGTCCCACATCATAGGGTTATTTATTTTTAAAAATAAAGTTTGTACCTTTAAGTGTTTTAGTAATTTATTTTAAAATGTAATTAGTAATTTAAAATTCAATAGTGGGTTGTTGGGTTTGTAGGGGAGTTGGGTGTAAAGTTAATTAAATTATATTTATTTTAATATAATGTTAGTATTTTTTAATCATTATTTGATTGGTTATTGATTATGTTAAATGTTTATTTGTTACATTATATTCGTACATTCATTTTGTTATTTGTAATGTATTTTTGAATGTCATTATTAATGATAGCATGTTATATTTTAGGAGCAGATTGTTGGGTTTGAAGGGGGAATAGGGAGGGAAGCTAATTTCATTTTAATTAATTTGAATTTAATGGTAAGTTTTTTATTGTAAAATGATTACTTAATTGATTATTAAATATGTTTTTTTAAAGTTGTTTTATTGAATTTTATGCATCAACAAGAAAGCAAAAGACAATTGCAGTTTAACAATCGTACACACTATTAGATTACATGAAATAATCAGCAATACATAATATTTAAATAAACCCTATATTGTCAATATGTTCCGGCTAAGGAGGTATGGATCTGAACCATAGGGGACCTAGGCTATGGTGTGCTGCCTGTGGTCCGGGGACTCCAAAGTGGGAGATTGATCAGCGGGCAAGTATGTCAGTGTGAAGATATGTGTGGAAGGTCAGCCAGATATCTCTAGGACGTGATGTGAGGGGTTGTAAGTTAGCGTATTCCCCCACCATGCTTTCGCAACAGCTCATGCTTTCCAGCCATTCCGCGGGGGTGGGTGACCTACCACTTTGCCAATCACAGCGCCACCTCCCTCTTACCCAGTAACAGGGCCATTGAGACTAAACGGCGAGACGTGTGGGGCACATCATGTGTATATCCCAGTAAGGCCATTAAAGGGTCCGGGGTTATGGCATGTCCCATCATGGCAGATATATGTGTAAATAAGGCCTTCCTGATAGGGGGAGATTTTCGGACAGGTCCAAGTTACGTGTGCAAAGTCTGCTCCTAGAGCGTGACATTTCAAGCAGTTGTCTGGTCTGGAGTGATCGAATCTGGCAATATCTACCGGGGAAAGATCGTATCGATGTACAAACTTAAAATGTAATAGTGTATGCCTCTGGTTAACAGAGATGTTTGTGATCCGCGCACAGCAGTAGCTCCATATCTGATCTGTAAGTGGTGTGCCCAATTCCTCCTCTCACTTACCCCAAACTCGTATGGTGGTGTCTGGCCTCAGGGTCATACTCAAGCGGTAAAGCCTGAATGTCATGTGACTGCCCTCTGCTGCCGAGGCTGCTATAGTTAAAGGTGGAAAGTCATCTGGCGGGAGCGGATACAAAGGTAGGAGAGAGCATAGAGTGTTTTGAAGTCTCTTAAAAATAAAAAGGGCCATATAGGGGATGGCTCCTACCGTCGTGATGTCTGTCAAATGCAGAACGTGGCAGTTGGGGAACAAGTTGCCCAGGGTGCATAGAGAATATCTCCCAAGCATGCGCTTCACTAATGTCTCCTGCGTGAGAGGGCGCCACGGATTGTCTGGGAGTAGAAGAGTCCCCGAATAGAGAGGTTCCCCCACCCAGTGAACGCCGCATCCTACGCCATGCCCAACAGGTCATGGAGACCGTTTGGACATCCTGGGTCTCCAAGGGGATGACCTTTGGGAAGAGTTGTGAGTGTAAAAGCCCGTCGAGTTGTGCGCATTCAGGACGAGTGTATGGGTTACGGGCATCTGGGTGGTACCACCAGTATGCGTAGTGGCATTGGGCAGCGAGGTAGTAGTAGTAAAAATCTGGTACTCTAAGGCCCCCCCACTCACACGGTAGTGTGAGAGTGTCCCAGCGGACCCTAGGGCGTTCCCACACCAGCCTCTGCAGAGCACTACGTAGCGTTTGGAAAAAGGTCTGTGGCAGTGGAAGAGGGATGTTTGTGAATAAATATTAAAATTTGGCCGGCACTACCATCTAAATGATCGCCACTTGCCCTGCCATAGAGAGTGGTAGTCTGATCCATCTATCCACTTGCGCCATAAGTGATGACAAAGCTGGGCCATAATTGCGCTGTAGGATCTGGTCTCTGTTTCTGTGCAAATGGATGCCTCAGCACACAGGAGGGGAGAGTCAGCCGGGAGGGATAAGACAGCGTCAGTTAAAGGGAATAACTCAGATTTTGTCAATATGATGCTCAGTCCTGAGAGTTCTCCATATCTGGCTATTTCTTGCATGATTGGGGTTAGATTGTCCTGCGGGTGCCTGACAAATAGCAGGATGTCATCTGCATATAATTCTACTCAGCCCCCAAACCCCTGTTGTGCGGTGTTCCCCAGGGCTCCTCCCTGAGCCCAACTCTTTTTAATATCTATGTCGCTCCTCTTGCTAAGGTTGTGAGATCCTATGGGTTAGAGGTGTTGTGCTATGCGGACGACACCCAAATAATGGTGTCTATTTCGCATAGTATAAAGGATTCGGCCCTTAACTTTAGGAACTGTATGCAGGCAGTCTCCTCCTGGATGGTGGAAAATTTTCTGAAATTAAATGGAGAGAAGACGGAGGTCTTGATCTTTGGGAGTAAACAGGAGATCTGGTCCAGTGACTGGTGGCCGGACGCGCTTGGCGTCTGTCCCTCCCGGTTTCCCATGGTAAAAACCTTGGGGTCATCGTGGATAATTCACTGTCCCTAAGCTTGCAGGTTAGCAGGACAGTCTCCACGTGTTTTGGGATCATTAGGATCCTACGGAAAATCTCCCATTATCTCTCTTTCGATGCACGTAAGCAGGCCGTCATTGCCCTGGTAACGTCCAGATTGAACTATTGTAATGCCCTTTATCTGGGCATCAACAAAGGCTTAGTGCGACGTCTGCAGATGGGGCAGAACGCTGCAGCCAGGTTGGTGATGAATTTACCAAAATATCATTCAGTCACAGCCTCCATTAGGTTGCTGCACTGGCTGCCTGTGGACCGTAGGATCCTCTTCAAGACCTTGTGCATGACTCACGATGCCTACTACGGGTCAGGTCCTAAGGCGATTAAGGCTATTGTCCATTGTTATGTTCCTAGCAGGCGGCTCCGGTCCGCAGATAAGAATCTGCTAATAGTACCGAGATTCAAGAAGGGATTCATGGGGAGGTAGAGCTTTTTCCACTGCTGCTGCTAAACTGTGGAACTCCCTCCCGGAAAAGCTCTCAAGTCAGACGTCCCATTCTCTTTTCCGCAAGGCCATAAAGACCTGGCTTTTCTCACAGACCTCGGTATGAGCATGTCTCTCTGTCTGCACCCTCATGTCCGCATACAGCGCCTTGACGCCCTTGGGCTTAGTTCGCGCTCTACAAATTTTATATTCATTCATATAGGGAAAGCAATAAAGGCCCGTATGTTAATTGTAGCCCCCGGTGGGAGTGTTGAACCAAGAATACAAGTACCAATGGGTCCATGGCTACAACGAAAAGGAGAGGGGACAGCGGGCACCCCTGTCTAGTACCTCGGCATATGGGAAAATGGTCTGTGAGTGCTCTGCTCACCCATAGGCGAGCCGTGTTCTTGGTGTATAAAACCATAATAAGTGAAATAAATGGAGGGGGTATGCCCAGTTTGCGTAGAACCGCGCGGAGGAATGGCCATTCAAGAGAATCGAATGCCTTCTTGGCATCTTGCAACGCCACAGCTGCTGGCGTAGTCGGGGATACTTTATTAAGTACTGCAAATATGGTTCGGAGGTTTAAAGAAGTCGACCTATTCGGCACAAAACCGGACTGGCCGGGGATATAATTTGCTCCATCAATAGAGCTAGCCTGGTGGCGAGCACCTTTGCTAGTATTTTGTTATCTAAGTTAAGTAGGAAAGTGGTCGATATGAGGTACAGCTGCTGGGGGCTTTTTCTGGTTTCAGCAGTACCGTCAGGACTGCTTCACGAAGCCAGGCTTGCTTGAATCCAGTGGCAAAGTGAGCAAGGGACCCACGTCTGGGCATACCCCCGCCAACTTAGGGCGACCAAAGCGAATTAAAAGGGGATGATCATCCCCTTTTGTATCGCTTTGTTCGCCCTAAGTTGGCGGGGGTATGCCCAGACGTGGGTCCCTTGCTCACTTTGCCACTGGATTCAGGCAAGCCTGGCTGATGACGGCTGGAATGCCAGAAACCGGTCCTAGGATGCTTGTTTCCGGTCCAGGGAAGACATGGCTTGGCAGTTCGGGCTGGACTGTTCCCATGAGGCACAGGGTCAGACTGATTTGCATATGGCCATGTCTGAACTGGGGTGGTGGAGTGAGCTAAAGAATGATGATGGATTAAACCCAGATCAGTTGACTGGGGGTGAGTGTTTGATTGGCTCAAACGTTCCGTCCATCATCCCCTTTTGTATCGCTTTGTTCGCCCTAAGTTGGCGGGGGTATGCCCAGACGTGGGTCCCTTGCTCACTTTGCCACTGGATTCAGGCAAGCCTGGCTGATGACGGCTGGAATGCCAGAAACCGGTCCTAGGATGCTTGTTTCCGGTCCAGGGAAGACATGGCTTGGCAGTTCGGGCTGGACTGTTCCCATGAGGCACAGGGTCAGACTGATTTGCATATGGCCATGTCTGAACTGGGGTGGTGGAGTGAGCTAAAGAATGATGATGGATTAAACCCAATCAGTTGACTGGGGGTGAGTGTTTGATTGGCTCAAACGTTCCGTCCATCATCCCCTTTTGTATCGCTTCTCAGGTAGGATAGCACCTGTTTGCCCTTACGTCGGTCATTTATGCTCTGGATTTTCCAGGATATCGCAGATAGTTTAAAACTTTTAGCCAACATAAATACAATGGATGGTCTATTGTATGGCGATTTAGCTGATAGCATAGTGTAACGGTCTTTGAACAGCACTGTGTAATACAACTTTTTATGACGAACGGCAATTGACTTGCTAACATATATTAACACAATCCTGCATACCCTTACCCCCTCCCATACTAGATTAAATAACATCTAGCAATTCTTCTCCCTTACGCTACAATACAAATTAACAACCAAATTTCCCAGTACAAAAAGAAGACAGGCGGTGATCACCGTGGGGGCGCAGCGGCGATCCGGCCTTGGCGGCCCTTCTGAACAGGTTTCTTACCATAAATATGACATTCAACTACCAAATGCAAAAACAACATCTGTTGTTTGCCAGGGTCCTGGATATACATTCAAGAAAGAGTCAAGTGACCTGCGGTATCAGTTATCTTCACGTCTCGCTGTTGCAGTTTGCCGGGGAGGAGCGCCCCGTCGATCTGTTCCTGAGCTCCCAGATGTGGACCATTGGTATGAGGGGGACATAGCTCAGATCTCCTTGCAGAATGCAACAGCGTCTGCAGGTGTGTCCATGATCTTGGTGCGGCCATTATGCACCACCCGCAGGCACGCTGGATAGAGCATGGCATAACGTATGCCTAATTTTTGCAGGGTGTTTTTTACATCATTGAATTTTCGTCTGGCCTCTTGTACCACAGGGATAAAGTCGGGAAACAATGAGATTGTAACACCCTGATGACTGAGTGGACCTTTTTGCGGAGCGAGTCGCAGTACAGTATGTCATCCCTGTAGTTGAACAAGCGTGCTATGACAAAACGCAGTGGTGCGCCTTCCGGAGGCCTGGGGCCCAGGGAGCGATGTGCTCTTTTCACCACAAATGTGGTTGAGAAATTAGAACGTTCAAAGATTTTGGCTAGGAGTTGTTCCAGATATACCTCAGGCTCCCCATGTTTGTGTTTTACGCAATACCAGCAAAACGCATATTATTGCAGCGCGATCTGGCCTCAAGGTCCTCATTTTTTATGGCCACCTGTTTAGGTACTCGTTCCACCTTTTCCATGCGCCTTAATGTTGAGTTGGAGGCGTCTTCCAAGTCAGAAATTCTTTTTTCGGCCCTTTTAAGCGCACTCCTTGTTTATCCAGGCGTTCACCTAATTTGTCGATGCAGCCGGCCAGTGCATCGAAGCGGGCATCCATGGCGCTGAAGCCAGCCTTAAGTTCCACCATTATGGTTGCCATAGTGCTCAAAGAGGTTGCTTCTATGCCTCCGTCAGCAGGTTCATCCATATCTGAATGTGCTCTGCGGCATTCTGGGGGTTTGGAACGGTCGTATGTGAGCCTGCATTGTTTAGGGTCTGTACGGCCCATAGTGCAAGTCCGATGGGGGTTGGTAAGATTTGGTATTGTGATAGCGAAGTTGACACAGTCCCCGCTGTCTAGGCAGATTGGTGATCTAAGTGACCCTGTAAGTGCCTATATGTGCATTATATATGCCATGAGAGGCTACATGAAGATAGACCAGGTTGGCAAGTGATTCCCCTCTCCGCAGTCTACCCTGTAGCCAGTTTATGGTGTATGTGGCTTCATAGTTCCCAGGTGCCGCGCAACCACCTCAGGCTGCTTAAGGATAATATGGTATGTTAGGTAGCAGGAAGGTCTATGCGCACTCCTTTGACTTAACACAGGGTCGGTAGAAGTTGATGTGGCCTGGTGCTGTAATAGCAATGTCCACACCCTCCAAGCTGTAACGGCATTTATGCAGCTCCTCTGAATGCCTTTGGGCACGCTATATGCACCCTAGGGGGAGCAGAGTCCGCCCAGTGGTACTTGATGTTCATAATGCGCTCCCTCCTCCATAGTCCACACCGTGCTGGGTTCGTGAAGCCCCGTGTGCAGAAACGCGCCCGCCAGGTGCCTCACACTGCCGCAGGCCCCCCGGGCACTGTATTGTGTACTGGGCTGCTGGAGGGGCCGTGCACAGGCCTGAGACTTACCGCCTCGCAAGCGCCCCAGCACAGAGCTCATCGTCAAGGGAGCCTCCACAGGGCCCAGCCTCCATCACCCCCAGCACCTCGAGGCACGCCGGCTTCACTCCTGAAGATGTGCGGCGGCCCGAACCCGGGCCCGCCCTCTGCACCACACATCTCCGGCAGGCCTCCGCAGTCGGGCAGCAAGGGGACTTCTCCACTCCATGCTACTGCGCCTCGAGTCACCAGCAGGATGGACCGAAGGGGAAGGTGAGATGGGGTCGGGTGATCCCAGCCTCAGGGTCGCCTGCGGCCCCAGTCGCCGAGGGGCCTCCGAGGCTACATCGGGCACAGTCCGTTACCCCATCGTACGTGGTCACCGGGTCTCAATTCCCCCCGTCTTTCAGTCTGGTATCATCACCGGACTCTCCTCCACCATACCGCTATCTATGCAGCGTGTTGTGGATGGATTACTTGCCCATTAGGCAAGCAGATTAGGGCCGCAGGAGCCTCACACAGATGCGGCCATCTTGGCGGCGCTTGCAACCACGCCCCTATTAAATATGTTAATTGTTACATTGTATTTTAAAGTTATTTTGTTAATTTTAATAGTTATTTTAATGTATTATTAATAATATTATGTTATAGTTTAGTAATGGGTTGTTGGGTTTGTAGGGGAACAGGGTGGGAAGTTAATTAAATTAAAATGAATTTACAATTATTATTTTTTAAGGTAATGAAGTATTTATAGGAATATTAATTATTGTAATTCATTATTATTTTAATTTTTTAAATCATTTCCAAATGTTTGTGTATTTCATTTTTAATATATGTATTGTGTATCTTTTTTAAGTTTTTATTTTGTAAAGAGTAGTAAGGAAATGTTTTATATGTGATTGATTAATTGATAATGTTTACATTTACTGGTGTAATTTTGTAAAATTAGTGTACAGTTTCTGATTTATTAATTTCTTCATTTGTAAGTAATTTAAAAATTTTGTCTGTGGAATGACTTATAGTAATTTATTTTTGTTTTTTCAGTTTTCAATGTTAATTCAAATTAAAAAAACAAATTGAATTTATTTTAAAATATTGTAATATCTTTGTACTTGGGTAAGTAAATATGATCTTAAGGTTTTTTCTACAATTTTAAATTACATATTTTTTTTATTTTTTCTTAATATAGTATTAAATTGTTAGTTACTATAATCTGTTTTGATTCATTATGCATTAAAATAGCTTAATGAATGATTTGAACTTTTATTGTTACATGCAGGGGGATATTCTCAAGAACGTGCGATAATCATCGCCAAAATAGGTTAAAGCAATTTTTCATATCGCCGTATACCGTGGGAAAATAACTCTGTGTTAACGTCGTATTCTCAACACGGCGGTAACATGCGATAGTTTCCCGATAACGCGTCAAATGTCCGTGATAAAATTACCGGGACGGCGATAAAAATCTAAAGCCGAACGTGAAATAAGATGCGATGGGCCCAACTGCGATAAAAAATTCAGCGATAAGCAGCGCCAGGCCTGCAAGTCCCACTAGTCAGGCGGGAAAAACCACTATAAAAGCGGCAACAAAAAACACAAACAAAACACAAACAACTGCGAAGCACCATGGAGGTAGCCGGAGCAAGTACAGAGGACAACCAGAACCCCACAAGCCCCACGGAGGACCAGCCTGGGACCTCGGGGTCAGGGAAGGGCAAGAAGAAGAAGAAGAGGAACCCGTGTTTCAGTACGCAGGAAAACCAGATCCTCATTATGGAGGTGACAGAACACCACCACCAACTGTTCATCACCTCCACTGTGTCATTGCAACTAAAAATACAATATGGCAGTCCATCTTGGCCAAGGTGAATGCAGTCGGAGTGAAGAGAAGGGAAGTGAACGACTGCAAGAAGCGCTGGACTGATGTGAAGCGCAAAACCAAGCTGAAACTCGCAGCCAACCTGAAAGCAGCAATGCAGACTGGAGGTGGGAGTCCAGCGACACACCAGGAGCTGGATGAGATGGAGGAAATGGTGACCCGAGTCATCATTGGGGAGACGGTGGCAGGAGTTGGGGGACCGGAAACTGCACAACATGACCTGAGCCAACAGCAACAGGGTGAGTAATGACCAGGGACTGGGGGGACGGGGGAAGATGGACACAATGGCACACATGCACAATTAAGTATAGCACATCTGCGGACAAACCATGCCCAAAAGTCACAACTCCGACCAAGAGCCCAATTTACCCAAGTCTGCAACATCTCAGCACTGTATAAGTACAGAAGTGAAAGGCACACCGCCTGAAAGGGATAAGGGCCAGCCAAATCAGATCTGAAGGGGCAACACACCCACAATGCAGCACACACACATAAGAATCAGAGCACCTCAACATTGACAACAATGTGGTACAAACTGCAACACTTTCACAACAGAACAGAGGACACAACTGCTGCCGCTTGTGTGTAGAAAATGGCCATTCGCATTTGGCATAGCAGGAAACTGTGAGATGATAACGTACAAGTACAACCTCACATCCCTGATGGTGTAGAAATGTCAACTGTCCCGCATCAAATAGGCATCTCCTCACAAACAGTCACAATGTACATTGTCATGCAGTCTGTCAGTAAACTTGTACAATGCGTGAACATACATGTGAACACAATGTCAATCTGCATCTCCCCTTCACATTGCAGAGGGAGAATCAACACCTCCTGCAGAGCAGACCCAACAACTCAGCACTGATGATGAAGAGGACCTCCCCAACATCGACACCGACGCCCTCCAACAGCCCATGGACAGCTTCGGCACCCCACCTCCAGGAGCAGGGCAGCCCAGCTGCATCGAGGAGACCCCACCCCCTGCACAGACCACACAGCAGGAAGCACACACCACCACAGCTGTCTCCCAGGACCCCCACGACCAACACATGGCATTCCAACGCCGTGTGTTAGGGTGCCAGGAGAAGATGGCTGATCAGCTGCGGGTGGGGTTCGACCTCATGGCAGCCAAACTAGATGCCATACATGGGTGTCTAAGTCCCATCAGGGATGACTTACAGTCCCGAACAGACACCCATGCTCTCCAACAATCCATGGCTGACATCGCTGGAGTCATGACTCTGAGCCAAGAACAACTGTCTAGTCAGAGTGGCTCCAGCGATGTCAGCCGGGAGTTGGGACACATAAGGAGAATGATGGAGAGCTTGGAGCGGATGCAGGCGGAAAGAATGTTTGCCACGGCTGCATACCAGCGAGATGTAGCTGTGATCTTCCATGCCCTGCAGATCCTCGTCATGGCATTGCCACCACAAGGCCTGGCGCGGATGAATGCTGCTGCTACTACTCCATCCACATCTCCGCCCCTGAAGTGTCAGTGCCACACAGTGCGGCAGACATTCCACCTCCGGCCCCTGATGTGTCAGTGCCACACAGTGATGCAGACTAAACACCACCACCCACATGTGAGGCACCTGACACATCAGAGGACGAAGATGATGATGAATCTGGCTTTGTGGTAAGAATGAAGTGGTAGCATTCATCTCCGCCATATGGCCTGTTTCAGCTTGGTTCTGCCCTCTGCAACATGCCCTGGAATAACACCTTCCACTGTCCCCCGATACACTCAGCGAAACTCACCTTGGACCTCGACATGGACTGCCATGTTTTGTTTGGCTACCAATGACACAGCAATCACACTGCGGACTGAAGCCTTCCTCTTCCGATGAACTTGTCAATCCCTAAAGGACTCTGGCTGGCCCTCCACGGGGAAACAATGTAAAGTGGGGTTTGCATGGCCCTGTACTGGTACAGCTTCAACACTCCACTGAATGCGAATAAAACATTCTAATTCACACAGATGTGTCATGGCTATGATCAATCAAGTATGAAAGTATAGACGAATGTAGGGACAGTGATTCCACAAAAAGGTACTCCCTGGGTAATGCTATCAATGCGCATGTATGGCCGTGACCCAGATAGACAGTGAGACACACATTGTCATTCAAATCAACACTCATCACAGTTGAATACAAGTGAAGGTGCGTAGACTTTATTAGCATATGCGTGTCAGTACGGGCAAGATGAGTGCCACAACATGCAGACCAATGCAGCAGTATGTCAGACTGAGGAACGTTGCCAAGCGCCGCTGTCCACTCCGGGGCAGTGCCTCACCTTTCACAGGTGTGTGTTAATGTTAACCCGCATTGTTGTCCGCTCATGTATTCGGAGTCCAGGCGAATGCAGGCATGTCCACTGTTGTCGTGGGATATGTGACCAGATCTCCAAGATGCAACAAGGTGTTGGGACATGTGCAATGGGTTCCAATCTGTTGTGGCTGCAGGTACGTAGTTACTCGTCCATGAAAGCGATTGCAGCTTCGTAGGCTATCATTTCCAACATGAGGTCGTTGTCGGCTTCATCAAACAGGACGGCAAGGCAATCCATTAGCAGGTCCGGCCAGATGTGCTGCGTCCACCCCCTTTCACTAATTAGCACAACAGCCCAATAGGGGAGCGGTTCAATGTGGTCACTGCACACGAGGAGTTGTGCAATCTCCCAGGTCCAGCTGCCAGCATGTATGCCAAGTATCAAGGCATCCCATAAACGGGTATCACGGTGACACTCCTGGTTGTGGGCCAACAGCGGGTGCACACACATGTCAAAATCCAGTTCAGCTACCGTCCTTTTGGATAGGCAGACATCCATGGACCACTCGAATATGCACGATCGACAATGCAACACAGGCTGAACACAGGTGACGTTGGCAAGGCGGAAGCTTAGCCGGTAACTGATCCGCAGCACTGCCAATGGCAGTGCCCCCAGTAAATGCAGCATACGTGCACGGTACAGTTCCACGTGACAGGGTTTGTGCATGTGTCCGGGATGTTCTGCCATTGCGTTAGTGGCTCTGGTTGAAGCGGCACTGTTCTGACCAGCGCCAGTTCTGTGGATGAAATGCCACAGCTCGGATCAATGAGTTGTTTTAGTGTGCAACGGTTGTACGCCTGGGATGGTGTGGGAGTAAGTGTGAAGGCCATTCCATGCAATTTAACTTCGAGCATGGACTTCTGTGTGTGGGGTGTGTATACGTTGGTTTTTTGTCGGGCTGTGTGTAGTGTGGGAGTCATCATCAGCTGCTATAGTATCTGTCAGGGGGTGCCGGGCATATGCAATTCCGAGGTCGGAGGTGCAGATGTGCTTCCGCCTGATAGTTCAGATAAAGGAGCTTTCATCCCTAATGTTAGTTTGTCATCTGCTTGCATTCAGGAAATGTGATGTGGCTTGTTGGGGGTGGGGTGGGATGTGTGCGAGTTTGGGATTCATGTTTGACATGTCTTGCATGTGACAAATGAGCGGCATCACTGTGTGTTACGTTGCCTCACAGCTGCTCCTCCCTCCCCCCGAGCCTATTTACTTGTGTGCGCTGCGCGGTTGCATCACTTGCACTCCTACGGCACACCATTGTCATGCCTGTCTGCGCATGTCCACAAGCCTGACAACGACACTGTGATGTTGGCCGTTGAAGGTGGGCGGCCACGTGAGTGTAGGCCTATGGTAAGGATAGGGCGGACACAGATGTAGAGTTCATGCCCGGCTGAACTCGCGCTGTGATTAAAGCTAGGCATTTGGCTCATGCTGCGGCAATACAGATACACACAACACTTGGCATGTATGAGCCAAGACCCCGAGCGGTCTTGCGCTCCTTCATTTCTCCGTTCGTGCGAGCCCGCCCTCCGGGTGCATGCTACATTGCAACATTGTCTATTGCGGGCTGGGTGGCGCCGACACTACAACAGAGACATATGCATTAGTTACTTCCTTGTCCAGGCCAGCACTGAACCACGCCCAGAGCCCCGGGCAAATTCTTCACACCCCTACGCTGGACTGGCATACGCCGGCCCAGCCCACTCCGCTTACACTTACAGGGGGGGGGGACGACAAAACTACGCGTCCAAGGTCTTACCCACTGCCTGAGGTGACATGGTTGCGTCCGCTGTCCACAGCACAATGTAATGTGGTAGGGCCTGGGGCCGTCATGCATACATAATGACCACACGCACACACTTAGATAGTGGAACTGGCTACAGGCACGTGCGCCCAGCCCCTTTTTATTACCAGGGCCACATGTCCAGTGACGCCTGTGCTGGATGGGTGTGGGGTGAGTGTAAGCCAGCCCTCAGGGAGTGGTTGGTGCTGGCAACAACTAGAACAGTGGTCATCGGATCACACACACAGATTCAATCATAAAGGGTCCATGACTTGCAGTGCACTGAGGTAGGGGCACCTGAAGCGCTCAGCGGGTGCGCAGCCTGCGATGATGGCGTGTCATTGCAGGTCAGGATTGGATTTGATGTGTGAGCCCCGCTGCTGACCGCAGTGTAGGCCGGAGGCAGCGGCCAGCAAGGGCCCACAGCCATGTGGCGTTGACTTGAGTTGCACAGAGTTAGTGGCACCTGAAGCGCTCAGCGGGTGCGCAGCCAGCGAGTATGGCGTGTCCTTGTAGGTCAGGATTGGATATGTGTGAGCCCTGCTGACCACAGTGTAGGCCGGAGGCAGCGGTCAGCAAGGGCCCACAGTCACGTGGCGTTGACTTGAGCTGCACAGAGTTAGTGGCACCTGAAGCGCTCAACGGGTGCGCAGCCAGCGATGATGGCGTGTCTTTGCAGGTCAGGATTGGATTTGATATGTGTGAGCCCTGCTGACCGCTGTGTAGGTCGGAGGCAGTGGTCAGCAAGGGCCCACAGCCACGTGGCATTGACTTGAGCTGCACAGAGTTAGTGGCACCTGAAGCGCTCAGCGGGTATGCAGCCTGCGATGATGCGTCATCCGGGCGGGCCGCACTGGAAGCAATGTCTGTTGCCTACTGGACTGCGCCATAAATAAATCAAGTCTCAATTTGAATTGGGGGACCTGCTGACCACAGTGTAGGCCAAAGGCAGTAGTCAGCACACACATTACTCCGCGGTGCTGTGCCGCTGGGTGTGCTGGGGGCCTGTGTCACGGAAGCCAGCGATCGGCTGAGGAGGCTGGCGGTCACGGCGGTGGACTCGTGGCAGGGTGAGGGGCGCCGCCCTGGCAGATGCGTTGGCCATCCCAAAAGTGAACCACGCCCAGAGCCCCGGCCTATTTATTCACACTCCTACGCTGGACTGGCGTACACCGGACAAGCCCACTCCGCTTACGCTTACAGGGGGGGGGACGACACAGCTACATGACCGAGGTCTTCCCCACTGCCTGAGGTAACATGGTTGCATCCACTGTCCACAACACTACGAACACCAGCAGTATATGTCCACATGGACATGTCTGTGCTCTGCATACTGAAGTCTGTCCAGCACATCACCGCCACAATTGGCATTGTGTACATTCTTATTCATGGGTGACTTGCCTCCTTCACACATACTTGGTTCCCACCTCTCCCCACATTCTGCAATTGTGTGGCTGAGGGGCCATGCCGTTTTCGGAAGGTTAGCTGTCTTGTTCTGCGCTGCCTCGGTGGTAGTCCGGGGTGGGGGGCTGGGGGGGGCCTGGGGGTGGTGGCGGTGGGTGTTGTGGACCTCTTGGGTCTCCGAGCTGCATGATCAGTAGCTCCATGACATGTGTTGGTCTTCAGATGTGGCTCTGGGCTGGGCTCCCTTTCATACTGCAGGGTGTCGTCCTGCTTAACACCAGTAAAAGGCAGGTGTTAAATCCCTGCTGCTAACGCGCCTTATCGCCTGTTTTTGGATCGCATCGTAGATCTGGCTGGTCGTTGAGAATATCGCGAAGTGGTGTTTTCGTGTGTTTTTGCACGGGAACGCCTACTCTGCATATCATTAGCGTTAGTTGTCGCTCTCATCCCTGGCGATGTTTTTTGCGGAAGCTATCGCTAGAAAACTGGTGATATCGGCAGTTTGCACCAGCTTGGGAATTGGGCAATAAATCTATCGCCACTTTTGCGGCGCTAAAGTGCCGATAAATCGGCGATAAGTCCTTGAGAATATGCCCCGCAGTTTTTCAAAGTCTAGCACTTTTTCCACTGTTAGTTAGTCTAGAGTAGGAATATTTAGTCTTACCTTTCCAAAGCCCAATACTTTTCCTACTGTGGCTTCAATTAAAGTGAGAATAATACATTTAACCCCCTCTGAAGTCCAAAACTTTCCCTACTGTGGTTTAGACTTGAGTGGGAATAGTAAATTTAATCTCTCCGAAGTTGAGCGCTTGCCTTAGTGTTGCTTAGATTGGCATGAGAATAATGAATCTAACCCCTCTGAAGTCCAATGCTTTCCCTACTGTTGCTTAGACTGTGGTGGGAATAGTAAATCTAACCCCTTGGATGTCCAACCCTTTCCCTTCTGTTACTTAGACTGGAGTGGGAATAGTAAATCTAAGGCCTCTGAAGGACAACTTCTTTCCTACTCTTGCTTAGAGTGGATTATTAATATTTATTACATTGTTGTTTATTGATAATATTTATTAGTTATTTTGTGTTTAGAAACTTTTATGCTATTTGTAGAGAAATGTTTATTAGATTTCTTTAGTTAATACATGTTGCATACATAAATATGGGGTTTTCATTTTTTATTTCTATTATTTCTGAAAAGTTATTACAATATTATTAATCTATGCTAAATAAACTGGTTATATTTTTAAATTTAATGTACAGTATAAGCATATCGTTTTTATTTTAATATTTTATTTAAGTCAAATCATTTTGTAGGCTATTTACATGTTTAAGTTTTTTTACTTTTAATATTAAAAATTAAAATATTTAAAAAATGTTCGTTTATTGCTGAAATAAATAATATACAAAAATATACAAAGTTTATATATAGTCATACATATACTTTAATCAAATGTAGTTAAAATTATTAAATAAACATTATATTACATTTAAAGAATGAAATATTTTACTCTTAAGTCAATATTCATTAAAAAGAAATATTTTTGCTTGTTTTGGTCGATTTGTTTATAAACAATATTTTTGACACAATATGTTTGTAAGTCCATATTTTTTAACATGATAGTCTGTCAGTGATCCACTGTAATCCCATGAATAATACTGCTGAATTACCCTAGGTAAAATGGTAAATTATAAAAGCACAGTTAGCCAGTGATAACTCCTCCAGTATTGTCTCTGCCCCATATGAAAAGGAAGGAATAAAATGTCCCTAGAATGCTCTGTTGAATTCCTACTGCTAAATATGAAGGATAGTTTACAATGAGGATGCAACAAAGAAGTAGACACACTGCATATGGATGGTAAGAGCAATATTTGCCTAGATCAGCCAGGAAACAATGGACCAGTTTTAATTATGATTATTATTGGAGCTCAATTTACACATACCTGACCTCACAACCAGGTTTAAGTAGAATCTACCCCTTTATTTAAATCTGCAAATGGAAAGTTATCCTCCAGGACAGCTCATTTTATAGCGTTGATTATATGGAATAAAGTACCCCCAGTCGTGTATTATAAGGATGTTGCGGGCACGAGAAACGAGGGTGAAGGCTGAGTTCCTTTATAATATCATAGAACTCTGAGGTGACTTGTAATAGCCTTTAAATGTACAGCAGAGGGTATATTATTCCTTCGAATACATGGTCACAGCATCACACCTCCAATAAACTGTTTAAATACTCAGGGGTCGATTCCGATTCGGGCCGGAAATCTCTCCGACCGAGCCGGACCCGGAGAGATTTCCGACCGAATCGGACCCGTGCAGTCCGACCGAACGAGTCTGATGCATTCGTATGCCACCGGACACGAGTCGGTCGGACTCCCATTGAACTCAATGGGAGCCGGTCATACAACGCGTACGCGGGCTCCCATTGCCTCAATGGGTGCGAGGCGGACAAGGGCGCCCCTACAGCGAGTACGCCGCGGAGCGCCCGCGGCATACACGCACAGGTAGGGGGGACCCATGGGTCCCCCTGTGTGCGCCTCGCACGGGTACGTGTACAGGGGGTCCGACACGGACCCCCAAAGTACGGCTCCGACAGCGAGTTCGAGTCGGACGGCGCGAGTCGGTCGGAGCGGTCGAGGTGCGCATCGTACTTACCCGGCCGGAAAACGTCTCCATTGCGCGGTGCGAATCGGGTCCGAGCGAGTCGGTCGGAGCGGTACGATCCGGGTACGAGTCGGTCGGAGCGGTCGGGTCGCCCGGACGAGTCGGTCGGCGACCCGCATCGTACTCGCTCGGCCGGACCCGCGTACGATTCGGTCGGGAAAAAGGGCTCCGAATCGGATCCGGTAAAGCCGAATCCTATTCGGAGCCCTACCGGCCGAGATCGGAATCGGCCCCTCAGTATCTTGCTCTTTTATGTTAATTGCAGACATGAAGAATAAAAGCAGAATCTGTACCATAAAATTAAATACACCGAAAACCAGTTAATAATTTTTGCACTAAAGGTATTAAAAGCAGATTCTATATTTCTGGTAATGACCTCCAGCCTGATACATAATAAACATGTTGCCATAAATATCTCTTTTCTTGCGATTACTTTTTCTTTTCAGAGAATCATATCAAAAGATGGAAAATAAAGTTCCCATTTTCCTAGTTTAAATTGCTGTTGTTGGGGTTCTCCATGGCCTGCCTTTGAATTCTGGCTCTGGCAGCATGCATTGTGATGTCAGAATTCAAGTGTAATAACTTGTTACAGCTACTATGTCATTTCTTTATTACAGGTGACTAGAGCCGTCACAACCACACTGTAATAAGGTAATTAGAGACGAACTTCTTTGGACAGATTGGAGGCCTCCATGTAGTATATGTATTTATTTCTGTGTAACCTGAAGGCGGCATCTTTTAGTCTTGGTAGGATAACTTGTTGAAAACACATGAAAAATGTGGCCCACCTGCCCATTACCTGTAAGGCGAATAAGTGAGATGGCTGTTATTTCAGAGAGTATCCAGGCAAAGTGACATTTTTGAGAATTTGCTTATAACTTTAGTACCAAAGAAAATATAGCGCTGGAGGCTCTTCAGCTTTTTCAATTCACAAAAGCATGCTGTAATTGAGTAGGGACTATTGGAAAATTTGGTGTATGGGTAATGTTTCCTGTTATGCACGGATCATAAGCCTCTAGTTTGTATTTGACCTCCCAGAGGGGCTTAGAATGGCACTGCTCAGTTTACGCAGTTAATATCCAGCTTGTAGGAGTATTGTTCCCAAGTAGAATGTGTGCCTTAGAAATCAGTTTGAGAGCTGACTGTCTATCAAGAATACCATACCTCTGGATGTGGACACTAATGTGGAATGCAAAGTAGATATTGATAAAGATTTGGAAGTTGTGGCTTCTCTAGGGGAAGTTATTACTCCTGTTATTATGGCTGTGTTGGAGGAGCAATGGAAGAGTGCAGAGGGAAATGATAAATTGTTAAGGAAGGTAAAAGAACGGGCTGTACAGGAATGGCTGGAAAGGAGAACTGTGCCTTTGGAATCTTTGTCATTTTTTGCGGTGGCTGATGATTTGGAAATATAAGACGATTTGTTGTTCAAGGGATGGAAGAGAGTGCCACTTGTGGGAATTCGAGATAAAATTATGGATGTTGCCCATGAGGCACACTCAGAGACGTCTTCCTTCAAGAGAAGATTAAGGGCACATATTTGATGGCCTAGTGTTGGTAAAGTGGCAGAAAAGTGGGTAAGAGAGTGTTGTGAATGTGGTAACAGTGACAGAAGGCTTAAAGTTAACCCTCAACCTCTTACTCCTGTTTCATGGCCTGAAAAACTGGGGGTAGCATGGGAGGGGTGGGAGAAGTGGCAATAGATATTTATGATCCATTTGATAACTTACCTGCAGATTGCACGTTTTGCATTGGTGTTGATTGAGTACTGTTCAAAGTGTCCAGAAGTGATATTTGTTAGTAATGCCACTACTAATACTGTAATTGAGTTTTTTAAAGATGTGTTTAACAATGAGGAACACCCCAGTAAAATGTTAACAGATAATGGACTGCAACTCAGATCATATGATATAACGGAATGCTTAACAAAGTGTGGAATAAGACTTGTTACTAAAGCATTATATGACCCACAATGTAATGGTCATGTGGAAAGCTTCAAATGCATTCTCAAGGAATGCATAGTTTGGGCACTAACATTTGGTCATGAGTGGAAGGAATATCTGCATGAAAACTTGTGGTTGTATAGAATTACACCTCACACTCTTACAGAAGTGAGTCCTTTCTCTGTGTTGAGAGGTAGAGATCCTATCATCAAGTAGAATCCATGGTGGTCCAAGAAAGAGGTGTTTGTGGAAGAGAAGTTGGAACCTGTGCAGGAGAATGTGGCTAAGAGAGTTGAATGAAAACAAGAAAGGGCAAAATGTAGATATGACGCAACACAATGTGAAAAATCCTGATTTTGTTGAATGAGACTGGGTGAAAGTACTGAAACCTGGATGAATAAGAAAAGGGGATTGGAATTGGTAAACCCATTAAAGTTGTTAAGGTGGATAGTGACAGTTTTATGGATAAGGATGGAAAACTGTGTAATATTAAACGTATTGTGAAACAAGCAGGAAGAATAGTGGTTATGATGTTACGTATGACTTTTACTTCCTAAATTTTGAATGACTGTCTTGGAGGTAAAGGGAAAAAGTATGCTTCATTGGAATACGTTTCAACTTAATGGGGTTGAGAGTTTGGATTGTGATGTGAGAAATTAGAGTGAATTGTGTCTTACACATGATAACATATTATAATGTAATCGTAATGACTTGTCATTGTCCAGTTGAGGATGTTAAGCGGGATTAATAGAGCGCACAGCTACTCTGAAGAGTGTACCAGCGCTGAAGTACACAACATTATGTTGAGTCGGACCTCTTACAGTCAGGTACTTTAACTGAAGATAGCATTGCTGGAAGAGTTAGACAAAATGGCAGAGAAAAGACTCCTTCGGTCAAACTCAGATGCTCAAAATAATGTGTTACTTTCCATTAAAATATTAAATGACTTGTTTTCTTTCTGTAATGCTGTTGGAATTTGTCCTGTACAACTGGTTTGATTTATGCTATCATTGTCTTATAGGACGCTTTGTACATTTATTTTTTCTAAAGTAATTGCTGTTCAATTTTGGAATAGTTTTTGTTGCATTTTAAGGAGGAAAATGTGTCGTGTTGAAATATTATTACTGTATTTAAATATGTATTATTGTTGATCGTGTTTCTCTCTCGGCGCGTGTTCTCTAATGCCCATGGTATATTTCTTCTCTGTTGTTGATGTCACGAGAGACAGCGTGTGAGGAGTTCTGTGCTGAGAATTTTAATGATAGAAGTTACTATGCTGAATAAAGAGCGCAAGTACCTTTGTACGCCTGCAGTCTACTTTGTTTCATCATTGATGGCAATTTAAAATGTCAAATGCGCGTCATGGAGTTGTCACCATATCTAATATAGAAATTGCATCTTTAGTACTCTTGAAATTATATGTAATTATCTACATTATTGAAATTGGGGCTTTAAAGATGGCTAGAGAAGCTGAAAGGCGTGAAATGTCTTTAAAGAAAACAAACTACTGTAGCACTGTCATCTTTGGAAAGAAGCTATGATGTTTAGCTTTATTAACAGAAGGTAAAGGTCTGCATCTGCAATAAACAAGTATACATTGAGTGTTTTTACGTTTATTAAGTTTATTGTCGATTGATTAAAATCATACAATATTTTTTTCCAAGAGAATAAAACCAATTAATTATTTGAACTTGAAAAAAACAGTTTCCAAGTCGTTTCAAATCCAGACAACACGAAAAATTGACAATCATATAAAAACAATGTACTAAGTATTTCTGTCCTCTACACTTATTAAATGGCACGGGTCTGCATCCATACATGTAACTTAAATCTCCGTCATTAGGGCATCTAAACTCATTGCAAATCTCAGAGCTTTTTCACTTGATGGCATCGCTTTTTTAATTAAAATGGCTAAGTCACCTTAGCTGTTCTGGTCAAAGAATTGGACAAATGCAAAATATCTGGAATGAAGTTTCTTGCTTGCAGCCGCATAAACAGCAGCGAATAGAACAATGTTTGTAATCTGACCTTGCTTTTTGGAATTCCATTAACGGGATGCATAGAAAGCATATACGAAAAGTTAATGTCTTCGGGCCCGATTCACAGAACTAACTTACGTCAAAAACGTAAAGTTAGTACTTTTTAGTATTCACAGAATACACTTACTCATTTTGGTATTCACAGAATGCACTTACTCATTTTGGTATTCACAGAATGCACTTACTCATACTAACTTTATGTCCGCACTCGGGCCGGAGATTCCGGCCCTTTGGTGGAGATTCCGGCCCTTTGGTGGAGATTCCGGCCCTTTGGTGGAGATTCCAGCCGGTTGTGGAGATTCCGGCCGGTGGCGGAATGTCCGCCACCGGCCGGAATCTCCACAACCAGCCGGAATCTCCACCAAAGGGCCGGAATCTCCACCAAAGGCCGGAATCTCCACCAAAGGGCCGGAATCTCCACCAAAGGGCGGAATCTCCGGCCCGAGTGCGGACATAAAGTTAGTATGAGTAAATGCATTCTGTGAATACCAAAATGAGTAAGTGCATTCTGTGAATACCAAAATGAGTAAGTGTATTCTGTGAATACCAAAAAGTACTAACTTTACGTTTTTGACGTAAGTTAGTTCAGTGAATCAGGCCCTTCCTACTTAAGTCAAAGGTGCTTACAAATACATTAAAAGAGAGTTTTTGAGGTGACTCCCCACAATATAATACGAGTGTTTCTGCATTTTCAGTGCTAAGGTTTATCCTAAAAATGATAAGGCTTTTATTTACTTCTTGACCACAATTTTAAAATTCCCCATGGTTGTACACGAGTTCCAAAAAGCCTTACAAATGGAATGTGCTCAGTGCACTTTTTATATAATTTGACCAAGGAGCATATCTTGATTGACTCAGTGAGACAGCATGATAGATGAATGCTTAATAGGAGTTGACCCTGGCGTACCACATTGTGTAGCAGCTATCAGAAAAGTAGAGCATACATTTTAATTATGGTTGAAGCAAACTAAATTCTGGTCTTAAGTGCAGTTAGCTATTAGAATTAAGGAAATAAAAAAAATGCCTCAATAAATCACATTGTATTCTATGTATCCAGATGGGCAATTTCACTGGAAAAAAAGACAGGCCATATTCAATGGGCTGGAGTAATTTTGCTTGAATGACCATGAGAAGAGGATTGATCAAAAGTGTTTCCAAATTATTGTAGAGGTGGCAGATAGCATAAACCACTTAAGCAAATTTAGGGCCTGATTTAGATCTTGGCGGGACCACGATGAAGTGGGCTTTTTTAGTGATCTTCCCGCCCGCCTACCTGGTGGTCCACCTGCCAGATTTAGATGCAGGAGTTCAATGTGTGAGAAGACTGCCACGTTTCCACCGACTCTGCCAAGACTTCACCCCCACCCCTTCATCGGGGTGGGCTGCAGCAGGCAACAGAAGGACTCCAGCCAGGATTCCCACCGTCGGTATTTAGTTATGGCTTGTTTCAAAGGGAATTCCGACAGGAATCCCTCCTACTTCAAGTCAGCGGAAAGGGCTGAAAAGGGGTGAAAACGCACCTTTTTTCATGATACAGGCTGCTGTTTCCTCCTCTTCACCTTTGTCCAGGCCCCCCCTGTCCTGGCGCACCTTGACCACGTTGGACGGGCACCCCTTTGTGTGATGGACTTGAAGGTAAGTGTATGTGGTGTATGCGTGTATACAGTTTTTTTTTTTGTCCTCATTTCACCATGGCGTCTGCAACTCTTGGACCATTTGGCACCCTCGATCCTTCTCGCGGTCCATTGCATTAATTTGCCGCAAGGCCTCCCAGGCTCTGGTCTTGTCGGGGAGGGGGTGGGGCAATAACCCACCTCAGGGTCCATGACCTGGTGTAATCATAGGACTGTGTTTAGGTGTTTTTCCGGCAGCCCTACTTAGTGCAATGAATGCTAACCTGCCCATTTTATAAAATCCTCCCAGATTTCCCCCAACCTTGGTGACTTGCATTTGATGTCCAAATTAGTAGTCCACTTAACCACTTTTAACCACTCCATTGGGTGTGGGGGAGCAGGATCTAACCAATGTTTACAAATCTCCCGCCTGGCCAGAAGCAACAAATAGAATGCTAGGCTCCTTTGCTTGCTGTTCAGAGTGTTGAGCATAACATTATCCACCCCAAGGAGTACCAAGGTCTCTGTCCGAACTACATGTGCCCCCAAAACATCCCTCATAGTGGTTTCCACAATTTTCCAATATTCTTGAATCTTAGGGCATAAAAAGAATATATGTACGTTGTTCGCTCTTGGGAGGTTACATCTCTTACGTCCGGGTACTGGCTGTATCACGAACTTAGCCACTTTTTGGGGGGTCCAATTCAGCCTATTAATTACGAAGAAGTGGTGGCGTTTAAAGTTCGCGGGCGTGACTGTTGAGTATAATCATTTTAGAGAGTCCATCCAAAGAAATTGTATGTTTTCTTCCTGAAGTACATTTGACCAGGTCGCATAAGGGTCCTCCAATTTCTCTTTCACTGCTTCCAAGAAAAACCCATACCACTTTGCCACTTCTTTACTTTTCGGGCTAACATCTTGAAGGAGAATCTCAAAATCCCACAGCCCCAGTGTCTCCCTAGAAGCTGTTGCAAACCATGATGTAAGCTGCATATATTTAAATCTAGACAGTCTGTTGCCCGTCTTTGTGCTCAACACCTCCCATGGTAACACCTTCCTTGGATAGCAAATCTCCCCAATTGGATATCTCAGCTTGTTTTAAAGGGATACTTAGTCTATCCCTCAGACATTCTGGTGTTCCAGGGGAATCCCAGATCGGTGTGAATTTTGAATAATACCCGATGTTTAGCATCTTCCTTATTCCACACCACAGATACTGTGCGGTTTTTAAAACCTTTAGTCCTACTTTTTTAAAGAATGTTTGGACTCCAAATTTATATAGAAAAGCTATTGGACCAAACTCTGATCATTTCCCTCAACAATGAGCCCCAGGTAGAAAGGTCAGGCTCCCCCATAAGCATACGGAGGTTTTTAAATTTGAATGCCATACAGTGAAGACGAAGGTCTGGCAGGGCCAACCCACCTTTCTTGAGATGACGTCTTAACTTTTTCCAAGAAAGCCATACCCCGCGGGATGACCAGATAAAGCTAGATAAAGCCTGTATTTTTTTTATATCATCCTTTGGGAATCTAAGTGGGATACAGTTGAATATGTATGTCAACTTCGGGAGTATGGACATTTTTACTAGATTAACTCTCCCACAGATCGTTAATGGTAAGTTCTTCCACCTGGATAATGACCTGTCGACCTCCTTGGCCACCCTTTTCAAATTGCGCACTGGGATCTCATCTATTTTGTTGACTATCACAATTCCTAAATATTTTATCTCCTCACACACTCTACCTCCCCAATCCGCCACATTCCAACACATTACCTCCGTCTTAGTGATATTCACTAAATAACCGGATACTGCCCCATAGTCTTTTGTCAGCTGTTCCAGCCTGGGTAACGTACGTGCCGGGTCAGAGGTATAGATAATCAAATCGTCCGCATATAAAGCTATTTTACTGCGGGAGGGAAGTAGGTCTATAGGGGCTATCTGATCGTCTCTCCTCAAAATATGCGCCAATGGTTCGATGTATATATCGAACAAGAGGGGCGACAGGGGGCAACCTTGCCTTGTCCCTCTATAAATGTTAAAACTCTTCGTAAGGGAGCCGTTTAGGAGGATTATGGCTGTTGGGTACTCATATAACCTTCGTAGTGCCATAACAAAAGCTGCAATAAAGCCCATTGATCTCAAAACTGCCCAAAGAAATACCCAACTGACCCGATCGAATGCCTTGGCAGCATCTATAGTGATCACTGCCAGGGGAATCGAACGCTCGACTGCTAGATCTATGGTCCCAATTAGTGACAATGTAAGTTCTTGGATTTGTCTCTTTGGCACAAAGCCCTTCTGATCCATATGTATCAGTTGGGGTGCCACCTTCGCCAATCTCCCTGCTAGAATGCCAGTGTAAATTTTATAATCTACATTCAACAAGGAGATTGGCCGGTATGAGTCTGCCTTCCTCGGGTCCTTTGCAGGTTTTAATATCAGGACAATAACGTCCTCCCTCCATGAGCTCGGGATCGGCTCTTCCCCCTTATAGACGGAGTTAAAGAGTGACATCATTTCCGGGACTATTTCATCTATTATTAATTTGTATACCTCAAACGGTAGTGCATAGGTGTTATTTGGGATACCTTTTTAAGGCATATGCACGAGGCATACTACAAAGCCAGGTCGCCTATAAGAATAAGATAGATAGGGCTGAGTTGAGAAATTTGGAGGAAAGAATTGGGAAATTAGAAACCAAGTTGCAGCAAATGACAGGAAATATACAGAATAGAGAGGAGGGCACGAAACAGTTGGAGGAAGCTATAGTAAACTATAGGGCTAACCTAGAGATCAAATGTAGAGGGAGGTGGGCAACGGGACGTACACAACAATTTGAGTATGGAGAGAGAGCTGGTGCGCTGTTAGCATGGAAGTCGAGGGCAGAGAGGGCACGAAACGATATCAGGGAGTTGTTCATCAACCCAAGGTGATACCACGAATAAGGATGAGGAAATCCAGGCTACCTTGGTTTCACTCTTCTCCAAATTGTATACGGAAGAAGTGCGGCCTGATGAGGTGAGTTTAAATCAATGGCTAAATAGGGTCGGACTGCCCAGTTTTACAACAGAGGGCAAGAAGAGCATGGATGCCCCAATCACTGAAGGGGAAATCAGAGAACAGCTTGCACATATAAGGAATGGAAAGGCAGCAGTATCAGACGCACTACCAGTTGAGGTAGATGCGTGTATACAGTGCATGGTGTGTATATGTTGGTTGGGGAGCAGTGTAGAGTGTACAATATGGGGTCAGTACACATAACCTGGATACACATATAGACACATACACAACATATATGTGTTATATGTAAAAAATAAAATGTCACTTACCTGTTTCCCCACCACCACAGTCTTCACTCAACCAACAGAACACCGCCAACCTAACGGGAACATCCAAATTGGCTCTGTGGGACGGTGATGGAGGGCAGGCCGCAGGCACAGAAGATCACCACCGCGGCGGTCTCCTGTGTATCACATATACATTTAAATACAGCGGGCGGGACTCCATCAACCCGACAGAGTACTGGATCCGGCTACCGCGGCGGGCTAGCAGTCTGACTGCCAAACTCGTAATTGGGTCCTTAGTCTTTAAGTGAGCCCTATGTCGCTTTGGTGAGTCTTGTCTGTCAATCCAAATTCCAAGTTAGAAGTATTTAATTCACTTCTCTACAATGGTTTCCCTCTCATGCCAGCTATTCATCTTGCATTTCTTATTGCTAAAAACTGGAACTGCTGATTTGTTTACTTTAATTGTTAATTCATTATTAATCAAATCTGCATTACACCTATGCAGAGTGCTCAGGAATTTCTGCAAGCCAGTAGTTGTGTAACCTAAAGTGATTGTGTCATCTGCGTATTGCAAAGAAAGGAGGGTGAGCGTGCCTAATTTTGTAGGATGAATTCCATGGATCTTAATAACTTCAGGCAGATCTGCTACATGGAGACAGCAGTAGTGCCAACACGCAGCCTTGCTTCAACCCTCTTTTAGTCTTTATCGTTCTTGAGGTGTGACCAATATATGATATTTTGACCTGTTCCCATGTATTCCAGTACAGAGACAGAATGGCCCTCAACAGTGTGTAGGAGGAATTTCCTATCTATCCAACTTTGTCCATAATATCGAGCTGTCTGCCTCACGGAAGCCCATTTGGTAATCATTAAGGAGCCAAACAGCTTGCACTTTTTCACCTCCAATGCCTCATAACTTATATGATAAACCTAGGATATTAACTGTTGTGTTATTGGTACCTCTGATGTCAGTTTGTGTCACTGGGATAAGGTTATTAGACTCAGCCCAGAACTCTAGCTTCTACAACAAAGTTTTTCTGTAGTACTTAGCTTCTATATCATGTAAGGCAATCATTCCATAGTTTGCTGGTATTGTGGGATCACCTTATTGTATATATAGGGTGAAATATGGATCCTTGCCAAGGTGATGGTACAATCTGAGGTTCAGAAGTATAATAAAAGTAGGTAGCGAGGACAGGGACCCAAACGTCCATGATATGCTTGAAGACAATATTTGGTAGGCCTTCAGAGCCAGGCACCTCATCAGATTTTGAGGATTTAATTATGTCTTGTATTAAACTAGAGTCAGCAGAGGCTACAGCATGAATGGAGGAGTAAGGGCAATTCCACCCTGAAAATATATCTGTGTACAACATTTCAATATGAGTAATCCAGACTGATGCTCTATATAAACCATCTTTGCTTCCCAGACATGATGTCTATATCTTTTTCTTAGACTTTTCACCACTGCCTTTTGTGCTGGGTTAAAAGGCAGAAATAAGTTTTTCATTTAGATTAACTTAGGCAGAGATTAATTTTCCGCAGAGGAAGCCCAGCAATGGTGTTTCTTGTTTGATTCTTCACTTTAAATACTTTATTTTGGTCAAAGACCATAAAAGAAGCAGGAAAAATATAAAAACACATCACATCGCTCGTATAACAATTCACAGCAGCAATCATAAATAACATGATTTTCAAAGTTTTACTAATTTCAAGCCATATTTTAAATTTGGTTCTACATATATCAAAAAATAAAAGATTTAGGATGAAATGCAAAGAAGTATAAAATATTAAGTTCATAAAAAGCTTGAAAAATGCATGATAAAATACTTGAAAATTAATTCTCAAAAACAAGTCAATTGTCTAAGAATTCTGACAAGAATAGTTCTTCATTAACAATGAATCAGTAAGGATGCAAAATGGCATTATTAAATAACACTATTGCACAAACTACTCAGCATAACAGAGCTGTCAATTGCTCTTATCTAGAAAATTAACTAGTTCTTGTATGCATCGGAAGCAGCTGCAACTTGTTTAAGACCTGCAGATCCTCAAGGCCAGCTAATTATGACGTGTGCCCAAGTATCTACACAAGGGCACAATCCAGCTCCTTCGTTTTCTCTCGTGCATAGGGTAGAAAAAAAGAAGATGGTCATCTGTTTCATCAGCTTCCCTGCAAGCTGGGCAGAGTGCACTGCCCTCTGAGCGGCACCTCCATTTACTAGTGAAGGATGCTAGCGGTAGAGCACCCAGCCTAAATCTTATATACAGTGATCTAGTGAACGGAGGGTCAATCTCATCAAGAAATGTTTCATATTTTCGTTTACATTTATGAATTAAGAGGTACTCAGCCGTTCTGCCATGGCTTGCGGATGACGTAATATCCACTATTCACTGTCCCAAAAGACAAGTTTTACCTTTTTGATAGAAGAGGTAATGGACTCTGGGTGTTGCCAGAGGTCAGGCAATCCCAGTGCATAGAGGTTCTCTTTAACATACTTGAGCCACGACAATACTCCTTGGTAAACCAAGAATTTCCTTCAACCTACTTCTATAGGGTTTCAGCTCAGGAGTCACCCATAATCTTAACCAATACAGGATGAGTTTCAGTCCGACTTTGGCAGTAATCAGTTAGATATCCAAGTCCACCATAAAGACCAGGGGTGTACATTTGGGGGAGGTTTAGTGCAGCCCTCAAAAACTTATTTTCAGCCACCCCTACAGTCTCTGCATTACTATAACCCCAAAGTTCAGAGCCATAGGTGGTAGCAGCCACTGCTTTGGCTCTCCAAATTTCCAGTAGGCGAGACATCGGGTTGAACAAGGTATTTTTTGTGAATCTCATTATGTCGGCTGCTCTGTGATTGAGAAGAAACTCCCTCTTGGTTATCTGACTGTTCCATTAGCTAGAACTAGATAGTCGAATACCCAAATAGTCAACATCTGCTACCCTTTCCAATTTTGTCTTCCCCCAACCTCACCATCCCATGAAATTGTCGATGGGGATGTATTGCCATAAACTTTGTTTTATTAGTTATTATTGCAGAAAAGACTAAATCTATCAAGCAGTGTTTCCAGACTGTTTGGGTTTTTCAACAATAAAAGGGTGTCATTCGCGAAGAAGAGGGCGAAGATCTTGATGCCACCCAGAACTGGGGAATCATTTTCGCAGTCCATCAGAAACTCATCACAATTATTTATAAATAACAGGAAAATGGTTGGGGCTAAAACGCATCCCTGTCTAACACCCTTTTCTACAGGTATGCAATCCATTGTCTCTCCATCTTATTTGGGCATAGTTTCTAGTATGGAGTCCCGCTATGATTTAAAGTAATCTAAAGGGAAGGCCCAGGTTTCTCAAGACTACCCAAAGTCTATTTCTAGGGTCCAAATCAAATGGAACCTTGAGATCCACAAAGGCTACATAAAGATTGCTTCCATTTATGTCCACAGTTTTCCATCTGAGCATTAGAAACCTGAAAATCTGGTCGACAGTGCCTATTTTGGGGCAGAAACCCACTTGGAATTGTAATAGGATGATGTTGTCTTTTATCCAAGAATTCAAGCAGGCCAAAATCTGTTTACTGAAAATCTTCTGGGCCGTGTCAATCAAGCTTATGGGTCGATAATTGGCTGGGTCGGATTTCAAGCCCTTCTTGTGAATGGGAACAATTTCTGCTCCCTGCCATGAATGGGGCATTGGCACACCAGCCAAGATGGCATTAAAGACTCTGTTTAAATATGGCGCCCAAACATCCAGCTCAGATTTATATGGGTCCCCAGAGATTGTATCCGGGCCTGGGGCCTTGGTGTTTCCTTGAAAGTGAAGTATACTATGGCATTTCATGGGGCCCTATAGAATCATTTGGTGGCTACTTTGGGTCTGCAGTCAACTTATTCTGGTCAGTTGAATCAGGCTCAGTGTTGGTGGTGCTAACCACACTACAGAGGTATTGGAAGTGGGCAACCTAGTCCTTGGGTAGAATATTAGATTCTGGTCTCAAGATAGTTTTGCCTCCATGGCTGAGCATGTGCCAAAAAGTTGCCTGATTTTTGCTCTGGATAGCATCTAGTATATCCCCCAATATAGAAGAGCCCCAGGTTATCTTGGCCAATTTAAGGGTCTCTTTATATCTAGCCCTGGTGACTTGAATTTGAGTTTGGAGACCACATTTAATGCTTTTAATCAAAAGGGATTTAGCTATTCTGCATTTGCTGTAGTAATAGATTTGGTAAAAGAAGTTTTCCTAAGTGTTTCGAAGCATTTGTTGTGTAAATTCATAACAGCTAGCGGAGGGAGATCAGGATCACTCAATGCAGATAGAATAGGGTTTAAGCTACAATATAATTGGCCAAGAATTACATTGTTAGTGATGATGGTATCCCATTTAACGTTCCTCCTGTTATTACTGATAGTCAGGTCCTTGCTGAACAGGCCAGAGCCGGAGACAGCAGTGACTAGGCTACCCTGGAGGGTTAAGAAGGGAAATGGTCACTTTCGTACCTAGGCTGGACCTCCATATCAATGAGAGCTGACTATGAGTAAAAGTCTAAAAGGAAGTAATCAATGTTACTCCTATACACTTCCCTCCTAAATGTGGGTTTCCTAGTTATATCTGAGGGGGTACGGCCATTACAAGCTTGCAAACGACATGACTAAGAGAGTTCAATCATTTTCAGTGCAGCTTCAGAATTAGTTGTTATGCCGGAGCCTAGCTGCTGGGGGATACCCCATTGCTGGTCCTCATCACTTGCTATGTCTCTAATTAATGCTGAGGGCTCAAAGCAAGTGTTGAAGATGCCTCCGACTATGATAACCGTACTTCTACTGGCTAATGATATACATTCTCCCAGCAGCCCTATAACCACTGAATCCACAGTTTGTGAGGTTTTTCTGCTATAAACATTGTATAAAAGGAGTTTTGTTTTACCATTCCATGACCGAAATTCTAGCCTAAGGATGTCATGGGAATTATTATTTAGTTGCTTCACCTGACACCCTATTGAGGAGCTAACCCATGTGGCTAGGCCCCCAGAGGGTCTGCCAGCACCAGTTCCTAGTGCCGGAATATGAAAGGCTTTAAAAGCGTGCCTCTTGGATGGAACAAGGTCCCAGGTCTTTTGGAACATAATTATATCGATGCAGCCCCCCCACTCTTCTTGGGACAGGTTACCACTTAGACCCGCTCTGTTCCATCTTGCTATTAATACGTTAGTGGGCCACAGAGCATCAGCAATAGCCTGGGCTCCCTGGGAAGATGTTATTACTGGCAGAATCCTAGTAAGGGAGGCAGGCACATGACCTTCACCCTTACCTATGATTTTTCTCAAAGGAGGATAGTGAGTAATGGGTGGACAGGTTTTAATTACACCAACGTCACTTTGGGCACAGCCCGGGGTTAATCTCTAATGGGAATTATCTGACTCATGCAAGATAATTGACACTGGGAGTCTGATGGAGCCTACAACAGGAAGTCAATCCACCTCAGATAAAGTAGAAGGTGGTGCATGCAAAAAGATTAGAGGTCGCGAGCTTCAGTGGCTGTCCCCATTGGGTCTAGCTGGCAGGCACCTTGGCGCTAGGGCCAAGGTGCTGTAGAAGTAGGAGAGCTAGATCGATTTTGATTGAGACGGGCCTCTGTGAGCCTGGGACACCAGGCCATTCACTAATCAGGAAATTTATGACAACACAGTCCCCATCAAAAACCTTTGGTCACAGTCCCACCTACTCAATCCTTCGTACCATTAAAATGTCATTGACAGGGCAAATAGAATGTGTAGATAAATTTGATTTGATGTTCATCCAGTGAGGAACCTTGTTACGTAGTTCAGCAGTTGCTTCACCAGACTCTGTGAGAAGCGCAAGAACATTGACCAGGACCACCACATATGGGCATGATGTCGGCGGAAGATGTAGTATGGAGGGCCGATCTCTGTGTGGTAATTCAGTGGGCATCCGCCCTGTTTGTTGAAGGCTGCCCATTGGTGCAGATACTATGGGCCAGATGTACGAACCTTTTTTGCGACCGCAAACGGGAGATCCTCCCGTTTGCGACCGCAAAGAAGGGTAATGGCACGTACAAATGCTATTTTGCAAGTCACTGACTCTCAAAATTAGCATTTGCAACTCTCGCTATTAGGAAGGGGCGTCCCTTCCTAATAGTGAGTCACCATGGCATGTACTATTGTTTTGCAAATGCATTTGCGGCCGCAAAACACTCGCAGTTTACCACGTACTTCAAGTAGGTGGTAAACCACTCGCAAACGGGAAGGGGTCCCCAGGGGACTCCTTCCCTTTTGTGAGTATGTGAGGAAATATTTTTAAGAGCAGGCAGTGGTCCCAGGGAACACTGCCTGCCCTTAAAAAAATGAAACTGAAAAGTTTCAATTTTCTTTTTTAAATGCAGCCCGTTTTCCTGGTTTCAGGAAAACGGGCTGCATTTTTTTTTTTAAAACTGCTTTATTAAAAAAGCAATCACAGTCATGGTGGTCTGCTGACCCCAGCAGGCCACCATCCCTGTGAGTGCTAGCAATTCCTAATGGGCTTGCAAATTGCGCCTGCCTCATTAATAATAATGAGGCATGCAATTTGCAACCCCATTTGGAATCGCAAACAGGATCTGAGACACTGTTGTGCATCCCAATTTTCAAGTCGCAAATTGCGAGTCGCAAATGCGACGCGATTTGCGAGTCGCAAATTGGTGGGTCCTACATCTGGGCCTAAGTCCCTTCTCGAGCCAACCTCAGCAACATCTGGTCGTACCCTAGGACCAAGCCCTCCAGATGCCACAGAGTGGACACCGAGACGGAGAGTAAGAGGTATAATAGTGCTATGTATGTCTGCATCATGAGAAATGGCACTATCCTCCCTCCCCTGCCCTGAGGTGGCATCCCATCCCTTCCCTACTTCATGCGCACCCTTAGCTTCCACAAGACATGACGGGTTTAAGTCAATGGAAGAGAGCCAGGAGAAGACAAGTTCTAGTTTGGCAGTCAGGATAGCCTTAAATTCTGCTTTGAGTAAATTAACCAAGTCACCTGCGTTGAACAAACCCTGCCGGCAAGGAGCCTCAGTTGAGGAATCGCGGTTGGGCTTACTGTATTTCCTTCTGGTATTAACGGTCCTCCTCCTGCATTTGCTCACTAGGCTAGAGCTCCAAGACTGAATAGTCACCTGCAGCAGGTCCCTGTCAGATGGCGCATTAGCGGTCGAGCTGCAAGTGCACGGCTGATTCGGAAGAACACACGTCGGTGGGGAAGCCCTCGGGACCGAGCTCAGCTACAAGCGATAGGGATTCACTCCCAGGTAAGGGCTCAATGCTCGTTCTAAGCAATAAGGGGGCCTTCCCCCATCAAAGACAGTCTACGCTCAGCCAGTTCAATCTCTTTGGACACTACCCCAACTGCCCGGGCCAAAAAGTCATCAATGGTTGTAATTCGGCCTGGTGCTGGGAAGGGTAGCGATTTGTATGGGTGAGAACCCCAAGGAACATGGGTCAGTGAAACTGGAGCTACAAAATACCGGCCACAATCCAGAATCGAAAGAAGAGGGTCTCTTCCAGTTTCTGACAGGTGCAAGGCGGGCCCGCCCCCACCCTTGACCCGGGTGAGACACGCTCTTGGCCCGGGTGAGACCCAAATGCGGCCCGCATGCATCCCACGCAGTGGGGCTGCGTCAGCGATTTTCTAGCGCATAGTGTCGCCTTCCCCTGCTCCTTCAGTGGGTTTTGGAACTCGTAAATCCTCGGATATTCAACAGTATCCTGCCAATGCAGGCTGCCCGGGGTCCACGAAGGAGACCCGCTAAGAGGGCGGCCACCTTAGTGCCACAGGAGGGCACAGGAGGCAGCCTTCCAGTGTTTGGGACCCTCAGTGGTCCAGGTGCCGCGTCACTTCTGGGGAGGGGGTGAGGTACATATACCTCTCCCCGCCCCCTGGGCGCCCTCTTGGCCCATTCCCCTGACGCCGTTTGGACGTGTGCCGAGATCGCCAGGAGCTGACCACGAGCTGTAGCCAAGTAAGCAACTACCCCGCCCACCCCCGCAACCCCCATCACAGAGGCACCCGCTGGACGGGGGTCTAGCCCGGCCATCGCCGAGGCGGCGGTCCGCTGAGGGTGAGGAGGGGTATGGGCAGCTCTTAGCGGTTTCAGGCCAGCAGCCCTGGCCTAGGCGACTCGGTGACACAGGCGGCCCTGGGCAGGACCCGGCCGGGGGCGAGAGGTCAAGTGAGAGCAGCCAGGCTCCCGTTTATGCAGGCGTGGGGACAGGAGCACCTATTGCGTGTTGGCCAGCCAGGGCGCAGTGCTGCCTGTTTTCACGGTGCCCCGGTCCACTAGTTAGAGCCGTCTTGCTTCCCCCCGACGCGGCGCTTCCAGGCCAGCCGCCCAATCTCCGTGGCCGCCGGCAATATTACATGTTGGGGGGGGGAGGTAGGGCATCCGGTGGCTTCCTCGCTGCTGCGGGGTGGGCGCCTGGGCTGCGGCCAGTACGGGCAGGCTGACGGCAGCAGTGTCTGATGCAGGTATACTGTCTTGCCCTCTCGCCGGACGCCGGTGGTCCCGCTTCATCGTATGCGCAGGCGGCAGTAATCATTTAGCTGCGCGTCGGACCGTGGACAACAGCCGGACACCACGGCTTCGAGTGCTACAAGCCGGTAGCGCCTAACAGTCAGGTGAGCCGCAGCGAGTCCCCCCTATGCCCCACGTGCTCAGTGTAAAATGCGACCCGGCGTCACGAGAGTTATGCGAACTGTTGTGGTGCGGGGGGTGCGGCTGGGGGCATTGCTCGTTTCCGACTGAAGGCATTAGGTACCGGAATGTGGGCGCGCAATTGGCGGGTCGCGGTGCACAGGTTTGGCGGGTAAAGGCCTTGTGTTGCGCAGCGGGGCTCATATCATCAGCAGTGGCCGGGCAACATTGGTCCTCCTATGTTACGGCTAGCGAACTGATCGGTCAGTGTTTGGCGGCAGTAATGGCAGCAGACAAAAATACGATGGGCTCAAGGAAACCGCACCAATACCATTTAACGCTTGCCTTGTATTATGCTCATTTGTATCCTCCTCCTGATGTAATGTTGCCGTTCCTATTGTGAAGCGCTCGGACACCCTCGGGTAAAGTCCGCGATAAAAAAAAAAAAAAAAAAAAAAAAGCATAAATACCTCAGGCCGGAGAGGATGTGCTCCGTCGGGTAGACTGCCGACTTTGGTGCCAGAGACCAGGGTTCGAACCTCGGGGTTACGTCCACATCCGGTGAGTCGGGGCGAATCACTGGATCTCACCGTGCCTGAATGTGTATGTAAACACGGTGCTCAGGGGAGGGGCCTGCAGGGGAGAGAGGATGTTGTCCGTCGGCTAGACTACCGACTGTGGTGCTGGTAATCAGGGTTTGTGCATCGGGCCGCATCCACTTCCTGGGAGTCGGGCAAATCACGAACCTACCTGTGCCATTCAGGGTTCGTTGGCGCTTGGTAGGAGAGGATGTGCTCCGTCTGCTAGACTGCCGACTTCGGTGCTGGATACCAGGGTTCTAGCCTGGGGGTCGCGTCCACAGCCTGTGATTCTGGGCAAATCACTTCATCACCCCGAACCTGAATGTGTAATGTAAATACGTGTATAGCGCTCCAATACCTTCGGGTCGAGTCACGCTAGATAAATATACTCCCTGTGCCAGAATGGTTAATGGAAATACGGTGCTCGGGTAAAGCGCACCAACACCTCGGGGCGGAGAAGATGTGGTCCGTCGACTACACTGCCGACTCTGGTGCCAGTAACCAGGGTTCGAGCTTCGGGGTCGCGTCCACAGCCTGTGATTCGGGGCTGATCACTTAATCTCGCCGTGTCGGAATGTGAAACGTAAATACGGTGATCATGGGAAGCGCTCTACTTAATTTGCAACAGCATCTACAACAGTGCATGTGGGTCCGATTGCGGGTGAGGCACGGACTGGCGTATGATGAGGGGGCGGAGCCGGTCTCAGGGGCGGCGGCGCCGGCCGGATGTTGGAGCGATGGGTGCGAAAACCGTCAGGTGGTGGTCGGGTTTTCACTGGGGAGCTGCGCTTGACGCTGGCGATGATATGCGCCGCCCGGGGGCCTTTTAGCATGGTGTGCAGCATGCGGGGCTGCTGCTGGCATGTCACGCCATCCTCGTGGGCTTAGGGCTTGCGGTTGTCAGCACACTGTGAACCGCGAGGTATCTTCCTTCCCTATCGTTTTCGGCGTGTGGTTTTGCTGTGTTCCGTGGGGCCCAGAGAGGGGCCCTTCTGGCCAGTGGGCTAGCTCTTACAGTCTCACTCTAACGCGATGGGGATGCAGGGACCAGTTCGACCCCTGGGCACAGATCCTAATCCCGGTGGACACACTCAGCCTTCTTCCTTCTGAGGTCGGCAGTTGAATAACCATTGAGCTTGGTTATAAGAACCACCTGTTATTTCACGCCAGGTTGCCAACGGGTCACGTGCGCTCCGCATGTCACGTTACTGTATGGCACACCGTGCGAGCAGACAGCACATAATTTAAGTCTCCGACATATGTGCGAACCTTTTACTCACAACGAGGGCGAACACTTTCCGATTCAGGTGGCCCGCGCCCAGCATGCGCTGTTTCCCTGGCATGGTTCAGGGGGATGGGTCACGTACGGATTGATTGCGGGCCATGAATTGGTCTCAAGTTATATTAGGCGCTGGGCGAGCAGTTTCTGAAGGAGAAGGGCCGCGCACGGGATGCGCTGTTGGCCCCGTGCCTGGGGACCGTTCGACAAGAACCCAGCATATCCCAGGGAACGTTTCACCTAACTAGACATGCCTCTAGTAACGCCTACAAGTGGTGGGCACCACTACCCACGAACTACAGCCAGAAAAGGGAACAGGGGTTCACCTGAGGAGACTAAGACGTTGCCAACGGGGGTTCACAACTCTGCTCTGGGTAGCAGAACATGCGATGAAATGTTGTGGGACATAGCTCAAATGCATGTGGTTATCACTAGGAAAGAAGGTTTACAAGCAGGGTGACAGGTAAGGGGTGTGTCCCTGGGTCACGCAACTGGTGGTCACAAGTGTAGAAACAAGGCGTAGGATAGGGGATCATTCACATTGGCTGCGGCCGTAGTCCTTGCTGTCTACGCAGCGAGAGGCAAATGGAAGCGGGGGTGCAACTGGATTCACATGGTCAGCTTGGGCCCTGGGGCCGTTCCCTGCGGGCTGCATTTAGCAACAGGTCTGTTGCTCTTGGTTGGCATTCAGTCAGTACAAAGGCAGCTCTGCAACCTAGGCATGCATAGTGTTAAATATAGCGTCACAGCTATGCTGGTGCAGAGCATATGGACCGAAACCAGTGAAGGAAGCCAGCAATTTGTTGCTGCTAGATTCCCCCCTTTGGACTAGGGGCATGACGCTATGTCAATGATGAACAAATTTCCAATTGTGGCTATCGGTCCAAGCGGTTAGTTTCATGACTTTGTACTGCATCTCCTTTGACACACAAAGAATATCTATCACACACCAGTCTGGGAGTAGGACACAGTGCCAGCAGGGAGGTGTTTTTAGGCTGGGCCTATTGCCTCCACACCTCCTGAAAGACCCCATGGAAAAGTGTAATTGTTAAAATTTTGTTTCTTACAGGGAGTCTACAGTTACCTTTTGAAGAACCTATGTCCACCACAGTTGGGAAGCTTTCCGCATTATGCGGCATGGCCAGGAAACAAACAGGGAGAGCCAGTGGGTTTGGGTCTTGCACAACAGTGCAAAGATACACCTGCTATTTAGCGTCAGGGCACCTATTGGGAGAAGTGGGCTCTAAACCTGGTTATGTTTGGTGGAGTCAATGTCAACGCACTTGGCCTCCTTTCCTCCTACGGCAAGGACAGGAAACACTCACAGAGGGTAGCACCTGCCAGCCTCAGCGCTGCAATAACAAAGAACGGTCTGAAGCACCAGGTAAAACACTTTATTGTCCAGCCCCAGGGGTTAACCTTATTCAGTGAGGGTTGGTTGTCGGGCAAAGTGGGAGATGCTTGGGGGCAGGTCAGCGGATCTCAAAGGTGCCAGGGTCGGGGTGACCAGCTGACCTACTTCAGGAGACAGTTGAGGCTGGTCCAGATAATTAATTTTGGGGACCAAAGTGGAGTGCCAAATCTTTTCGGGAAGAGATAAATAGGCCAACTTGTGTTAAGATGGGTGGTCAACTTGGGGGGGGTTGTCCAAAATATGGAGCTTCTCACTACTGTGGACGTCCGCATGAACGCGCGTACTGAAGTAAACATGAAGTAGAGACCCATAATTCATAGGAATATAAGGTATAAATGCATCCCCGGTCCCTTCTCCTGAAATGGATTACGGTGTGAGGTGAACTGAGGTCTGTCATGCTTTTATCTAGATATCAGTATAAGTGTTATACAATCGGTTTTGTAGGCTGCAGGGGGAGCGACTCAAACAATTTTCACCCGGCCAAGAAAGTCACAGTGATGCACACTTTACAGTCGAACTATACATGTGCTTGACCTATGAACTGACGGTGCCAGAAGTCAGCCCTGGGATACAATTTGAGCACAGCAGTTCTACATCGCAGGCAGAAGGGAGAACCTATTTACTGTCTCTGGCTGACAGCCCATTACCAAGGTACAGGGAGCAGGTAAGGTAGGCATGCCTTACTATGCCAGGCAATGGGGGTCATCACCGGCGCTTCGGCAGTCGCTCTTTCAAGAGCCAGCAACAGCAGCTTACAGGGTGGGCATACAAGCGGAAGCGCATCATGCAGGTGGGGACGATGCCCTGTCGTCAGCTACCTCCAGCCCGGCTTCCTTCGGGGCCCTGAGAACCAGTGGCGGAGGGCAAGGTCCAAAACAGACTCTTCGGGGGTGGCATTAAAGGGACAGGATGCCCGCATCAAGCAGGCTGGACAATGGGTATCCCAATGTTTGAAAGGTTCCCTGAGCCACACAGGGGAGTGGCCGGAAGGCAGGTCAAAGGTAGTATGTACAGGCAAACCCGGAATATACCACTGGCACCCCGGTGATGCACCAGAGTTAATGGGGAGGGTGCAGGTACATTACCACTGCTGGTGCAGTACATTGTTATCAGCTTGAACCCCCGCAGATGGGGGAATAGTCAAGAAAGGGTGTTTAAGCACAGGCGTAGTCAACCTTTAAGGTGAGGCACAGGTTGCACGCGGTGCACAATGGTATGTGGTCTGTCATATTTGTATCATCAAGGTAAGGCAGACTACTGGTCAAGCTAACAGAAAGGTAGATGCCAAGCGCCGGCTTCCCGCCATCGCGGCACGTCGGGATTAGTTATACAACTCAAGTGTGTTGGGGCTACAAAGCTTAGCGATATACTGTGTTGCAGCACAGAGGCTCTTTTATGGGACACCCGGCATCTCAACAAGTCTAGAAAGGGCAGGTGATCTGCATCTATCGTTTTCCCATTCCTGTAGCGTTTCCACTACCTGGTACCCACCAGAGTAGGTCTGGCAAAGGGCAGGGTCAAAGGTATGGATGATGGGCCATCCGTGCGTGCTGATAGTGGCACGATGGGCGGAAAGCAGGAGGTGGAGGCATGGGTTTCCTGACACAGATAATTGGGATGGGGTTCCCAGGCATGCACAGGAACAGCTTGCTAGGATGCTGCAGCACAGACTAAGGGGGTGTCTCCCCCTCAATTTCTGGTCTTCAACAGGAAGGCTATCAAGGGGCAGTGGGGGGCAGTGTATCGGGTACATTAGGTGCAAGCTTGGTTAGTTGATATAGGATGGGTGCAGTGCTCATTAAAGGTTATGCAACTTGGCATTTCGTTATGTCGCCAGGATCAAGGATCTGAGTGAATGGCCTTCCGGGCGTCTCCAGGGGCGCGAGGGGTGGAATTCAAGAAATGGAGGCATGGGGTTCCTCCAGTAAGTTTTCTTGGTTGGGGGTCCCAGCCAGGTGCCGGGACAGCTGGCTGAAGCAGCTGCGGCACAGACCAAGGGGTGCCCCCACGTCCACAAAGTGTTTGGTAGAGGTTAGGGGCCACCGGGCGGGGTGCGCATAGATTGGTCTACCTGTCTAGAGTGGGCATGGACTTGTCTTGTGTTGCCTGGCCCGGGCAATGAGCAGACTGGGGGAAGAGGCACCTGTTGCGAGAGAGGGAGTCCTCCAATTGTAGGACGCAACCTTTGGGGGCTTGGGAGTTATGGTGGTCAGATAGCACCCCGTTTAGTGTGTCGAGGCGCCCGGTCAGGGGAGGCTGGGGAAACCTCGCGCAGGAGAGTTGACCGTGCCAGGCGTAAATTCACCAACTGGGTTTGGCTTTATAGGTATGGTTTGCATGCCAAATCCACAGGGAAGTTTGGTACAAGATGGGGTTTCACCTGGCTAGAGTGGGCATGGACTTGCTTTGCTGTACTGGGGAGAAGCCCGGGAATCAGCAGGGTGTAGGGAAAGATGTTGTTATTGTGCAAAGAGGTGCAACCAGCCACAACCTAAGCGCTCTGGGCGGGTTTGGCAGCAGAGCGCATCAAGCAGGTGGGACAATAGGAATTCCATGGTTTCAAAGGTACAGCCGTCCGCAGGCACCCTCTGCGGCACCCGAGGTTTGATGGGGTGCAGTGTTATTGTGCAACTAGGTTCAAGATGGATTAGTTGTATAATATGGGGTGCAGTGCTCATTAAAGGATGTTAGTATCGGAGCATGTCGTTATTTGGCAGGATCAAAGGTCTGGGTCAAGGGCCGTCCGTGCGTCCGGGGAGTGGCACGATGGGAGGAATCCGACATATGGAGGCATGGGTTTTCCATCACTGACTTACCTTGGTTGGGGGGCTGGCCCAGGCATGCGCTAGCACAGTTTGAGGTAGAAGCGCGACTCACTACTGAGATAATTTGGTTGGGGGCCCCAGGTATGCGCTGGAACAGCTTGTGTAGAAGCTGCAGCATAAGTCTAGGGGGGGGGGCCCTCAATTCAGGCAGACACAGGGGAGGCAATGTTTTGACCCTCTGGGGTAGGAGGACATTGCAGCAAGATGTCAAATACTCCTGGTATAAGTTAAACAACCAGTTGTGGGCTGGAGTGTTATGATGGGCAGAGATAACCCCACTGTGCGTGTGGCGAGGGGCTCGGTCAGAGGATGCCGGGGATTCCTCATGCAGGAGAGTTTACAGTGCCAGGCGCAGATCCACTGAACAGGGGGGTTTGGTTCATCAGGCATGGCCTGCTGCATGCTAAGTCCACTTGGATTTGGAAAGAGGATGGGGCGCACCTGCCAGAGTGGGCAGGGACCTGTCTTGCTGGACCTGGGAGAGGCCCTGGAATTAGAAAGATGGAGGTGAAGAGGCCTACCTTGGTGGGGGGCCCTGGCTGTGACGGTGGCCACACCCAGAGCTGTGGCGGAGTTACAGGGCGATCCAGAGGCTGTAGGTACATACGGGTACCATGTACAGAAGCACAACAAGGGTGCAAAGGCCAAATATCCACAGGGAGGTCCTCGCGTTGGACCCTGGAGGAGCGACGGCGCCCCGTTAGTCCTACGGGCGGTTGTGGACCTGAGCAACCGGGGTTGCCTGGCAGGCTCCGCCCCGTATGGGGCGTGAGCAGGGGCGTGGTCTGTGGGTCCACTGGTGGGAGGGGTCTTCCCTCCCCCAAAATATGGCAAACACCGTTGGGGAGGCCACGGTGTAATTTGGCTCATCAGGTGGCAGGCGGCGAGGGGCTGCCTGCCTTGGGATCGCCCGTAAGATAACCCACCATGTTGGCATATTTGTAATGCTAATAAACCTGCAGCAGTTTTCTCCACAAAGAAGGTGTCTTGTTTGGTTATTTCTATAGGAGATTGCTGTATGGTGGGGTGGCGAGTGTTGCCGATATTGGCACTATGCAGGCTGCCCGGGGTCCACGAAGGAGACCCGCTAAGAGGGCGGCCACCTTAGTGCCACAGGAGGGCACAGGAGGCAGCCTTCCAGTGTTTGGGACCCTCAGTGGTCCAGGTGCCGCGTCACTTCCGGGGAGGGGGTGAGGTACATATACCTCTCCCCGCCCCCTGGGCGCCCTCTTGGCCCATTCCCCTGACGCCGTTTCCCTCCCTACCGCATACCTGGCGTTCAGGCTGGGGGTGTGGGGGGGGGGGTTATCTAATGTATTATTTTGTGTTGCAGGCGGAGTTACAGGGCGATCCAGAGGCTGTAGGTACATACGGGTACCATGTACAGAAGCACAACAAGGGTGCAAAGGCCAAATATCCACAGGGAGGTCCTCGCGTTGGCCACAGAGGAGCGACGGCGCCCCGTTAGTCCTACGGGCGGTTGTGGACCTGAGCAACCAGGGGTTGCCTGGCAGGCTCCGCCCCCGTATGGGGCGTGAGCAGGGGCGTGGTCTGTGGGTCCACTGGTGGGAGGGGTCATCCCTCCCCCAAAATATGGCAAACACCGTTGGGGAGGCCACGGTGTAATTTGGCTCATCAGGTGGCAGGCGGCGAGGGGCTGCCTGCCTTGGGATCGCCCGTAAGATAACCCACCATGTTGGCATATTTGTAATGCTAATAAACCTGCAGCAGTTTTCTCCACAAAGAAGGTGTCTTGTTTGGTTATTTCTATAGGAGATTGCTGTATGGTGGGGTGGCGAGTGTTGCCGATATTGGCACTAAGTGCAGAATCAGCCCAGACACCAGTGGGGCTGCATCAGCGGTTATGTAACACATAGTGTTGCATCCCTCTACTCCCGCAGTAGGTTCTGGGACTCAGTCCCTCAGGTCTCTAACAGCGTCCTGCCAAAGTGCAGAATCAGCCCAGACACCAGTGTGGCTGCATCAGCGGTTACGTAACACATAGTGTTGCATCCCTCTACTCCCGCAGTGGGTTCTGGGACTCAGTCCCTCAGGTCTCCAACAGCGTCCTGCCAAAGAGCAGAATCAGCCCCCACACCAGCGGGCTGTGTTGGTGCTTTTCTAGCGCATGGTGTTGTCTCCCCCTGCTCCTGCAGTGGGTTCTGGGACTCGCAGTCCCTCAAGTCTTCAACAGCATCCTGCCAAAGTGCAGAATCAGCCCCCACACCAGCGGGGCAGCATCTGCACTTTTCTAGCACGTAGTGTCACCTCTCCCTGCTCCTGCAGTTGGTTCTGGACCTCAGTCCCTCATGTCTCCAACAGCGTCCTGAAAAAGTGCAGAATCAGCCCCCACACTAGCAGGGCTGCGTCAGTGCTTTTCTAGCGCGTAGTGTCGCCTCCCCCTGCTCCTGCAGTGGGTTCGGGAATTCCATTTAAACTGCAATGTCTGTTTGTTGTCACACCCTAGAGTGAAAGGGTCGATTGTGCAATTAAGGGTATTTTAAACGAAAATGCATAGTCCTCTTTTTGCTCTACCCCACCTTTTTTCGATGACTTTTATATGATAACTATGGTACCTTGGTAGTGATATGGGCTCACAGCACCAGGTTTCTTGGGCACAAATTACGTCATTGTGAGCCAAGAAGGATCTAGAGTCCCCATTTCCAAAAATTTGGGAGAGACATGCGACATTTCAAGAGATTATTAAAAAAACTAGTGTGCCAGTCGCATGCTGGGATTTGGAATTCAGTGAGCCCTGCAAAGGTTGAAATGTATACGCTAATTCAATGCTACCTTGGGTGAGTGGGAACCTGGCCATTGTAGAAGCAAGCCAGCTCTAATCATCTCCCTCATTAAAGTTCTGGCTTATCTTTTGCCATGTGTGAACCTGTCTCTGTGCTTCTGAGCAACATTGGATAGTCAAATCATTTGTTGATTATCTAGGCGACGTTACATCTCGATAGCTTTTTAAGATGATTTAGAAATTTTTTTTTTAAGCTAAAGCCTTATTTCTGTTGTTGATAAATGGATCAGAGTATCCCACAGCAAGTGGTTTGGAGACAATAATTCCTTACAATACAAAAGAATCCTTCCTTTTCCAGACTGAGTTAGCCGCTTCCAAACCTAACCAGCTTACCTTTGTGGACTCTTTCCCAGGCAATGTTAACCTCATTTACAATCTCAATTCATTAAATATCATTTGTGCTCAGGCCTTTCAGTTCATGAAGAGAATTAAGCAGCTTAAGGATATTCCCTCTATTTAAAATATCCTGTTGACCCCCTGATGTTTATTCTGGTGTTATACATTGAGAGGTATTTTGAAGGTATTGGAGTATATGCATAATGAATGGCCCTCAACGTCATACATACATTGAATGTATAATATCGTATTACAACAGTACTTTTGTAGTATACTTAGCAGCGTATGTTTAGGAGTGCTACAACAGCCCTACTCACATACTACAAAATGCGATTCATACACCTGCATGCAAAGGTCTCCGCCTCCTGCTCTCCCTCCGCTCCTCTATTCATGTGTGGTGATCTCCGTCCTCACTGTAGAGATGTCCACACATATACATCTATCATTTTGGTAGTATATGTGGGAGATAACCAGGGAGTGGATGGAAAATGTGGAATACTTGCTTCTAAATGTGAGGGACTTAAAAACCTAACCACAAAAGAGTAAGCATATTCCTATTCGCAAACTGCACTTCTATAGTTACTACAGGCAAAAATGACCCAAAACTGTTGTAAATGTACTCCAGCTCAGACCTGGAGGGAGTGCAGCATCACACATGGCCAACCACTGGTATTGCAACGCTATTTCATGGAAAATAATGGTGGCATGGTCTGAAATAGACCTAATAGGGAATAATATAATCATTTTATCATATTTTTCAATAAAACATAATTATCATTTTAATTTGTTAATTTACATTAATTTTATACATAGCTTAAAGTAATTTTTAATACATAATACATCAACAAACCGTTTACTTTCAATTGGCATGTTTTTAATGAATCTTTTTTTTAATAATTAATTTTTAAATTTAAGACATTTAAATTAAATGCATATTTATTTCAAAACTAAATTATGATGTTCTAATATAAAGTAAATATATAACATTAATTTACATTAAGATTTATCATAAAAATATCTTTACTATTTCTTTAGGTTTCATAAACTATTTTGCATTTCCCTATTCTTTACCTTCGTGAGACATCCACCTACATGTGCAAATTTACTAAAAGTAAATTCACACTCTTAAATTAGACTCCACCTCCTGAATTCAGATGGTGGAGACATGAAAGTCAACACTTTGGGCCGATTATGAGGTGGGTCGGAAAGTCTCCGACCAGAGGTCGGAGGTTTTCCGACCGACATCTCCGGTTCCAATTCCGACCACCTAATAACAATGCAGACGGTCGGAATTGAAACCGGCTGGTCATTCCGGCTGGATTCCGATGGGTTCAAGGAGCCGGTCGGCCAGTCGGTTGCCTTAACATAATCCCCGAGGATGGCGCTTCTGTGGTTAGGATTACAATGTTGGTTTCCGACAGGTTTTCCATGTCGGGCTTTCCGACATGGAAAGCCTGTCAGAAAGCGACTTTAGGGCCCCCATTCCTCCACAGCCTTCGGTTGGGGTACGAGGAGACACCTATGGTGCCCTCTTGTTAATCCAGGCACCATATGGCAGGCACCTTGAGGTGCCTGCCACGTGGTGCAGGGATTAACAGAGTCTTCCATTTCTCCACGGGAGCTCGTGCTATGGCCGGTTTACAGCCTCAGCACAAGCTCCCATAGAGAAATGGGAGTATGCGACCGCACCATGTGCAGTCGCATTGTAATGGCGGTGTCGGGACCACCGATCAGAGGTCGGTCGGTCTCGAGACCGGGACGATGTTGGGAGGACGCGAGTCCACCCGACATTGTAATCTGGCCCTTTGTCGTAACTTTACACTAGGAAATGGTGAATAGCCAAAAGTAGTAAAGTTTTGCAGAAGTTGGGTGCATATCAATGGTTGATTTTAGGTAAGGATGGCGTAATGTGTAATACCAGAGAGTGCAGTCGATTGATTAGATTTCAGATCAATTTATTGAAACAAAGTCAGATAGATATTTAAGAAAATATAAAGCAACTTCAGAAAGTGTTGCTATGATCTGGACATTTTTATTTTATTTTATTTTATTTTAGGTTTTATATAGCGCTGGCTAGACCCGGAGGTATCAGAGCGCTTTACATGATTATCAGACCATAATTGCAGGTTACATCGTTACAAAGGTTACACAGTTATTAGAGCCTGGCAACATAGTGACAAGTAAGGTCGAGACAAACAAAAAGGACATATACGTAAGGGAAAAAGCAGGCCAGGGGAGAGATTCAGGGGAGGGGGGGGAAGAGCAGGGGAAGTAGACAGAGAATGGAGGAGGGAAAGAGGAGGGGAGGGTGAGAGACACAGCATGGAAAGAGGAGGGGGGAGGGTGACGGGGACACACAAACCGGTAGACGAGTCAGCTGCGTCCAAAGTCCAGTAAGCTGTGATCCCAGGGGAAGTGGTATAATTTCCCCATCTCTGTTGCGAGAGGCTCCCTATACGCAGTGGACTCTCTCAGAGGGGGTCTCTGAGACTCCAAGGCCTACATACTGGATCCTTCCCCAAAAAGGGGAGAGGGAGTGCTTTGGCAAGGGGTGCCATACCATACCTCAACTGTGAGTGGCTCCCTAGGCGCTGTGGACTCTCTCAGCGGGTTCGCTGTCTTAGAATGTGAAAAATCTGTTTAAAATCAACAAGCTTGAAATCGCTTTTTTGAGCCTTCAGAGAAAAATTGAAGTCAATTTCTACCAACAAATTGTAAAGTCTCCGCCACTTTGAATAAAGGCAGCTCTTGCTACACAACTCGTTCATACTATTTTATTGACTTCAAAAGGATCAACAGCAAAAACACCTGTGCTCAGATAAAAATTTCAGAAAAGTATGTTGCATGTATATCTCTGCAGCAAGCAAATTACCCCCAAAAATCATAAAATAGTAGCAAAAACAGGATATCAAACAATTATACAAGATTCACTTCAAACTCATAATAGTCATTCATTTGTATCCAGCAGGATGAATGACTTAGTTGTGTATGCTCTGATTCAAACCTGGGAAATACATAATGCAATTCGATCTCTACAGCTAGTGCATTAACAGGAATATCTCACTGTAGAGTTGAATATACTTCCTTGATACCATCTGAAGGATGCTCACATGCCTAATATATAGCACACCCTTTACACTGAAGCCATATGTATTACATGAAATCGTTTTTCTATAAGAACGGTGGTACTTTGACACCGATGCGAGGGTGCTCGATATGTCCTGTGTTGTTCTAAAGATAGGGGGGGTGGAGGGTGCGAGTGTGTTTTTCATGTCATAAAGTGTAAACCTCCCTATGTTTGTTGTCCGCAATGCTATTTTATTGTGGGTTTTCATAAGGTTTTGGCACCCTCCAATCGTCATCATTCACTTTCTCTCACCTATGCCTCTTCTCCTTTCTTCCTTCCATGCAGCCACTCTTAAATATTTGCATTTCTGATATGAATGGTCTTGACAATTTTAGTTTACTGGGGTCCGGTAATGAAGAAAATGCAGAGATTTCCTGAAGGCCTTGTGTGTCCGGAGGGTAGAAGGGTCCTTGGTTGAGTCCATGCCAAAGGGCTGTCCCATAAGCTACTTTTTGATTGAGAAATGTGCATGAAATGAAAAAAGAAGTGGGCTAGTATAAACGTATTTTAGTATAAACATATACTAAAATTACTCGGGTTTGCAGCTTTTTCGTAGAAAGAAATAATCCAGTGTTGGACGCGCCATTTTTTAATGACTCATTTAATGTTTTTAAAGAATTCATTGCCGTGGCTATGGGCTCATAGGGCGGTGATGACAGCTAAAAGGCAGACTCTGCTCTGATAAAATAGAGGGCGAATGTTTTGCATATAGAATGTGTTTGTATTCTCGCTACCACCAACGCAAGCGAGGGTAATGTCTTCTACTAGGAGTATGATAGATTGCATTTGAAATGGTTGTGTCTGCAAACCTTTAATCCAACTTTAATTAATTTGAATTTTGAAAAATACTTCAATCTAAAGTTAGCAATGTAGCTTGATATTTGAATGTTTAAATTTGTCGCAGCATTTTTGGTAATATTTTCCATATGTACAGTTTCAAAGCTTTATAAGATCAGGATGTGATAGCATATTGTAAGACCTTCAGCAATTTTAACACCAGCATTGAGATAGAAAGGTTTACAACTATTTGTCGTCACCAGAACTCTGAAATGAGGAAAGCGTATGAGGGTCAGTAGGAAAAGTTCCCGATGACTTGTCATGGAAGGCTATTCTTTACCCACAGATATAGAATCCATATTTTGGTATTTGAAAGGGTCAGAACGGGGGGTCTCTAGTTGGCAGTGGTATACACCCTGTCCAAGTAGGGACCAGTCGCGGTCCGTGGTAGGAGTGCCGGCCGGGAGGTGACGTGGGGCGGGGGAGGGGCAGGGTGGGGGTAGTAAACCACGGATTACGGCCGAATACAGGTAAGTAAACATTTAAATAAATAAAACGAATTTCGTTGCGCGCACTGCATCGCATTTGGCGATGCAGTGCTCACAACGAAATTCGTTTTATTTAAATGTTTACTTACCTGTATTCAGCCGTAATCCGTGGTTTACTACCCCCCACCCCACGTCACCGCTCGGCCGGCACTCCTACCACCGACCGCTACTGGTAGGGACCCTTCCTTCTAGTGAGGATGAGCAAAGTACACACCTTAGTTTGCCTGTGCTCACCCTCTGGTAGCTTAGCGCAGAGCAGTCAGTGTAAACTAAACTACAGAGGCAATGTATAAAGCATTAGTGCACACATACAGTAACACAGTGAAACCCACAACAAAAAGACTCCACACCAGTTTAGAAAAATAGCAAATATTTATCTAATCTAAACAAGAACAAAATGACAAAAATCCAACAAACAGATATCAAAATATGACTTTTGAAAGGTAAAAACAGTTCTGTCCATGTAAAACTATAGATGCGTCACTTTTAGCACAAAGTACCTTGGAGGCATAAAAAGTACAGGACGAAAACAGGCACAGGGAAGGTGATGCATCGGTTCCTTACTCGCAGGGATGGTGATGTGTCAGTTCCTTGCTCCAGGGGAGGTGATGCGTCAGTTCCTTACTGCACGCAGGGGAGGCGATGCCTCGGTTCCTTACTGTAGAGGAGGTGATGCATCTGTTTCTTACTGCAAGGGGAGGTGATGTGTCTGTTTCTTACTGGAAGCCCAGCTTCGATGTAGATTTGGCGCACAGGTGCGATGCTTGAGAAAATCCAGGTGCTACGGGTCATTGCAACAGTGCACAGCAGGGTCTGCCATGGAGTCGGAGCGGGAGTTTTGGACTTCGGAGACTCGTTGCTTGGGACTTGGGCTGCGGCGGTTTCTTCAGCCACACCGCAGCGATGCATGTGTTTTTTAACCGTACGACAGCTTGCGGCAGGAAAAACAGCCCTGGAAGGGTGATGCATGGATTTTCAGCAACAGGAGCAGTAAAGCAACATCCAAGGGCCCAGAACTGGAGTTGGCACCACAAGGCAGGTGAGAACTCCCAACAGTGGAGTTCAGGGATGCTGCAGGTGAAGTATGTGTGTCCCTGAGACTTCTCAGCAGGAGTCAAACTCTACATCAAGCCCGTGGAGAATCTTCTTAAGCAGGATACACAGAAAAGTTCAGTCTTTGTCCTCTCCAAAGCAGAAGCAGCAACTGCAGGCCAACCCAGCAAAGCAACACACAGCAAGGGAGCAGTACTCCTCCTTACACCTCTTCAGCTCTTCTCCTTGGCAGGGGTTCATCTTGGTTCAGAAGTGTTCTAAGGTTTTGGGGTCAGGGCCCCACTACTTATACTACTTTCAGCCTTTGAAGTGTGCAGGTTTGAAAGAAAGTCTCTTACTTAGTAGAACCAGTTCTGTCCTCCCTGGTCCAACCACACTCCATGGGGTGGAGACAGCATTGTGAAAGGCAGACACAGCCTTATTCAGGTGTCAGTGACAACTCCTCATTCAGGTGTCAGTGACAACTCCTCCCACCACTCTAGCTAAGGATGGCCCATCAGATTATGCAGGGCACACCTCAGCTCCCTTTGGGTTCGTGTCTGGAGTAAATGCACAAAACAGCCCCTGCCAGTCTAAACCAGACGTTGATTCCACAAGCAGGCAGAGGCACACAGATTGGCAAAGGAAGAAAATGCCCACTTTCTAAAAGTGCAACAACTAGGGGGATAGGCCCAAACGGGACCAGAGCCAGGTAGGGCCGTACTAAATTAAATGCAAAAGAGAGGAACCTGGCTCCGTTTGACCATCTGCTCTTATTATTTTTGAGCAACAAACAGATCACTGTCTTTTCTGTTTGAATGGAATTTTTATTAATCCATTCTTATTCTTTGCAATTGTTTATTTATACCAAAACGATTTTAGTTGCATGAGAAGTGACACACATTTTTCAAATTAACATACAAAACATAAGAAATACTTGTGACGATTCACAATAAACAGTGCATGAAATGCTCATATACAAACACATATTATATACAACAACGTTGGACATTTTGCATCAAGACATCAGAATAATCTTATCGCTATCTTGTTATTGAGGCCAAACATGTGCCAAACATGGGAAGATATTTAGAGTGTGTACGTCGGGCATACGAATCAATACAAATCCCTCACGTCATGACAAGTTTATTCAAATTCCTCCGTGTTGAAAAAAATGCCGACGCGTTTCAAGACCCAGTCGTGTGGTACCGGGACTCTCATCAGGGCTTCATGTTAATGGACAGCAATTTCTGTTTGCCTGATTCACGCAGCAGCTCTGTCCGTGAATCAGGCAAACAGAAATTGCTGTCCATTAACATGAAGCCCTGATGAGTCCCGGTACCACAGGACTGGGTCTTGAAACGCGTCGGCATTTTTTTCAACACAGAGGAATTTGAATAAACTTGTCGTGACGTGAGGGATTTGTATTGATTCGTATGCCCGACGTACACACTCTAAATATCTTCCCGTATTTGGCACATGTTTGGCCTCAATAACAAGATAGCGATAAGATTATTCTGATGTCTTGATGCAAAATGTCCAACGTTGTTGTATATAATATGTGTTTGTATATGAGCATTTAATGCACTGTTTATTGTGAATCGTCACAAGTATTTCTTATGTTTTGTATGTTAATTTGAAAATGTGTGTCACTTCTCATGCAACTAAAATCGTTTTGGTATATATAAACAATTGCAAAGAATAAGAATGGTTTAATAAAAATTCCATTCAAACAGAAAAGACAGTGATATGTTTGTTGCTCAAAAATAATAAGAGCAGATGGTCAAACGGAGCCAGGTTCCTCTCTTTTGCACTTTCTAAAAGTGGCATTTTCAAACACACAATTTAAAAACCCGCTTTACTAAAAGATGTATTTTTAAATTCAGGGAACCTAAACTCCAAAGCTCTATCTCTTCCCAATTGGAAGCTACAATTGTAAAATGTTACAAGGCAGCTCCAATGATAACCTATGATAGAGACAGGACTTGCAATAGTGAAAAACGAAATTGGCAGTATTTCTCCATCAGGACATGTAAAACACACCAGTACATGCCGTACCTTTCACATACACTGCACCCTGCCCATGAGGCTAACTTGAACCTACCTTACGGATGACTTACATGTAATAAAAGGGAAGGTTAGGGCCTGGTAAGTGGGTGCACTTGCCTGGTCGACATGGCAGTTTAAAACTGTGCATGCAGACACTACAGTGGCAGGTCTAGGACACATTGGAAAAGCTCCTTGTGTGGGTGGCACAATCAGTGCTGCAGGCCCACCAGTAGCATTTGATTTACAGGCCCTGGCCACCCTCAGTGCAATTTACTAGGGGCTTAACAGTAAATCAAATGTGCCAATCATGGAGAACCAATCATAATCATAATTTACACAGGGAGCATTTGCACCATAGTACTGATCAGCAGTGGTAAAGTGCCCAGAGAACCTAAACAAGCAAAAACAAAGGTCAGCACACTGTCAAAAATACAAGAGGTAGAGGCATGAATACAGGGGAAACCACGCCAATGATGCCAGGTCTAACAGCAAGAATGCGATTTAATTTAACAGTTGTGAAACTAGACATGTTGTGCTGCATGGGGATGCCAATAGTAGATATAGGCTTTGATATAATGGGATACTCCTGGCTTGCCTTCTTCGTCACAATGCAGCTTTCAAAAGAAGCATAGCGGAGTTCTCATGTAAGTGTCACTTGTATACACTACTGTATATGCCAAAGAGATCACGTTTTTTCCCTTGGTTATTGACGGCCTCCAAACCTAGTTTAGCACAAGACATATCCTCTGAAGCAGAGAGGCCTTTATATGTCCTTTCAAGGTTATTCTTTCGTTCAAACGTCAACTTGCATTGAAGGATGAAATTACATTAACAGCTAGATCAGGCATATTGCAAGTAATTGACCATGATTCTTGGTTTTGGGAGGCATATAGTGAGCTTGGTTATTGGCTTAAGAAACAGGAATGTGTTCACCAGAATGCGCTTTGACCAATTAAAGTTGCAATAGTAACATATCGTGGGGAGGATATCCCAACATAGCATAAGATTAGCTGCAACCTCCGACAGGTAGTGTCGATTCCCCTACCTGCGCTCATATGACTTACAGAGTTGAAGAGCTCAACGTTTCTTGATGAAGGAATTAGGATAGTTCAAACAACAGTGGTCTACTAGCTTGAGAGCTCTGATCATCAGTTGACCTACACGGTCAAGCCAGGGATGGAGGTGTATTAGTTGGAATTTGTGGAGCACAAGGTTCAAGGTTTCCAGGCCACTGGGACCAAATCGAAAATACAACACCATTGATGAAAAGATAGATCTTGATACCTCTCCTGTAAGACTGATAATTATTCTGGCACTGGGTGTTGTAGATAATTCCCAACAAAGCATTTGCGATTCTCTGGTAGAGTTAATAGGGTTATGTGTTTAAAACCACTTACAAGGAGATAGAATTTTAATGAGTCCAAGTTGAGGGAGACATGTCTTGAACATATCCCATAATGCCTCACTGATAACATCCTGTAGAATTGTGAGTGTGTGTGGACATCAAACAGATTTGTTCCTGGACGGATAGTACACACATTTCAAGAGCAGACTCGCTAAGGAGTTTACTAAATGCCATTCTAGGCCCATGTTCTTGATACTTTCATTTGTTAATCAGCTTGAGGGACAGGTTCAAACTGATGTAGGTGTGCAAGTTCATTTCACGAATATTTTCAGGGATAACCCCTTAAGCTTCTCAAGTCCCTTAAGCTGTTATCAACACATGGTTGGACTAATGGCAGTAAAAGATTTATAAAAACCTTTTGAACGCTTAACACACAAACCTAATGCAAGACTGAAGCTGTGAAAAGTTGCATTTGGTTACGAACAATTATATTTATTTATTTATTTAACGTTAATTTATTTATTTAAAAATAGAAAGAAAGTCAAGGTGATTACTAAATAATAGTAATGTTGCATTAAATGTAACATGTCTCTTATCAAAGTACATAGGACAAAGGTAGAGTAACTGAAGGTCACCTGAAGAGGCTTAATCCAATTCCTGCTACAATCCCTTACCTTTTCTTACTGGAACCTATTAACAAAGTTGGCCGTTTTCGGCTATTAATTGTGATTTTTGGGATACACTTCGCATATTTATTCTAGTTAATTAGTGATTTTGCAGGATCAGTTAATTTTTCTTTGAGGGCTCACTAGCAAGGGATACCCAACTTTAGCAATGTGTGATGTGACACCCTTACTTCGCAGTGTATTTGTAGGTTCTGGTCCCTCCAGTCACACCTCCAAAAGAGAAGATGGCTTTCATTGGCATGCATTTTTTTTAAATAAATAAATGGAACACCAGTATGGCTGCTATTAATTTGCACAAACACAGTAAACTGAGAAATCACAGACAACTACCCTAGCAGTGGGGTAGGCAATACTATTATATGTAATGCTATTATCAACGTGAGCTCTTCAATTCCTTATATTGAACACTTCTCTAGTTGCACAGTTGCTGTTGTGCTACTTCAAGTTAACATCCATGGCAGCTAAAAGGAGCTGATGAGAAGGGATGGCTGTGAATCTTTGTGAACATATTAAACTAGATGGAGAAGGTAAAGTAATAGACCGAATGATGGAACAAGGGCTGTTTGGTAGTGACTTCATTTTGAAGTCCATTTTTACATACCTCTAAACCCAGTACTCCTCCTTCTCTAGACTCTGAGGCATTGATTAGGCCCATGAAAGTAACAGAATTTTCACAATATGTTTGTACAGTTACTGAATGAAGTAGGTACCCAACTGTCAGGGTATATTATTTATTTATTTTGGATTTTTAATTAGTGCAAGGGCACCAAGAGGTATAGATGTACTTTATATATTTACCAAACAGTGACAAACGTCTTACAATAAACTAAGGCAAATTGCCATAAAAGGGTGCAGGACTGCAGGAAAGCTGGGGGGGAGGAATAGCAATGGGGGAAGTGGGAAAGGTTGAAGGGAAGGGCGCAAAGAGAGGAGCAACAACGGGAAGAGCCAAGGGAAAGTGGAGAGATGGTGCAGAACACAGAAGATAGAGATAAGAAGGGAGAGAAGTGGTAGAAGACATAGAGACCAGCTAGAGGGAACAAGGACTAGGGGCAAATAAAAGGAGCCAGCAAAAGGTGAGTTTTGAAAGGATAGCAGTCAATGAGGAACTAGTAGATTCAACAAAGAAGCCAGCGTAGAGTGTAAAAGAGAGAGAGAAAAGCAAGAGAAGGGAAGGGATCAAAGAAAATAGAAACGAATAAAACAGAGCCAGTATCGATGACAGAGAAAATAAAGAGGCAACAAGGGTGTGAAATAGAGTGGGAAGGCAAGTAAGGAGGGGCAAGAGCAGAGCAGGCCTAAAGGGATGAAGCAGAGGGAAGATGAGGGGGAGCAGAAGATGGAAGAAAATGGGGGAGAGAAAGAGATCAGAGAGAGGAACAGTGGTGAGCAGGAGCTGGAAGAGACTAAATTAGAGACGAAGGTGAATTCGTGAGAATGAAACAGAGGTAGACTAACATATTTTACATCGGAGATTTTGAGACAGATAAAGTCTGAAAAGATGAGTCTTTAGAAGTTGGTGGAAAGATTGAAGAGTGGATTCCCTCTAACCAACTTAGCAGTGGAGAAGGTAAGGAAGATGGCCTCCCAGGACTTAAAGCAGATTTCCATTCCTCTGTGGTTGAAACCCCAGCCAGCAGTCAGTCATAGATCTGAGCACCCATCCACTCGTAGCAGTGCTATGTTGGGTCAGGGAAACAACTTGTAGGATTGCAGGTCAAAAACTCTTTGGGCTGTCCTTCACCAGCTTCTTTTTTTTTTGCAGATTTATATAGCGCAAACTCGACCCGAAGGTATTGGAGCGCTTTACATGAGCACCGGTTACGTTACACAAGGACAAAATCATTTTTTAAATTTTTATTAGGCACGGGGAGATTAAGTGATTTGCCCAGAATCACAGGATGTGGACGCGACCCCGAGGCTCGAACCTTGGTTTCCAGCACCAAAGTTGGCAGTCTAGCCGACGGACCACATCCTCGCCCCAACCAGCAAGGGGGTCAGCCAATCCTGGAGTAAACTTACGGAAAGAAGGCCTGAATTCACACGAGGAACACAAACTATACACAGCTGCCCAGAGACACCCAGAGACAGATTTATTAAGAATTCACACAACCCAGTGCAGCAAGGCAAGTTGCTGTTCTGCGTTGCATGAATTGTTTGCTGGCGCACTTGAGGCTGTCTAGCACCAATACAGGCACCCTGCAACCATGGTGCAAGGGTGCATGTGTTACGGGCAGGTTTGTTTTTGTGCAAGAAAGCATACCTTCCTGCAACAAAACTATCCGAAGAGGCATTTTCCTCTTTCTATGCTAGATGCAGAATGCATCACACATAGAAAGAGGAAATAATGAGGAGAAAAACATATTTTTCTCCTCGTTACGCCTCTATGTGATAGGCATCCCAATTCCAAACAGTTCCAGCCTTACGAACCTTAGTAAATCTGGAATTGCGTGAAATCCATAGATGGATGCACGGGAATGCCAATGCTCCACTCATGGAACGCCCACCGTTAGAAATGTAATGCAATGCAGCGCAAGCTGCTGTATTGCATTACATTTAATTACATTGAAGCCCTGTTACCTGTTTTAAAAAAACAGGCACAATGATGGCTGAATGCCAAGACTTCGGGATACCACTCTTACATGCCACATTGGCATAATTACAGGTGCCCACAGGTCCACCTCCAGTTTATATAAATCCATGGGGACCCCATCGGGACCCAAGCTTTATGCATAGGGCTTTCATGGATTTCCTCCCCCACTTTATTCACAATGAACTCTATGATCAGTGGGTGGAATAGGCGGCCTGTTAGTGTTGGGTACCCCACTGACCATGTTGTTTTTTTGGTAAACTTTCCTGAAATGCTCTACTCAGCTGTCTGCACTAATATTGGCAGAAACCAAATTGGAGTCAGTTTTGTAAAATGTTATTGTTGTTGACAGTGTACTAAAACAAACCAGTGTCTGTAGCCCTGCAGGAAATAACCAACGTTGATAAAACATCTTCCCTTTGTTCAGCCTTCCTCCGGCCAGTGGCCAATTTATTAAGCCTCCTGCTGGCAGCAATAGCTGCCTGGTCCCTGGGGGTAGCCTTAAGGGCACAATACAAGCCCCTCTGGGGATCCCTACATGCCTTATCAAACCAGGAGAAAGCAGGTTTCATAACACAGGTAATATATTCCAGAAGATACCATCTGATAGTATGGCCTAGGGTGGTGAAGGTGTCCACACAGCAATCAGCATCGTCGATTGGTCTAAGACAGTCAGGAAGCAGGGACAAGTGGTCAGCACAAACCCTTCGCTGGACCTCATTCAGGTTGGTGGATTTCCATAACTACCCAAGTCCATCGCTTTTCGGAAACCACTCATTTTTAAAATTCATTTTGAGAATTGACATGTACGACTCAATGCATTTCACACAGAGCCGACCAGGATTGATTATACAAATCAATATACACTCACTGGGCTTATTGGGTCATAAAACTTGCAATTTGTTACTTTATCACTTTGTTGATTTCTAGACACATAAAGGTTGCTGCTGAATGTCTAGCCATAACTCTGTAGCAATAAAAAACACAAGGCTCTTTATCGAAGTCCTGTTACCATTGATGGTCCACTGTGATGTAATCGTATTACTTATAGGATGCTTCTAAAACTGAACATTTTTGATTAAGGCCTCTGCTCTGCAACTCAGTGAGAGTTGCGAGTATAAATCTTCAGTTGTTAAGTTTTTTTATACCCACAAACTATTACTTCTGCAATTCTAATTTGTTTGGACTTGTAATGACAGCATATTTAAAATATTTATGAAAGCATCAGATTAGGCCGCGGACCCCCCGTCCCCACACCGAGAATGATCACCTATAGTCTTTCTTCCATGTTGTTTTGTTAATTGTTTCACGGTCTCCTTATTGTTTCTAATAAACAGATTGATTTTTTTTTAGCAAAAGTAAATCACATTATATTTTCAACAAACAGCTCACACCTTCCAGGATATTGATGTCCAGTTTGTGGAGTAATGTCATTGTTGGTCTTAATTTCCACATTTTCCGGACTAGTATCTTATAAAGAATATGGCAATAGTCTCTGAAAAGTAGGCGACCTTACCATATAAATGTGTGTGAAATATACCTTTAAATATTAAAGCTTAAATTTTGTTAAAGAAAGAAATAAGGCACAAAGTAATGGGGTTTCTATGCAAATTGCTCTCTATCTGATCATTTCACATCTCCCATTTTCTAAAGACTCTCTTATGTCGATCTGTGGCTCACAGCAGTTTTTTATGCTTTTGTGCTCAAACACTAAACCAACAACTGCAAATCCATATCTCAGTTTAGGAACCTGGACTTTTTCAAACAGCAGCAAAAACAATGTTCCCTCTTTTGTAACTTCTTTACATCCCAAACGTAGTACGTAATGGAACATGTTACTTACAATAGTGGGACGCACATAGCTATTGCATCAAAGTAGCATCAATGGATTTTGCAGATTTAAATTATTTTATATACAGGGAATGATGGTCATGGTACAAAAAGGTACAATAAGAAACAAAATACAAAGGACCTTATTCTGAGTTTGGCAGTGCAGGAGCGGGACCCTCCCTACTCCTGCACCGCCAAACCTGTGTATGAACTGCCCACCAGATCAGGAGTTTTCTCCTGTCTGGCGGGCTTTTTTTTGGTGTTCCCACAGCGATGCCTATGAAATAGTCACCGCAATGGGAATGTCAAAATAGGAACTGTCCATGCCGGGCAGGTACTGGGGTGCATGCACACAGCGGGGCACATGTGTGCATCCACATGGCATGAGGCATGGTGTTTTCTCACTGCCACACTTTTCATGGCAGTTGTACCGCAATGAAACGCATGGCGGGGAGGAAACTCGTAATATGCTTGACTGAACTGCGGCGGTCCTGCCAGGCATATTGCGGCTTCAGGACCACTGCGCAATCGCCAGGGAATGGCGGTTCCCTGGCATTTGTGGTGGTTGCGATGGTCCCAGGGCTGCTGGACTGCCCTAGTCGTAATGGGTGGTCGGGAGACCGCCACCATGAGTCTGGCGGACCGTGGACAACCAGACTCAGAATTGGGCCAAAAGTGTGTGTAAAGCAAAGTGAATACGAAAGTGTTCTAGTCCTTTCTGCAATCAGTGCCTGTGTTCACCTTTATGACTGCACATTTGGGTCTATGTATTAATCCCCAGACATCCACTTCTAAAGCGTTTTGACCAGAGGGGTAGTGCCAATGAGTCTTAAACAGGACTAAATGCCAATTAGCAGAGAAACTGGAGACCAATCAAAGTGCTGTCCAGGAGAACAAACACAAGGGCCCTTGAAGGTGCTCACCACAAGTGCTTATTTACCTTGCACTTAGCACTTTGTCGTTTTCATTTAAAGCAATTACCAGTAGGATCCAATGTTTTGTTGCTGACAGCCATGCCGATTGCTGGAAAGAAACCCCCGAACTCCATTTCCTTGACCCTAAAATCATTACACTTGTACCCGATCAACATACAGGGTATGCTTTGCACTCCCTTCCTTGTGAACAAATATGTCAACTGAAGGACACAGAATTCCATCTCCTGGACGGTCTCTGCACTCTGCCAACCAGATCCCCAAAAACATTTCGCAGCCCTAAAGGTAACAGATGTTGTGAAGTTGCAGAACCCAACATTTGCATACAAACAACGTCCCATTTAGCAAACAAATTAATGCCAATCTTTATTTTTGTTCAGTATATCTCATCGCCTGCAACTGAGAAGTGCCTTTGTGCTATTCAGTTCACAGAACCAAGCTATGAAAGCTTATTATTTATTAATTCATGCTTCCATTCATTCATTTAATCTTTGTACACAAAGACTCGGTGTAGTCAGCCATTTAGCATAGCAGCACTAAAAATATCTAGTAGGAAGATAGTTAAAATGCACAGTCAGAGGTTCTAGCATCTTTCTTGATTCTGCAAAAACATTAAAGGAACATCCTGGTGCAAGATTGTAAGGTTTGCAATGGGGCATCTGCCATTTCTTGACAGATGTACTGCGTTCACCAACCTTTCATGCCCCCTTATGTTGATTAGGAATAAACACATTACAAAAATAGCATTATGCAATCTTTGTGCTTGTTCCTTTCTATTAGATTTTAGATTGCATGATGACAGGTCTGAAAAAAATAATTCCTGCGGTTTTAACAAATGTGTCATTCTCACGAGAGTGTTGCTTGCTTGGATTGGTTTGAAATATATTTAATTTAAAATCTGCACTAATTAAAATTAATGGGCAAATTAAATGCCCAGAGCATTTGAGGATACCGCAAAGAGTGATCATTAAGCTTTGACAACATTTAGCATAATGAAATGACCCTCGTGAATTCTTTTTTCACTTCAGGTGGCATTTTCATGAAAACAGAGCGTGTCTCTTTAGCAAATTTGCCTTTTATGCATGGTGACCACAAATGTTCTTTTTTTTGTGGGCCTTTTTTTGCTGGAATTAGGATATCTACCAGCAATTTAGGATTACATATTTAATTCAAAATTAAGTTAATAGTGTAAAGTTCTGTGTCACCAAGGCAGAGATCTCCCTATGGTAATGTATAAAAGAAATTTAAAAAGTTTATTAATCTTTAAAGAAAATTAGTAAACATGTTTATGTTAAATATTAAGGTAAATTATATCAACATTAAAAGAGTACCTAGTTCACCCAGCTCTACGTTGTCATGTCCAATTTTTAGTCGGGCACATTGCCGGATTTACGCCAACAGAGTAAAATGTATTCCATTAGTGTAACCTTCCTCCGACAGCCCAAGGGAGTATGGCCCATCAGAAGTAAGCCATCCGACCGTCTGCCGTATTTAGAGTTGGCGATTATATGGCTAGTTTTACTGTCACTCACCACCAGGAATATCCTGGCAGTGAGGGACATTAAAGAAAAAACTAACCCCCACCACACTATGGAAGAAAACTCTCATGGTGATGGGGCTATTAGGTTTTACCTTTCAAAAAATAAACTCCTGATTTGGGAGTTTGTTTTTGGAAAAGTAAAAACTTAAAAAACTTTAGCGTAAGTGTCCATCACGAACGACAAACGCTCGCCAAACTTTTGAATTGCTTTGTATCAACCACATACAAACTCTTAGAGTTCACCAGAGGGCCGAAAGTGAACTTCAAATTTGGTAAGCAGAGTAAAGACAGGGTGGGGGACGTAAAGTCCTCTACCACTCTGACTGCCTTTACTCTGTCTGCCAGACTCTAAATCAGGCCCTAAGTCTGAAGGTAAAATCTTTTGATTGGGATGACCGGCTTGATGTATACAAGCTCGGCACCATTGCACTTGGTCTGAAATCACACCTTGGTTCTGTCGGACTGCAGTTTTTCAAGGTCACTTCACTTTTTTTAGGCTTTGTTCCCCTTAAAAATAGAAAATTCATCTCTCTGGTTTCCCTTATACAATTTAATGAGTTTCGTGTTTTTTACTCATAATTTTAAATATTTTTTAAAGTGGTTTGGGAATTGATTTTGGTATTTTCTGGACTTTAAAATTGGTAGTCCCCACACTTTTCTCGGGATCTGCCTGCTTCTTGTGCCATAGCTAACAAGGGCTGAGCAAATATTCTCTAAGAACTGTGCTTTGGGCTAACCAGATTCTATATATTAAGCTGGTAGGGGTTACCCTGTCTGAAATTAATAACCCCATTTGCGACACTTTCCTTGCCAGGACCACATTGCTGCACCATCATATGCCAATTAGGTCATATTTGCTGCTTGTATTGCCAATCTCATGCCAGTCTGCTGGTGGTGCCCATGATGTTCACCTGGCATTGCCTTTCATTAAACTGACTCTGTGCATCACCTAAAAAGAGTGCGGAAAGGTCTGAAAATGTAACATGAATATTTCATCACAGAGAAAAGAAACCGCTCATAGATATTCAGCTCTCTCCTGGAGGGAGAACATTTCACACCAGAAGTGGAAAGGAACTTTGTGTGTGCAAAATCTATGCTGCACCAAATGGTGTGCTCTGCATTTGCCAAATCACAGATTACAACATGCTTAAGTGGCTTTGCACTTTACTTCAAATCTTTTTGCATATTGAAATATCTGCTTTGTGACTGCTTGCCTTAACACGGGAAATGAATGGAAAAGGGGCATTGCCCCTCCTTGCTGCTCTTAAGTAAATGTATCAATGCTTTGTGGCAGCAGGTATTGAATGGTTCCAGAGTGACCATGGCAGTCATGAGCCATTCACAAAGTCGAAGTTGTTCATAATAGTTAGATCTGTTTGTATGATAGAGGCACACATGGATAAACCACGCATGCCTCTACCAAGCAGCCGGAACCACCAATGCGTCTTAACCATGCATTCCTTTACCACCCAATTTCATGGTAAAGGGGTATGCATGGCAACTACTCCACTACTACTAGGTCGCCACTACTCCGACCCCCCGCCCTAGGCTACAAACCTCAGACCTGCCCCACTGCCCTGAGGCCCAAAACCTGAAAACTACACATTCTCCTCCCCTTGCCCTGAGGTCTAAAACCCTGCCTAAAACCCTGCCCCGTAACATACACTACCCCGACCCCCTCTCACAGCTGCGCTGTCCCTAACCCTTAACATACACTACCCAACCCCCTTCCACCCCGCGCTGTCTCTTAAATTACCTCAACCCCTTTCACTGCCCTTAGGCCTAAAACCCTAACCCCTAATTTAAAAAACTACCCCGACCACCTCCCTGAACCCTAAAAACTACCCCGACCTCCCCAAAGCCCTAACAACTACCCCAAATACTCATTCCCCGTCCCCTGCCCTGAGGCCTAAAACCCTGCCCCTTAACATACACTATCCCAACACCCTCCCACCCCTGCGCTGTCCCCAACCCTTAACATATACTACCCCGACCCCCTCCCACCCCTGCGCTGTCCCTAAATGTACCCCAACCCCTTCCACTGCCCTTATGCCTAAAATCCTAACCCCTAATTTAAAAAAACTAAACGACCCCCCTGAACCCTAAAAATGACCCCGAACCCCTAGCCCTGAAAACTACCCCAACCCCCCCCCACCCTGAAAACGACCTCCCAGCCCTGAAAACTACCACCCCCAGCCCAGTCCCACTTACCTCACTGCGTCCTCTGGCTCTCTTCCTGACAAGGTCTTCCTACTTCCACCCAGCAGCAGCCAGCAGCTCGCGCACTGCCTTAACCACGCATATGCATGGTTAAGGCATATGCATGTTTAAGACAAGCGTAGTTACGCTAACGATGTCGGAACATGCGTGGCTGAGGCTGTGATGTTCTGACTGTTTCCAGTTAGATTCTACTGTGAGACAGGGGGCTGGGGGCATTGGTGAAATAAAGACACCGGTCTCCTAGGCCTCGCCTGCTCCTCCATGCTTTATTCACAAGGTACAATTAATTTTGCCATTATGACATCTCTCCTTTGAAGTGGTGGGGTTTTCAGAGCTGTGCCAAAATACACATAGAGATCGAGGTCTATGTACCTTGCAGGCCTCCACTCCTGATTTCACAGCTGGTAGCAATGAAGTTCAGACCCAAATCCCACCAATATTAATGGGACTGGGTGTCTGTGACTTACTGCGAACAGCTCCTCTGGGAGTGTTGTGTTGGTGCATACACTGCGGTGTAAATTCCTGGCAGTGGCATAGGTTTAACACTGGGCAAATACAGCATTGTGCAGTGGCAGCTCCTTCGAGAGGCAGAGGAGCATCGTCCCACTGCTTGACAGCAGTGTAGTAAAGGTAACATAAAATTATAATAACTTGATGTTATTATCATTTTATTTTGTCCTGCTGCTGCAGCTTTGCGGGCAGGGCGGGGCTGCTCTGCTCTCAGAGCAGGGGCGGGGGAGGAGTGGTGAGTGCATCTGTAAAGTGCGCATGAATGTTTGGCCGTCAGTCTCGGGCCGACCAAACATTCATGCGCACTTTGCATGTTCTCCATCCAGGCTGTATTGCAGCCTAGGTGGAGAACTTGCTGAGGCTCCCACTGCCTGTCTGAGCACCGAACCACGGCCCTCAGACCATTCACAAAGCTTCACTGCAGCGCTGTGATTGGCTATGGGGAGCCTAGGTCTGCTTTCTGTTCCCGCCGGAGCGAGGGTCTACGGAGGAGGGACACAGCGAGGAAGTGACAAGAAGGTAATTTTTTTTTACACTGCCCCCCCCCCGCACGCCTCAACCCCCTGCCCCTGCCCCTGCCCCCCCGATCCGTGCCGGCATTGTGTTTCGAACCACTCAGTTGACATATATTGCCTCGACACTCAAAAGGACTTCACCGAAGCTCCTGTCTTATGGCAGAAGAAAGAAGCCTACGCTTCAAGCATTTCTAATGGTCAATCCTAGACTAAAATGGCTTCAGATAGTAAACACATTTATCCCTTGTTTTCCACCAGACTCATTATTAAAGTGGGTTTTAACAGCTTGTCATAATTCTGAATAAGCCTATTCTTTGTTGTCAAACGTGTTTTATTAGCCTTAAAGGGTCTCGTATATCTTATGTTGTCTATTATTTTGATTAATATCGTAGGCCAAGACAATTAACATTAAATTACTTCACCCTTCTCCGTGTTGATCTCATTTTACAATATCAGCTCATGTAAATAACATAATGCATCGAGTAATAACCCTCATCTTGCTCGCTTCAGTGAAGCGAGCATCTCTGTTAATTACCATTAAAACGATGAATTTTCAAAGAAATTCTTCTTTAGTGCTCATGAAACATGTCATGGTGGGTAGAGAGAGCTGTCATTTGATAACAGATTAGGGACGACACAGACATAAGCATTTAGGCGTCCCTATGGTACCCTGCCAAAGCTATCATGTGTAAAGGGACATTAATTAAGGGATAAAAAAGTGCTCTGCCTGTTGGATACGTTATCTTTTAGGCAGCCTAAAGCCAGAATACCTTCAAAATGTCACTGCCCATTGCGCAAAAGTGATAAACATTTATTGGTATGGAGGGGAACGAGGCAGATTTTGAAATATGAGTTTATTTACTGGAAACATGGCTTATGAATTTTTTTTAAAGCTTTGGGACAGTGTTTCTAAACATCGGAGTTTGGAATTTTTTTGTGTGCAAATTTTAAGAAACATATTGAAGATATTAAACATACACTTTATAGAATTAACATAAGAATATGAATGAACTATAGCTACCGATGCTGTCTAAGCTTTCGTACATATCTTAACGTTTTGGTTAATTTAACTGTCCATAACTTTTCTGTTTTGAAATGATTTTAGTTTCGTATTTTAATTATGCATTTTTTGGGTTATTTTATGTTCAGTGACTTTCATCTTGGTTATTGTCTTGTTAATTATTTTATTTTGTATGGTTTACTGTTTGCTGTACTTAAAAGCTAGTTCCTTGGAATTGGTTACACATTGCAAATAATAAACAAGAACAAACATAAAATAAATTGTACTGTACAAACTACAAACTAAATCACCTCAAGAAGCACTTCTGTGGCAAAACAAAAAACAGGTGGGGAATCCGACACTCAGAGGTAGGGGAGCCAGGGAAGATACAAATTGCTATGACGAGTAGGGTCAAAGGGGGGCCATTCCCGCATGAATCCTGATTCGGGTACAAACTCCAGTTTGCAGCTAAATCATGTTCCAAGAATTGCGAAAATTACCACACACTGCAGTTCTGCATGCATAATTGTCACCTGGGGAAACTATGGCTAAAGTTTTCTGAAGAAAAAGCATAACTTTCTGAGGAATATATATTCCCTTTTAAAGTCGTTAAACATGTGGTATTATGGTATTCTCTATTTTGAGGTGTGAAACTCATAATGATGTGGCAATACCATACCCAAAATTAATCATGTGCAGTATTACTGCACCGAATAACAGAGCACTCAGAATGAGGCCAAAGCATGGGAAAGTCTTTGAGTCGCTGTGTAAAGGGCAGATGGGGACAGCACGGTTGCTAGAAGAGAAATATTTTTGGGAATTTTCTTAATTAGATAAGGTGAAGGTGGTTTCTGGTGTGCAGAGACATATTGTGACAGCACCTGAGAGACATGGCTTTTAAGCGTTTGTGTTGTCATCCATCTGTGGCTCTAGGTGTTTCAAGGAGGTGCAACTTGGCAGATCTCCAAGGTGTGTTTGGTATGTGTGGTGTCTTGTGCTGGAGCTGTGGCTGACAGACCTCAGAAGTATACCAGCGTGAATTTGGAAGACAACCTTACTGCTGGGAAAACAAAAAACAGAGTTTGCAAGATCGGGCGTTTTTCTCACAACATCCAGTAATAACTATCTTGCAATGCCGATGAGCCTCTATTTTAGAATATTGACTACTAAAACATATATTTCTACAAAAATATTGTAGCCAAAATATCGGCACCCAAAATACTGGGGAGGTACACAAGCATATATTTGCTATTCTTACCTCTACAAACCTTGAAAATACATATATCATCAAGAAAGATATTTGAGTAGCATTAAGTATAGTAAACCTACATTTACCAATATATATGACCTTGGTGATATCTTGGTTGTCAATATTTTTCATATGATATTTTTTGTAGTACAACAGGAATAGGGTAGGGCGGAACTTGCGGAAATTGACTCCATGGAATTCTGCAGAGTTACATGAAAACTCAGCGAGATTCCACAAAGCTCCTCCAACAGGCGTAAATAGGCACGTTGCCCTGCTTGAGCTGTGATTTAGCACCAGGAACATATTCAGTGCTGCAAAATGAGTGCTAATGGCACAAAGCGGTACACCAGAGGGCGCAGCTACTTAAGTAGATTTTGCTGCCACCCGAGTAGATTTTGTACACTAGTGGCAGCATTCTGACTGTGAATGATCGCAACCACCTGTGACTACCCACGTTAGAAAAAATCTCACCGGATGTCCTCCTGGGGACCGGTAATCAAGCTAGGGGACACCAATCCTCGCTTGTTGACTTACCAGTCTGGAGCTGTGCGTGAGAAAAAAATTCCACCACATGGTGATTGGCAGAATTTGATCGGAACTCCACATTACAAGAGTAACACAGTCGCCAAAATTCTGCTAATTCCTAAGCAGAATGAAATATTTCGCCCACCCCTAAATATGAAGTAATTGATATTCTTGTACCAGACCATGGATTTCATTGATGTGGAGCTGTCATTGAGCACAACCAGTAATGAATAACCTTCTTTATATGTCACAGAGGCTGCGCTGTTTACATGGATTGATTTTTTTTTTTTTGAGATGGGAAGTGATGCTGCTAGCCCTAATCAAACACTCCTTCATCTCATTTGTCACAAAACTCTGAAATACTGTAATTTGAATGATTGGTCCAAGCATTTCGGTATTCAGATTCACAATACCGCAATTCCAGAGACATTCCACACATTATTAAACAAGGTGTTTGAACACAGATACCAAATACAAATCATGGCACAAATTAGAGTAATAAATAAAAGCAATTATTTATACAACATTGTATTTACATGCAAATGAAATTAGCAAACGCCTCATGATCTGTGGTTTATAATTACTGAGAAGTAATGCAATAGACATGCTGCCATTAGCTCTTTTATTAACCTCCACTAGCCTGTGGATGAGGAGACCATGTTTCCTTCCAAAGTAATTAATTGCTGCAGGGCTGGATGATCCATCGTTTGGACAGATTGCCACATCATTTTAAAACAATTCTGTTTCGCTAAATTTCTCTAATAGGCCTGCTTGCCAAATGATGAGCCTATAAAAACCAAAGATAATGCAAATAAATACCCCAGCAAAGCGAACACCATATTATTATGATGTGATTGGATCTCCTGCCTGTCAAGAAGAGTCAGGGGTAAAAGGTAAAGGCTGATGTGCACTGTCATGAATTGATAGAACTACACAATTGATTCTCCACTCCCTTGGCCTGTTGGTGCGGGAGAAGATGTGCTCCCAGGAGCCATAGCACACAATGGGCATTTGCACCCGCTTTTTGCCTTCCCGTGGCACTTTGGTATTACAGAAGGGAATGTGGATGCTTGCATGGCCTCTTCTATTAGATGGATCACAGCAGCAAAAAATATACATAGGTACAATTACAACAGTTGTAAGTGGACATGGCTCATACAAATGTGGGAATAACTTTAATATTGTGCCCATATGTATTTCTGATGTAACCATAATCAAGTCATCAGGAGGTAAACTGATTTGCGCCAATTATGAGGTAGTGCAAAGTCAGTATGGCATCCAAGGGCATCCTTTGCAAAGGGCCACTTTGGTCCCATGGTTCTACGAGTGAAGGCTTAAGTCACACTATGCACTCCCTTGCAGGATTCCCCATCGCCTGTTAAAATGAGACTGGTAGCTCTGACTCTGGAAAATGGAGCTGCAGTTTATAACCATCACTTCCTTTACTGAAGGGCTCTCCTCATATAGGCAGGAACTGTGAGAATTTGTTGCTGTGCCAGGTTGTAAAGAGTAGATAGATAATACAGCCCCAAGCCTGTAAATCTGGGAATCTGGTGCCAGTGTGCACCGTTCCATTAATTCACGAGTAATTTGGAAACATGAACCATGTCACGGGGTGCTGTAGGCCATTTTATCCTCATGTGAAACTCCCAGTGCATTGCTCAAAGGCAGGTGTACCCTACAGACTCCCTCCCAAAGGCTAACCCTGGGAATGTAATACCTGTGCCACAGGCTAAAGCAATTTGCTGCCTTTTTCAGAGATTGAATCATTCAGTTATTTCTTGTTCCTTTTATAATGAAGGGGTCAGGTCAAGGGGAGTCTTTCATTTGCATATCAGCATGCCTAGGGAATTGAGGGATTAGTCTATTTTCACTACAATGCCACTAGGAAAGCAGCCATATATTTTGTGATTACACAAATTCCATATTGCAGCAATTGGAAGGCAAATGGCACAGAGTATCAACAATTCTAACAGTAATAGGCCTTAATTTGGGTCTCTACAACAGCAATAGAACAAAGCAGAATATTCAGTATGCATTTGTAGTAATAGACCTCTATCTTTCCTGTACTTTTAGCTGCTTATTGAATTTAATTGGGAAATTATTGTGCTCAAGAGGCACCTTTTAGTGACACTAATATAATATAAAGATGATTAATGTCTAGCATTCAGTCATTAAAGCCCATCCACCCCCGCATAAACAAACTCCTTGGGTAAAGACCCCATGGTCTGCTGTCCTCTGAAAAGCATCCACCTTAAGGGACGTCACAAGCCATGTTACTCTTCTACCTCAAACGTCTTGAACATCTTGGTCATTCTGTCGTTCCTGTCTCTTGTATTCACAATTGGCTTCTGACCTTGAAGGACAACTTTCTCAAACTGGCATCCCTTCTGTGCATAATTTCCTGTAGGCAGGATTCCATGACAGCACTCTTTCAATATGACGCCTCCACTTCTCACCGGATGGTGTGGTTTTCGGCATCTTGGCTCACATCAACCGCAGCACATTGCCCCACCACCCCACTGCTCTCTCAGCAGTGCACACAGTAAAATCGAAAATGATAATTAAACAATTTTATCATCATTTGTTTTTTCTTTGCTGTCACTGAGCGATTCTTGGGGGCAGGGTCATTCTGACAGCGAGTCAGCAACAGGGAGGAGGATTGGTGGGCACTAAGTGCGCATGTTGGCTTGGCCGGCCATCTTATGATGGCCAAACCGACATGCTTATTCGCCTTTCTCCAACCCAAGCTGTGTTGCACAGCTGTGTGGAGAACATGTACGGGCTCCCAGTCCCTGTCTGAGCCCCAAACCAAGCCACTCAAACCAATCCTGGCACTGCTCTCATGGTGATAACAGCATTATCAGCAAGAGAGCAGCATCTGGATTAGTCATGGGGTGCCTGGGAGCCTGTGCATTGGCTGCTGGGAGTCGACACGAGCAGAGGAGGAGAAGACCAACGAGGCGGCGGCCAGAAGGTAAGTAATTTTTCTCCCTCACGCTGCCCCCCCAGTTTGCCTTCACAGTAGCCGCCACTGATCAACCCAGAATTTACACTTATTTTTTGCGCTTCACAGCAATGTGTGTGGTTTCCTGCCAGGCTGTAGGCTGTCCCTATTAAAATCTAAGATTTCCTCTTCAATGAAGCCAGGGAAGTCTCCATTTTTAGGTCGAGCATTCGAGACCTCTTGTATATACTTTAGTATATACTTATATGTGTATGTACTTTGTGGGCTCTGGAGATCAGCCCTAGGACTTGTCTGCTTCCGCTTAGGGACTTTTTTTCTGTTCAACTGCCTCTATTTAACTGTCTTGATAGAAAACGACCAGTAGAGGTCAGTAAAATACCAGAATTGCTTTCTGCTGAGGGACTTTTTTATTTTTCTAGCAACTGCCTCTATTTAACTTTCTTGATAGTAAACGACCAGCAGAGGTCAGTAAAATACCAGAATCACTTTAGCATTCTCTAGATTCCAGTCCATAGAAATGGTCTTCCACGAGCACCCGTAGACAATAATATTTTTTTCAAATCTTGTATTTTCAGTGATATGACCACCGAAGGCCCTGATTTTATATTAAAAACAGAGCTTTGGACTATACCACTTCCCGCTGAAAGGCAATATTTCTCTCCATGTGTTCCCATACCTGGCGTGTCACGCAGTTTGGTGCTTACTTTCCCTCCATGTTAAAGAACAGTAGATGTTTCAGCACCCAGGCTAATGTGCTGCATAGCGAAATACATATAAGGTCCCAAAGGCGAGACCGATTGCATTGCAAATGCTTGTCGTTGTTAGCTTTCAAGCTCACTTTGGTCTCTTCTTCAGGCAGCTATGACAGATACAACGAAGACAGATAACTTTTTTATAAGCAAGAGCTATTGCATTTTGACGGTGTGTACGAGTTTTGAGAAAAGAAGAAAAATAAGAATGGCTGCTGCTGTCACCTTCCATCAGAAGTTGATTTAAAGCTCTCTAGTTTTCTCACTTCCAGAAAGCATTTTTGGAGGAAGCTGACAGCAAAACAATTGCAAATTGCTCCATCGTAGACCTCATTTTAATTGCTAGGCTGTCTTGTTAATAAAGGGAAATCACAAACAGTGCGGAATTCAGTATTTCGGAAGACGTGTTGCCATTCTAAAGTGAGGGCGGGGCAGCGACCCCCATGTGTGCCCCTTCTTACCTTGCAGCATAGGGGATACATTCTCTTTTAATATGGTTTTGAATCATTAAGCTCTCCAGTTAGCTTCTCCAAGCAATCAAACTACAAAATATTGCATTAAAATTTAAACCTCCAAAAGTATGCCATAACGCTGAGCCAGCCGCTCTTCCCCCTCAATAAGGCTATGCATTTTGTTCTTTAGGGGCAATAACATTTTACCCATCAAACTCAATGAAAAAAACAACTTGCTGAAGGTTTGTGTTATAGCCATGGGTGATTTGAATTGCTGTAAAAAACTAATTAGTTCACCAGAAGAAACATTTCCTGGAGTGATAAACGAGGTGAACACAGTTTAGTGTACAAGGATTTATGATGGATTAAAGATGACATTGAAACTTAAAACATAAGAGGAAAATAGAGCCTGGAATAGGAGTAAAACATCGGAATAGGGGCAGCACAATTATTTTTATATACTCATATATTTGTCAAAATATTCTAATTGTCAAATTAAGTTGCCATGCGCAATGCTTCTATTGATAATACAATTTTTAAAATCGTGTAAGGAATCGGTGCTTCATTATTTTTACCATTTTTTACTGCCAGTTTTCTTCGTATTGATTTTAGATTTTTGGTATTGCAAGAGTTTTGATATCCTTCTTGTCTTTTAAATATATCCATGTTGGGGGGCATGGCCGAGCTGAAGATGGTAGCATCATGTCCACCATTTACACAGTGGCTTAGCTAGCCACCTTGCCGCCGGTGGCGGTCCCTGCCTTTGCCGCCCGCGGGGCGGCCGTAAGAGCAGGGGAGTGCTGGCGATTTACCTGCGATTGCCGCCCACCCCTTGCTATGCCACTACATTTACAACATTCTGCAGAATACTTGAGCACAGGGAAATTGTAACAGCGAATCTCCCTTTGCTAAGGCACCCAGAACGATGGCTGCCTCTCGATGCTATGTGATACAGCCGGATTGAGATGGATGGGAGCAGAATCAATGGAGGGCCATATATGGCCTGTGAACAAGTTGGCGGCACCCTTGAGTGCTGTTTTTAGCCCTCTGGGAAAGGAGGCTGAGCATCATGGACTTGTCGAAACACCTGGTCTCGTTGTGGGCAGCCAGCGAGGGGCCGCCATTGGTGGATGCAGGGGTTTAAGTGGGCCGGGTCTCACCAGTGCTGAGCACCGGCAGTTTTTTAAAGAGGGCCTTAAAACGGGTTTCTATCGGGCTCTGTTTTGTGCCCTGGCACAGGCGGTCCGTTTTTTTCCGGACTGCTGTGACAGCAGGCACATTGATGTGCACATGCTCACACTGCTCACTTCTCACTAGTGGAGAAGTTACGGCATGATGTCATGCCTGGTGAGCATTGTAGGGAAGGAAATCCTTTAAAGAGAGTCATTTTCTCTCTGGATTTCCCTTCTCTTTTGAAACTCAGGAGCAGCAACATTGTCGTGGTGTCACCAGGGCTTTAAGTGGAAGCTTTTTCAATATTATATACAAGCCATAGTTGCTGCTTATTTTTCTTATGCAACTAACAACCATTGAAAAAGCCAATATTCCTCACTTGTTGTAGGTATGAGGTTACTTGTTGTATCATATATCTGGATGCAATGACAGAAACAGCAAAATACAAGTCGGGCGGCACACCATGCTAAGTACAGATTTTCAGCTTACTGTGTTTTTAAGCCACACCCTTAATTATATTGGCCATGCCCCTTTGAGAGACCCCCCCCCCCCAGTTTTTTCATCCCACTTGAAGCCCTGAGTGGATGCAAAAAGCTGAGGCCCCCCAATGACAAAAAAATAGCCTGAGGCTGGAATGGAGGGTGTGGCCATGCTGACACTGGAGGAGACATTGGGGCATGAGCTGGACTGTGGGATGGCCGCCTGACCAACAAGAGTGCAAGTGAGGTGGGGACAAACACCTATGGTGCTCACCTGGAAGGTCAAGGAGCGCAGAATCTCACCAAAGGTGAGGTGGGTCAAGGAGAACGCACTGCGAACTGAACTGGGCTGGTGGATTACCACCAACTCTAGGATATAACTAAGCAGGAGGGCACAATGAATTGTTGTACCTAAATGGAGGACCTGAGAGACTAACATGCCAGCGGGGCGGAGTGGTCTAATGAAGGATGGAGATCACCCAGCATGCACATCCTGGGCTAGTGAGGTCCAAACCACATGGGAGAAGTTGACTAAAGGCAGTTCCAATGCCAGCATGTAACCCTGATATGGGTTGCTTTTTGACACCTTCCCCCCGCATCTGGTGAAGGACTTTCTTCTCTGCCTCAGTTCTACTTGCCAGTGACTCGGGGGTCAGTGCCCAAAAGGGTGAAACCACAGTGGACACAAGTGTGGACTTTCACTGCAGCATTCTCCTCCACCCTCCAGGGCTGCTCCATTACCTCCCTCTGCTGGACCTGTGCTGCGCTTTGGACTCAGGCACTACTGCTGGATGAGAGCGTGGTGCATGGTTTGAAGTGGATATGACTGCCTCTCCGGACCCCCAAATCAAAGAGGATTATCTAGCGAGATTTATAGGCTGATAACAGCAAGTGGGGTGGGATGAGGGGAGGGGTGCCAAAAAGAAAAAAAGTTGTAGACACTGCAGCAGGGTTGGACCCCCTTCAATCTCATCCGCACACACAGATAAAGCTGACCATTGTGGAATGAGAGCTGACTGATATTTGTAAACCAAAGAATACATAAGGCCAAAGAACAAGACTCCACATCAACTGAACAAAAAGATGGGACCATTTCTGACACCTCAACTTGGAATCAAGAACCCACAACACACCCACAAATGGATCAATTGGAGAAGATACTGCAGGCTAGCCGTGATACAAGTTCACAGTCCAAACCAAAACAGACTTGTGGCACTTGAAATGGGTCTGGAGAGGCCCAAACACAAGAAACTACCTGACCAGATGGCTGAGACCAAATCTACAGATCGAACCAAGGAGACTGCAAGACAGGGCAGAATATGTAGGAGGGTGCTGAAATAGCAATATTAAAAGATTCTTCGGGCTACTGGAAAAAAAACCACAAGTGTCAAATAGAGTTGGGTGGAACTCGGGAAGTTTCACAATATGGAATTCCGCTGAATTACATGAAAACTCCACAAGATTCTGTGGAGTTCTGGGCGGAAATCGGCACGTTGCGCTGCGTGCATTGATTTTTAGCACTGGGAGCTTGTTCTGTGCTGCAAAATCAGCACAAATGACACCCTGCGGTGCACCAGAGGGCACGGCTTCTTTGCTGACACTCGAGTATATTTTCTACTTGAGCAGCAGCTTTTTCACTGCGAACGGTTGTGATCGCCCACTTTGGGAAAATCTCACCCAGTGCCCTCCTAGCATCAGAAAATCATGCCAATTCTCTCTCGAGCTCTTAAATTTACCGTTGGTAAGCCGCATACATGAAAAACCAGCGCCACGCTGCGGTTGGCAGAATTTGGCTGGAAATCAATGCAGAGTGGCCAAGACTCCACTAACTCCACCGGGGGAGAGGGATTTATCGCCCACCCATAGTGTCGAACTGTACTTGGAAGGTGACTGAAAAAGAATGTTATCCCTGGTAGTCGCTCAAAACACTTCATACTTAAAAGAGCGCAACTCATGCCAAAATGGCAGTCCCCAACAGGAGCCTCTCCCAAGCCACTAGTGGCGAGGCCCCTCAATTTCTGAGATAGGGATAACGTCCTACAAGTAGCCAGATGACATGTCTCCTGGGAAGCGGGAAGAAGCAAGTGTCTGATCTTCCTTGATTGCACTACACAAGTAACACGTAAACTCAGCTGTTTTCTGGAAGTGAGAGAACTAGTCAGGTATGTGGGACTGAAGTAAGGGTTGATCTACCCAGCTAAAGTCATAGTGGTAGCTGAAGACAAAACCCATTTCTTTTCAGAGCTGGCAGAAGCCCTGATCTGGTTGGATGACAGAGGCCATCCAGTTGGAAGCATGTGCTCCCGAAAGACATGAAATGGAGCAGAAAATGGAATAAACAAAGACAAACAACAGGCCTCACAAAGGAAAAGGTGGTGAGCCAAGGGGCCAGACTGGGGGTCAGACATGCTGCATAGATGAGACTACAGTGGATACTATCCAGCAGTGAAAACATGCGTTTGGAGAGGACTCCATTGATGACAACTGACGCTATTACTTTTGCTGTAAACCGGTGATGAGGCACATGCACTAAGCATGTCACAACAGAAGGGCACCATGGAGATGACCTCCAACAGGTGAGACCTACTGGGGTCTGCATGAACGAAACAGCTAGCCGCATTGTCGCGAAGAACTGAAAGCACCGGATGCTGACCTGCTTGCCCCACAAATGGGGCTTTTTTTCTTTTCTATTTTTGTTGCCCTCATTATTGAGGCACGCATGTTGGGATTGAAATAAACAAGCAAAAGGTGACTGTATTGTTTGAAGTGCTTATTGGTTGGGAGGAGTTGACAGCACTGACTGGGGATGGAGAGTTGGGAAAACATATGGTCCAGATATTATCTCATGGTGGGATACACAGGGTTGGTGTGGATGCCAAGTTGCTCCACTTTTACCGTAATCACCTAGGCAATTGCTATGTATGCAGACACCAGGGAGGGAGACAGCGATGAAAGTACACGTGGAGAAGTTAGACACCAACAAGAGCCTGGTTAAGAGAGACATATATCTTCAGATGTAGAATCGGTGCAGTTGTATAACCGTGAATATGTGGGGACTAGGCATGCTAATCAAGAGATAGAGCATCCAAACATCCTGAAGCAACATAAGGGTCTGATTTAGATCACGGCGAAAGGGTTACTCCGTCACAACGGCCATAGATATCCCATCCGCCGAAATGTAAATCCCATCAGAGATAATGGGATTTATCTTTCGGCAGACGGGATATCCATCACTGTTGTGATGGAGTAACCCCTCCCCCAAGATCTAAATCAGGCCCATAGAAAGATATCTGTAGTACGCCTGCAAAAAATATATCTTATTAAGGCTTCAATAGATAAACTGCAATAGAATTGGCCGAGATTAACTGTGGGTAAAACTTACTCTCCTTTCTCAAGGGGGTACTATATTCTGCATAGTCCTAGGGATAGCCAAAGGGGTCCCATACAAAATAAAGACAAGCTACATCGATGCTGAAATCAGAATCACAATAATGGAAGGTACACTAAAGGTGAACCTCTGAAAGCGGCAAGTATATAAGTCCCAAACACTGCTCAGGCAACATTTTTCAAATTGCACACTCTAGAATCAATCAAAACCCACCAAACAATGTGTCTCTGGAGAAGTGACTTAAAGTGACTTAAATTATTTACATGACATCGAGAAAGATAGATCAACCCCTCTTTTACAGGAAATGCAGTGCAAAGGAATCTCAATTGAATTTAACATATGGGCACAACTGTGGAACTTAGTGAATGATTGGTGGGAAATGCACCTTAATGACTGCAGAATACTCTAGTTACTTTCCTAGACATGGAATCCACACAAAGCTAGGTATGTTTCTAGGGGGATGAGCCTGCAGCAGAAACTAACAAGCACAGGGTACCTATGTTGCACAGAGTCAGATTATAACCCACTTACCATGGTAATATGGGGTAGTGCAATACCCCCTCCACCTATGTGGTGCCTCTAGACAACAACATTAGAAGATGCCCCTTTTCAAGCTTCAACAGGAGAAAGCATAGATCTCTACTTTCAGGAGAATTAACTCCCAGCACAAAGCACTGTACTAGAGTGGGTTACATTTAAGGTAGTATTAAGTGGTATGATGACCAAATACAGTAATTAGTGACAATATTAAGCAAACTCTCAACAGTGACAGCAGATTCTAGAACTAGAAATCCAAAGAGACCAACAGTATGTACAATGATTAGTCATGGCCAGGAAGAACCATGACACAAGTGGAATTTATCTGGAATGTTGGCTACAAAGAGTGAACAGTCAGGCAATACAATGAGGTTGACAAGCTCAAGAGACTACTAGCCTAGATGGGAGCGGCTGAGATCCCTAGGACTGTCAGATGTGCCATGCGCATGGAAAGATATGAAGCTCAATAATGCCTTCACCAAATACAACACCATTTGGTAGCTATGCCATTAATAATACAAAAGAGGTTGTTTAAAAAGCTAAATGGTTTAATATCTGACTAATAAGGGGCCAAGCAGAATGAGAGTATCCATCCTGAAAGCCCAGAGACCACTTTATAAGGGAAGGATGGGAGCTCCCAAGGTATTGGCATATTATTTGGTGGCCCAGCTGCAGTGGCTGATGAGATGGAAATGTGAAAATAAGGATCCGGAGGGGGTGACAAAAGTGGCCAGTGCTACAGGTGTCACAACGCACAAGATGATCTTGGGAGGCATAATAGTGAATTTGTCTCATCACAGGTCATTTCGTACAGCCAAGCAGTGGTGGAAGAGCTTCTTAAGGAAACAGGACAAAACAGAAGTGTACTTCCTAAATAGTCCACTATGGGGCCTTCCCAGTCCCAACATGTTAACGCTGACACAAAATAGAGATCCAGGGTCTGTAAAGGCCTTATACAAGTAGGGGACCTATACCATAATAGAGTGCTATACACATTTGATATAAACAGAGAAACATGGAGGATGGGGGCATGTTATTTTACAACAAATAGAACGTTGATGAGAGCAGTAAGACTAACCTGGGGCGAGGAGATGAATGAGCCATCCAAATTAGACACACTGCGAATGATTCTGATGCATGAATTAATTTGACGCAAAGTAACACTGCTGCACAACACTATAGATTGTGTCTACTGCATAAATATCACCATACTAAAGGAAAGTGAGGAGTACAAATTGTCAGGTAATTCCAAGACAAAGAATAGATAAACACTAAAACGTGTCCAGAGATCAACAATGCAGACTTAACCAATTCATTTATTTAAATCAGACAGGAAATGATCCTGGGCACAACCGATTGTTGCTCAAAGGGCCCACCAACAAAGACTTCTATCATATGGAATGGGAAGGTGCCCTAAATACACAATACTGGAAGAGTATAGTGTCTGTTACTACTGAAGGATAAGAGCAAAGACTAAACAAGACACCACTGAGGTGCATACTGGGCCAACTACACAGACCAAAGAAACCTCAAAAATGGTATGCAAGCTTGTTGATCCAGCCTTTATATTCGCCAATTCAGAATAGCCATGCATTGGAAAGAAAAAATAAGCCTGCCATCAATGCATGACTAGCTGATCTGAAAAAATGCTGAGATGGCGGAAATAATAGAACAACAAAAGTGAAGAGGTGGTGAATCCACTCATAATGACGGACATAATCTTACTAGCCATGGTATCAAAAATAGATAAACACCCTGCTTAAAATATTGGCCTTTCTAAGACTACTAGCCGGGATGTGCTTCTTCCACAGACACTGGGACAATTGGGGGGGCACATTTCTGGTGTAATATAATGCCCTACCCGAGAGGCACACACCTAGAACTTGCAAATAATAAGCATTGAATCTAGGAAGGAATTTGATAAGGAAGATGCAAGACAAAATACTGCAGCCCAGTGCCTAAGTGGGCAGAGTTATAGATGTCATATACATGAACGCACATAAAATTAGCTGGGGAAAGAGATCAGTCTGATCAAAGGTTAGTTTAACCTCGCTAACAATGTGAACTGATGGAGATGCATGTTTCTAGAAACAGATGGTATGAAACAATGTATTTGATCACATAACTCAATAAAGGGCAATTTAATAAATGTATACTTATGTTATTGCAGAAATGCTGGGCCTGATTCACAAAGGTAACTTACATTTTTGAGTAAGCATACACTTTTTAGTAAGTCTTCTACTTTTTGGTATTCACAAACTCTGGGCCTCATTTACAAGCCCATAGCGCCGTTGATGCATCACTTTTTTAATGCACCGGCGGCGCAATGGGCTTGCCAATATTTACAAGGCCACGTAAAGTCACCCTGCGTGACTTTTCATATCCTTGTAAATATGGGCCACTTTCACGCATAACTGTGCATGAAAGGAGCATTCCATGGGTGTTGCTGTGGGTGTTCCCACGCAACATCCATGGACGTGCCGCATTCCCAGATTTACAATATTTTGTAAAACTGGGAATGCGTCAGAATCCTACGCCTCCCCGGGGAGTTGTAGGATTGGCGCAATGAGGAGAATTACTTTTATAGAACAGGAAGTAAGAGATATTTGGCCTCCTGGCGAATGGCAATGAAGGTGAAGCAAGATGTTTTTTTACAAGCATGCTTCAGAACTTTTCAATATATAATAATAGACTCTAGATGTTGTTGCTCCTACATTAGAAAGAGCACATAAGCGAAAAGAAAAGCATGAAAAAATTAACTAGAACTAGCCATACATGTTTACAGTGCACATTATTCATTTAAAATGGTATGTACATTTGCAGCATCATTGCTCATTATAGGGCAAAATTGTCACTCCTCTAGCGTAATCTAGTGGAATTTCCGGCATTCACGTTACACTTGTTACATGAAATTCCCAAAATTATACGAATAAGCAATGTCACAGAATTCCAAGTCTATTCTGTTAGATAGTCCATTGTAGGAGCATGAGAACAACATGAGTGAACAGAACAAGAGCAGCTTCTTATTGTTATGCTTTTTCAGTGACACATTTTGGGCACGATGCATTTTGTACTAAAATATACCACTAAATGCCAGATTTATATTTTGCATACTTTTGTGTAATTTTCTGAAATTTCACATAATTTTCCAAAAGTAATTTCATACACTCTTAGGGCCTCATTTACAAGCCCATTGCACCACTCGTGTGCCACTTTTATTGATGCACCGGCAGTGCAGTGGGCTTGCCCATATCTACAAGGCCACGTAAAGTCACTCTGCATGACTTTTTTTAATGACCTTGTAAATATGGGCCCCTTTCACGCATTACTGTGAGTGAAAAGGGGGTTTCATGGGTGTTGCTGTGGGTGTTCCCACCGCAACATCCGCAGAACTTGACACATTCCCAGATTTTCAACATTTTGTATAGCTGGGAATGCGTCAGGGGAGGTGTAGGAGTGGCGCAACGAGGAGAAATACTTTTATTTCTCCTCATTTTTTTCTCTATGTGCGCTGCATTCTGCAGCATGCATAGAAAGAGGAAAATGCCATCAATGATTGTTTTTGTGCAGGAAGGTGCTCCTTCCTGCACAAAAACAATAATCTTTGCAATGCAGGCACCCTTGCAACATAAGGCAAGGGTGTCTGCATTGGCGCATGGCTGCGGTTTGTACCCTGGCACAGGGGAGAAGGACAGGAATGCACGATATTTTGTAGATATGGTGCATTCCAGCCCTTTTATTATGACGCACAGCAGTGCAGCAGGAAGGCTTGCTGCGCTGCCGTGTGCCAAAATATAGTAAATGAGGCCCATAGTTTTGAGTCAGGAGTGAGGGTTTTTAGAGCTCTATTCTATTCTGCAATATTTTGTCGCTTACTGCCACACCACACATAGTCTTGAACAAAATCAAACATGCTGTCAAAATAATACTTCAATTGTTTTATCTTTGATGACAAACTTGTGATGCGGTATGACAGGGCTCGCCATGCAACTGGCTTGCTTCAAGGATCAGTGTTATTGGCCTGCCAGCTATAGAGCTGTTTTACGATTAAAAAACTGCACTTATTTATAGATCTGACAATTTAGTGAAAGTGCCATGTGAGTAAATGTTGTAAATTGAAGATGTGTTGTCCTTAAGAAGGCTAGTTTAGGGTTCCATACAGAATCCATCTGCTTCCAGAAGCTAGAAAGCACAGCACCAGACTAGAAGGCGCAGCATCAGTCTAGAAGGCGCAGCACCAGTCTAGCAGGAATAGCACCAATCCGGGAGGCGCAGCACCAGTCTAGAAGGTGCAGCACCAGTCTAGAAGTAATAGCACCAGTCCAGGAGGTGCAGCATCCGTCTAGAATGCGCAGCAGTGGTCTAGAAGGAACAGCACCAGTCCAGGAGGCGCAGCACCAGTCTAGAATGTGCAGCAGTGGTCTAGAAGGAACAGCACCAGTCCAGGAGGTGCAGCACCAGTCTAGAATGTTCAGCAGTGGTCTAGAGGAGCAGCACCAGTCCAGAAGATGCAGCAACAGTCTAGAAGGAATAGCACCAGTCCAGAGGCTGCAGCAGCAGCCTAGAAGGAATAGCACCAGTCCAGAATCTGCAGCAGCAGTCTAGAAGGAATAGCACCAGTCCAGGAGGTGCAGCACTAGTCTCGAATGCACAGCAGTGGTCTAGAAGGCGCAGCATCAATCCAGGAGGTGCAGCAGCAGTCTGTAAATTACGTGCTAGTTCAGCATGTTATGCTAGAAAGTAACATGTATGGGATGGCTGTAGACATTCTGTGATAGAGGCATTATGTACCCACGGACACCCCATATAATACCATCTGTATTTGTTGCAAGGTGTTGTAACATTTATATAGCATTTGCTACCCTTATGTTGAATGCTGAAATGCTTTCCTACATGGGTAGCATACTACACTGTTTAGGGTGTGTGATTGGGAGGGTGTTGTTTTTGTTTTGATCTTATGTGTCTTAGAAAATGGCCCTCTCTGAAGGGTCACCCCAAACATTTTGCCTTCCTCCTCCTACTTTTCTGACCTTCTTCTTGTTGACTTTAGGACTCTGGGCATTTACCACTGCTGACCAGTGCTAAAAGTGCAATTGGTTTACACCTGTTTGGCATATGTAATTTACTTGTAAGTCCCTTGTAAAGTGGTATACCATATACTCAGGGCCTGTAAATCAAATGCTACTAGTGGGACTGCAGCACTGTTTACTGTCACTTCGACTTGGCATTTAAAATGTCTTGCCAAGCTTGCAACTCCCCTTTTATTACACATAAGTCACCCCTAAGGTAGGCCCTATGTAGGCTAAGGGCAGGGTGCTGTGCAAATGAAAGGTGAGACATGTACTGGTATGTTTTGCATGTCCTGGTAGTGATAAACAGCCTATTTCATTGATCACTACTGTGAGGCCTACTCCTCTCATAGGTTAGCATTGGGAATTCCTTAATACACTTTTAATCTGTGATTCCTCATCAGAGAAGAGTAGCTTTTTCATGTTTCATATGTTTGAAATGGTAATGACAAATCCCCTCCTTACTGGTACAGTTGGATTTAGCATTACTATTTTAGAAATGCCACTTTTAGAAAGTAGACATTTCTCTGTGCTTATGCAGCCTGTCTCCAATAAGCTTCTGGGCTGGGTGACAGCTACACTTTGTACATTCGCTCTAGACAGCCACAACACCGGAAGGATAGGTGTTTACATACATCTGCATTCGGATGGGCTTGCCTGGGCAGAATGGAAGGGAGGGGCTAGCACTTCACTTGAGGCAATGTCCTGTCCCCACAAAAAGGACTCATTAGTCCCCGCAGATAGCATGGCAGATAGGACTGGATTGAAAGGGATAATTGGCACGTCAGAGAGCTGCTTTGAAGTCACCCCCACATCAAAGGCACTTTTGGGTATAAATACTGGGGCTCTGACCCAATCAAATCAGACACTACTGGACTTGTAAATGAAGCTCTGCCAGAAAAACTGCTGTGCTGCTTAAAGGACTCAACTGGACTGATGATCTGGAAGGTCTGCTTTTCTGTTTGTTGCCCTGCTGCTCTCCGACTCTGCGGAAGGAGAGCTGGACTCTGCCTTCAATCCAAGATATTTACAAGGGCTTGTTGGCTTGCCACCTGTTGCTTGAGACTCGAGGTTATCAAAGTCTCTACCCGTGCTCCTGTGCCTAGCTCACTGGAAGTGGTCCAAATACTTGCAACATGGACTTCGATGCATCTCCTGTCTGCGTGTAGCAGGACTGGCATATCGACCCTGTTGCAGGAGTGAAATTGGCACATCACCTCGGACCCAGCACTTTGCCTTCAGAGATCGCCACCACTGCAGCTTAGTGAGATTGCCACATCCCCTCAACTGCATGGCAGGGGTCCAGCGCATCCCTCGATGTCTCTTGACTCCTGCAGTCATCTTCGGAACTGACGCATTGCCTTCAGTGTATGGAGAAGATCGACGCATCCTGCAGGCCTCGTCGCATCGCGCTGTTTGAGACCAGGAAAGGTACTTTGTTCACCGGAGCCTGCATGGGTCCTGTAGCCGGGCGCAACCCATTGTGGTTGGTCTGAACTTTGACTTTGCACGGTCCAGCATGACCTAAAGTAACCTTCTTAGTGCTACTTGTTTCTAAGGACTTTACTGCATTTATTCCTTTAAAATTGAATATCTCAACTTCTATACATTGGATTTTTTTTGTATTTACAATATAATAATCTATTTTTATAAACCGGTGTGGAGTCTTTTTGTGGTGCATTCATTGTGTTACTGTGTGTGGGGATGTATTGCACAAATACTTTACACATTGCCTCTTTAGATAAGCCTGACTGCTCTGTGCCAAGCTACCAGAGGGTGAGCACTGGTTATCCATTAGTGTGTACATAGCTTACCCTGACTAGAGTGGTGGATGCTGCCTGGCCTGTGTGCATACCTCAGCCAGACAGGAATCCCATTTCTAACAATGTGGCAAATACTTTTAGGTCATGCAGGATGACCAACAAGGTGTGGTTATCATGTTGTGGGATGCAGCACTTAGCAGTGTGAAGGATGAAGTGTGAATGATAGGCAGGCAGTTTATGGTTTTTAGTAATCTGGCTGCTGTGACCAGCTCTGCAGTTACCTTTAGGTTATTCTTATAGTCACAGTCCACTGAGCTGATCACTATGTATGGGTGTCCATTCTGAGATTTTTGTTCATGTTTAGGATCCTGAGCAGGCATTGGTTGGAGGGAGAGATGGTCTGTAAATCTGCTGCGATGGACCTTGTTACTATCATCCGTTATTTCATTGTGAATTTGAGATGTCAGTGAGAGGTCTTAGTATGTACTTAGTTGAGACGCGCAGTGGTGGATTCATTTAGCGTCCTCTAGTTGCCAGTGGGATGCAGTGGTGTTTACATCATAATTAAGGATTTGCCATTCTTGCAACATAATCCATCATCCTCTGCATTATTTGCAGATTTTATTTAAAAAAAATCTTCTAGTTCAAACAGATCAAAAGTTGGTAAAAATTGTATCAAACATGTGCAAAGCAGGGGTAGGCCATTTGTTGTTCAGTTGCTGATTACGCTTTGTAGCTGTTAATCTCAATTTAACGAGGTTAAACCTTTGCCCATACAGTGTTAACTTGTGTAAAGTGTCAAAATAGTGAATACTGCCTCAAAATGTGCTGCATTATTCTTCAGAATTTGACTTTTCTTGACGCATAATTTGGTCACCCTTCCACATAATTTGGTTTTCCTGGCTCATACTTTTAGTGGTCCTGCCTATATGCGAAAAGAGAGAGCCAGCAGCTTGCCCTCCCATCTAATCCAGAGACACTTTTCAGCAGGCAGTGTGTGCTGCTCTCTTCTTTACTATGCTTCCCATCCCAACCCGCACACATGTAAATTTACATTTGAACTAGAGGGGGACAAGTCACTGAAGGCTCGCGCCAGAGGCCTGGCTCTAGCTCAGCTCGAGGTCCTCTTGAACCCTCAATCCCAACACGAGCCATGCTTTCATGTGGCTTCTGTCTGCCAACACACCCTAATCTCTAAGAATTAAAAATAATACATATACCTTTGATCTTTAATAAAGGGGAGAAAAAGGTAGGCATCAAATGGCTGAATTTCATGATATTAAACCACAAACCCTGGAATCAATTCTGGCTTTCCTGTTTGATTAAATTGTGTGATCCCAGGCAAGTATTTTATTTCACTGAGCCACCCCTTTCTTCAGTACCAAACATGGGAGCACATTCAAGTAGTGAGAACAGGATGTAGAATGTACAAAAACCTCTTGTGTTTTATTTCATAAAATAGAATGTTTTTCTATATATTATAAGAATCTGGGCCACATAAGGTACAGAGGACAACGGACTTGCCTCTTAGTTCACTAATGGCATTGTCGTCAGTGCGAGGGGCGTAAATGTTTCTAAGTTTATGTTTATAAATGATCACTTTTCATATCTACTTCTCACAATGCAGGGATATAATCTGATGTAGTAAGGTAAAACTATTCTGCATGATAAACAGATACACTTTTGAATCTTGAGGAGATTTTTAAATATATTTGTACATGATGTTTGTTGCATGATTTACATGCCAGCTATTCTCAGGGTTCGGCTGTCATACGGGCTCTTAGAGCCAAGCCAGACCCTTGGCTCGAACCTGACTCGGCTCTCACTGCTAATTTGTTGGCTCGCCGACTTCTAACTTTAACTTTAATAGTGCTAGAGGGTGTAATATCCTATTGAAGTTAAAAATCATGATTACTATATAAAAGTGTGCATTTTGTGCACAACCTTGTCTACTCTTTGAATTGTGTTATGAAATCAAATCATTCTATGGCACATTAGGATCGCTGAAGCCTTTTGTGAGCCTGCGTTTTATTTGACATAAACGTTTGAAATTCCAATACTTATCAGTACATTACACAAACAAATGTTGAGCACAAATCTCTACATGTTATTTATGCTCTATATTGCCAGGGTGTTATTGGTGTTGTTAATCAATAAATCAAATTACTTTATTTCGACTTAAAAACCCGTCAAAGTATTCAACCATACATAAACAAATTATTATTAAAATTAAACACATGCAATTATAAAGTACCATAGATTTATAGTTGAGGTGCATTGTATCATCATCTTCAAAGGTAAATGTTGTCACTACAGTCTCGCAATCTCGCTACATTTCGTCACACAGTGCCCCTCATTGCTTACATACTAGAGGAACTACATCCTAAGGTTCTCGATTAGGCTGAGCGTAACCGCGAATAAAAACCTGTAAACATTGAATTCATGCTTCTGTAGTTTCAGGTCATGTGCCATACCCAGTTTAAGTATTGAGAAACAGCAAACACAATTTGTTCTTTTGTGCGCTCCTAAGAATCCTAAATGCAACCCAGTAGTGTCTCACACCCAGATTCTTAGAGAGAGCAATATTCCATTTATTTTGGGGTAATATATATTTTGGGCAAAAGAAAAGGAAATGTGCCTCTGTTTCCGGATATCTGGACAATGAGGGCAATACTTTGGAAGGCGCCCTGTTTTGTCCCACTTTGACGTGAATGCTCTTAACTGTAGGGTGCTACTTCTAAATTGCACATAAAGGTGTTTAGCTTGGAATGGAAACATCCTGTCCATGTAGGGTTCCAAAGAGCCCTTATAAATTTGTTTTCCACCTGTGTTAATGCAGTTGCAACAGCGTATCCCCATATCTCAGCCCCATAGGAAGCTGCTGGCAAGGCCATAGCCCTATAGACCCCAAGAACAGGTGACACAGATCCACCAAAAGTGGCTTCGAATTTTCTCCCAATTACCAGTGTTCTTTGATTGAAAATAGTTTTACTTTTATCGTTTTGGGGCCCCCAGGACAGGATGTCAGACAATCTGGCTCCCAGATAGTCAAAGTTTTTAACTCTCTCTATCTGGGAGCCTTCAATGGTCATCCTGCCTCTAAATGTACAATGTGTGTTTATTACCATATACGTGGACCTGGATGGGTTTAGTTCTAGCCCTCTGTGAACACAATAGGCTGCAAAAGAATCGAATTGGGATTGGAGACCCAAGGTGGTTCTGGATATGAAGAGGGAGTCATCTGCAAACATGAGGAGTGGGACAGGGACTGTGCTGACTTAGGTGCATCATGCTTGAACTTGGACAGCTACTCCACTGCCCTGTTAATGTAAAGGCTAAACAATGTTGGGGCAAGCAAGCATCCCTGCCTAACTCTCCGTTTTATTGGGATTCTATCCGTGAGATCCCCCCTGTGTTCCACCTCACTTTTGCAATGGATTCAGCATGTAACATTCTCAGAATCCAAAGGAGGTCAATGGCGATTTTATAGTCTTATAGATCTCTCCACAGATTGTCCCTCGGAACAAGGTCAAAAGGCGCTCTTAGGTCGAAAAATGCTATGTAAAGATGGTCATGTTTCAGAGTGACATATTTCCAACATAGGTATTTTAAGCAATAATGAAGCTAATTTCTCTTTGATTCAATTTTATCTGAAGAAGACAGTTGTCCGGTGTTTGTCTTAAAAAAATCTTTATTAATTACATGACATGGTCTTCATATGTATTTTTATTATTGGTGCTCTGGAGGTGAAGTAGCAAAACAGCCGACACGTGTTTCGCCCTCTGGTCAGTGTGACCTGGGCTTTCTCAAGGCTGTAAAAGAATTAATGTATAATTGTAAATAAAAAAATAAAAAAGGAAAAAAAGGAGCTCAGATTCCCATTGTAGATCACCAGGTAGTAATAATTGTGCACTTGGAGAATAGTGAAAGGATAAAGAAAAAGCCACCAGAAGAAAAACCAAAAATAGTGAGTTTGTACATTGAGTAACTAATCCAGTCCAAGGTAAAATAGAACTTGAAAGAAGCACAGGGACAGTATATTCTATCTATCGGTAAAATACCGTTGTAGCGAATATATTAAAGACACTTTTAAATAGTAAAGTGCTGGCTAGAGAGCATTCAAGTTAGTAAGCAGTTTTGAGTCTACTGGAATAAGTATGTGTACTCCACTTGAATATATTAGGATATTAGTCCCAAAGTCAAGATCATGAATACGGTCCTTAGTGATCCACAAGATGTGAGCATGCATTTTAAAAATAGCGATTGTGTTAAAGTAGCAGAGTTATTTGAAAGCGGTCACTATCAAATAATACATTCATTTTATACCTTTCATAGTAGAAATTAAGATCAATGCAAGTCTTGTAGGTTACAGCATATCGTTCTTCAGAACATTAAAACAAGTACATGTCGTTTTCTGTAAGGGAAGGGGAGTAGGAGAACATAGGAGCAATCAGGCAATTGTTGTAAGGAGAATCGACAAAAAAATACCATATGCGCATTGAGTAAGCATTGTGGTTATTGTAAAGGACTTGTTTAACACAATATCATCGTGTACTGCAAAAGAATAATGTAACAGTATCTCAGATAAATCTAAAATTGTATTTCTAATCGACATCAACATAAGTATGTCGGCACGGAAAAAGCCACATACCGCATTTTTACTATGACCAGTTTTCACAGAATATAACCACTGTAGCGTAGGAGTGCGTGAATGTTTACAAACACTTTGTGTCACAGCAGGACAAGGAGTTGACTATACCGACAAAATTCACAGGCTAAATTTTACCGGGCGTTCTACATGCTCGAAAAAGTTAAAAATTATTTTGAAAAAAACTGACGGTCCTATGATGCGTGCATCATACTGATTTGCGTACGAGATAGGCAAAGTTGAGATTTAGGGGGCCGAGCGCGCGGGCATAAAACTTACTTGGTCAACGAAAAAGGTCCCGGGTCAATCCCTCACGAAAGAATGTTCAAATGTGCTCTCAGCGTTCCCGGCAGGGGCCATTTTTAAAGAGGAGAGCTTAGTGACGAGTTACCCAGCAGTCGTACATGGTAACGTGGGTGCCATTTCTAAAGAGTCAAAGGCAGATGTAATGAAAGGTTGTTCATTAGACAGCCAGCGAGTTTATTACTTCTCCCGATAGAGAGATTTTAGCTCACTACGTGTTGAGCATGTAACGTGTATTTAAAGATGCTTGAATTGTTGTATCATTGTTTTATACCAACTATTTATGTCGGAAATCTGATATACAGGCACTAGCGAAGTTTCATGGCCGCCATTTTAAAACGGGTATAATGACATCTATTTGCATGCGATATTGGATATTAACGTTCATTAAACAAACGGCGAGCTTATTACTTCTCATGATAAAGAGAATTTGGTTCACTACATGCTAAGCATACCTCATATATTTAAAGGTGATTCAATTGTTGTATCGTTGTTATGTACCAACAAATTATGTCAGAGTATGCAGTTAAATAGTTTCATGGCCGCCATATTTAAACGAGTATCATTACATGTATCTACATGGGGTATTTAGTACTGACATTCATTAGGCAAACAGTGAACTTACATTCTCTCTATCGGGAGAAGTAATAAACTCGCCGGCTGTCTAATGAACAACCTTTCATTACATCTGCCTTTGACTCTTTAGAAATGGCGCCCACGTTACCATGTACGACTGCTGGGTAACTCGTCACTAAGCCCTCCTCTTTAAAAATGGCCCCTGCCGGGAACGCTGAGAGCACATTTGAACATTCTTTCGTGAGGGATTGACCCGGGACCTTTTTCGTTGACCAAGTAAGTTTTATGCCCACGCGCTCGGCCCCCTAAATCTCAACTTTGCCTATCTCGTACGCAAATCAGTATGATGCACGCATCATAGGACCGTCAGTTTTTTTCAAAATAATTTGTATCTTTTTTCGAGCATGTAGAACGCCCGGTAAAATTTAGCCTGTGAATTTTGTCGGTATAGTCAACTCCTTGTCCTGCTGTGACACAAAGTGTTTGTAAACATTCACGCACTCCTACGCTACAGTGGTTATATTCTGTGAAAACTGGTCATAGTAAAAATGCGGTATGTGGATTTTTCCGTGCCGACATACTTATGTTGATGTCGATTAGAAATACAATTTTAGATTTATCTGAGATACTGTTACATTATTCTTTTGCAGTACACGATGAAATCGTGTTAAACAAGTCCTTTACAATAACCACAATGCTTACTCAATGCGCATATGGTATTTTTTTGTCGATTCTCCTTACAACAATTGCCTGATTGCTCCTATGTTCTCCTACTCCCCTTCCCTTACAGAAAACGACATGTACTTGTTTTAATGTTCTGAAGAACGATATGCTGTAACATACAAGACTTGCATTGATCTTAATTTCTACTATGAAAGGTATAAAATGAATGTATTATTTGATAGTGACCGCTTTCAAATAACTGTGCTACTTTAACACAATCACTGTTTTTAAAATGCATGCTCACATCTTGTTGATCACTAAGGACCATATTCATGATCTTGACTTTGGGACTAATATCCTAATATATTCAAGTGGAGTACACATACTTATTCCAGTAGACTCAAAACTGCTTACTAACTTGAATGCTCTCTAGCCAGCACTTTACTATTTAAAAGTGTCTTTAATATATTCGCTACAACGGTATTTTACCGATAGATAGAATATACTGTCCCTGTGCTTCTTTCAAGTTCTATTTTACCTTGGACTGGATTAGTTACTCAATGTACAAACTCACTATTTTTGGTTTTTCTTCTGGTGGCTTTTTCTTTATCCTTTCACTATTCTCCAAGTGCACAATTATTACTACCTGGTGATCTACAATGGGAATCTGAGCTCCTTTTTTTCCTTTTTTTATTTTTTTATTTACAATTATACATTAATTCTTTTACAGCCTTGAGAAAGCCCAGGTCACACTGACCAGAGGGCGAAACACGTGTCGGCTGTTTTGCTACTTCACCTCCAGAGCACCAATAATAAAAATACATATGAAGACCATGTCATGTAATTAATAAAGATTTTTTTAAGACAAACACCGGACAACTGTCTTCTTCAGATAAAATTGAATCAAAGAGAAATTAGCTTCATTATTGCTTAAAATACCTATGCTATGCAACGAGGAGCAAATGCTCAATACCTAAAAAAACTGTTATGAATACGAGGCTGGAGTGGTCCAGTGCCTCGAGCAAAAGCTCCTCCCAAGAAGATTTTATTGAATAAAGGCAATAATATCCAGTCCTAGGATCCGTGGACCTCTGTTCAATCCTCCCAACATATTTCCAACATAGCATCTTGAAACAAAGGACCTGATCAAGAGTACTGAACTTGCTTCAAAAGCCCGTCTGTGTGTCTTCAAGGATTTTGTCATTTATCCTTTTTTGCAATCGCGCCTATACCTACCTACAGAATATTTTCTAGATGTTATTTATTAGGCTTATGGGCCTATAGTTGGCAGGTAAACTTCTATTCCCCTTTTTATATAGCAGAGTTACCATTCCTCACCCCTCATGATAGCATTACTTAGGGTGTTTAAATAGGGTACCCATACTTCTGACTGCGATAAATACAAGTTGCCAGGGATGCCAACCATCCCTGGAGCCTTTTCTTGCTTCATAAAGCTAAGGGTTTTGGCCGTTTCATCCATAGTGAAACGAGTAAACTCCCATGCTTCATTACCAATGTCAGTCTCCGTGCAATTTCAGCCTGAAGGTTCTACTATAAGATGCGTGGCCTGCCCTGAATTCTGAACATTTGCCTGCTTCCACTCTTTGTAGAGACTGCTAAAATGTTCTACCCATCTTTCTGGTGGTATCACTGCCTTAAGATGGTTATCAATAGAACGGGAACCCACCGCCAACCAAGGTCTTGATGTCACCATTCTGGAGTATGTCTGTTAATTGCGCCCCTTGGTCTGCTTCCCGCTTTATTTTTGTATCTCTAAGTGTTTATAATTCTTTCTTACCAAAGCAGTTTCGTGCCGAATGCCCTTTTTTACAGCTCTCACTAAAACATTTTTTGCCAGATGGCACTTTTTAGAGAACCAACTAAGCAGGGGTTTCACTCTTTTTTCATAAAAAAGGGCCTCAGTTGGTCCATTAGTTGACAGTGGAGGGACACAAAGTTGTTCAACAAATAACTCATATATATTTGAGTCTGGACCCTAGTGTTATTTGCGGTTACTGACCACTTAATGTTCCTGTTATTGTTTGATTTTACGATTGACGCTTTGTTTTTAGTGGCCCCCAAATTTGAGCTCAGAAACAGGTTGGGTTCGATTTTGACACTCAAGGCATAGTGGTCGCTATCTGTTCTGGGGACAACATCCATGTCCCTTAAAAGCGGCCATAAGGCCTGGTCCAGGAAAATGTAGTCTATACTACTACTGATCAACCCTCTTTTAAAGGTTGGGAGGGGGGGGGGAGTCAGAAATTGTGTTACTGTTTGTCATTCTCAGTGACCCATGTTTTCTGACATAATATTATATGGTGATGATCCATAAACTCCCCCACTCAGGATCGGTACGTCTTGCCGTGACCCCCTGCGACATTCCATGAAACCAGCATACTGGAATCATCCTGGGACACTTCAATCCCGGCTATATCTACTGGTAGGCGATGATTCAAATTAAGAGGTACATTTTTCCGCATATTTAGAGATTTACATGAAATGTACTCGCCTAGGCTAAAACAATCTTGGTGGCCTGGGTGAGATGATTATTCCCCACAGGTATTAACTAGAGGGGCCAAGATGCCGCACTGGGTACCATTCAGTCAATCATTATAAGAAAAAGCAACCAAAGGCCCTAGAGGCCGGGGATTCGAGAGGAGTCCGCTGTGGGCTGACTCACTCCTACGGCCTAGTTGTGCCTTCGTGCATAAGAGTTGTTTAGTTTAAGTCTAATCTGTGAACTCATTGCAGGCCTAAACCTCAGTTCAAGTGAAATGAGCCCGTCTGCTAGACCATGATTCCTTGGTTTCAAGCCTATTGAATCGCTTGTGAAGTAGGCAGTGCCAAGACGTGTGGTGTTTATTATATCATCTCTAATGATGGACCTACAGCCCCTGGTATGCCTCACCCAATGAATCACTTTATTGATTAGAAAATCGTCCGTCTCCCTAGGTCCATAAGGGAGGTTTGGGACGTTAAGCATATATATATTGAGGAAGGCTTAAGTGCCGAAACACGTCTGTCCGGTGTGTTTTCTTAACGTTGTGGCAGTAAACATTTAAAAATTGATGCTGCTGGAGTGCACCTTTTTCGTGGTCAAAGGAATGAGACCGCAATTTTGACACACACACACACTCGAATGAAGCTTGTGCTGCTCTCTGCCAATGATCCGGTCGGTGCTGTAATTGGGGTGGGGGGGGATCTTTTCACCTTTGTTGCATTTTTGAGTGTGCTTCCCACCTTGTTTAAAGATTTTTCCCAAGAGTATCCAGAGAGCCTTTTCCACTCCTGCAGGATCGCGACCCTTCAAATCCCAATAGATTACAGGTGCTTAACTGACCCACACTGCCCACATTATCATCTGTTCCCTGGCAAATAACTTGTTTAGGATGCACGGGGGGGTCTTCTTCTTGTTGGCCATCTCTGTGGTATTTATATTCTCAAATAGAGATAGGTGATTGTCCATTTTTTCATTCATTGTTTTCGCCAGTCTGCCCATGTAATGTTGCAGAGTCAGAATCTCTCCCTGTAGGGCATCCATTTGCTTAGTTGGGTCTTCCCTGACTACTGCATGGTCTGCCGCAGGCGTCTCAGTTCCCTCAGGAGGGTCTGTCTCAGAGCCCAAGTCTGTAAACCGATTAGTACATTCGATATCAGGTATTACCAGGAAGGAAGATGACTTCTGCTGGGACAAGGGCTCAAGAGGCGATACAACCTTTGTAGTCCCTATAGAAGGAATGCTGCTAAGAGGGGTCTCCTTAATACCATCACCCAAAATGTAACCCTCCTTCGGCTTGTTGGCATATTCTCCGATATCCTCCTGCGTATCCCCTTCATCTTCCTGCCTGGGTGCTCCCCCTTTTCTTTTGGTTCTAACAGGCCTTCTACTTCCTCTATTAACTCCTTAATCTCATCAAGGATGCGGTTTTCTGCTGAGTGTCTGGGACGTTTCCTAGCTCCTCCTGTCGCTGATGACTTATCAGTCGCCTTACTTTTCACCATGTTTACAACAGTTCCTTACTTTTTGGCTCAATTGAAAGTAAATCGAGACACAGAACAACTCTAATTGGCACCGATAGTTATTTACAGCAATTAATATCAAAGCAGGCCGTAATTACATTTTTCTAAACAGAAAAGCAAGTTTGATTAAATAAGAGTCAGTCTCCTTGTAGTAAGAGTGCTGCCCCTTGGGCCTACCAGACCTTCTCACAACAAAATGTTCGAGTGGACCAACCAATGGCAACAGGATGGAAAGTACCTTTATCCTAGATAGAAAAAGATCTCCAATGTACTAGCATCACTGTCAGCCTCTGCAATGGGTACAGGTGGAGCCAAGAGGGGTGGCTCAGCCCAGGCTCCTCCAGGCACTAACGGGCGCAGGACGGGCCCGCGCCGTGGGACTCCCCCACCGAGCTGTATAGCGCCTGCACTTAGGGACAGCTGGAACACATTGCAGGGACTGCCTCCTGTGGCCCTGTGCGTTGTGGGAATTGAAGTCCCTCACGAGGGCAGTGCTGCTGGACTTGCACCGCGGCACTCCCCACAGCGCTATATAGCGCCTGCACTTAGGGACAGCTGGAAAACATTGCAGGTACCGCCTCCTGGGGACCTCTGCGTTGTGGTAATTGAAGTCCTTCACGAGAGCAGTGCTGCTGGACTCGCACCGCGGGACTCCCCACCGCGCTATATAGCGCCTGCACTTAGGAACAACTGGAACACATTGCAAGGACCACCTCCTGGTGCCAAGTGCATTGTGGGAATTGAAGTCCCTTATGAGGGCAGCTCTGCTAGACTCACAGTTGTAAATCATTATTTGAGGTGAACTAAAAATCTGATTAATAATTTTAAACCAGCACCTATACCTCGGTTTAATCCATGTAGTCATTGTAAGAAAATGGAAAACACAATTAAGAGAAAGCAAATCAGCAGTAGAGACTAATACAAAGATTTTGTGATCTTGGCCCACAGAGCAGAGAAGCATACCTGGCAGAGCATTCGTCACAGCTGGGTAGCAAGCAGCCGGATTTTTTAGCATGAGCACAAAAATGCAATTGAATTAGAGACCTCAAAATACAGTAATACATAATAATAGGAATGCACAGCAATCTGTTTTAAGATGGGCGGACAGGAGTAAAGTGGAAAGGGGAAGGTGAATAATTAGTCTACAGATAAACAAGAAGAGAGGATTGAAGCAAAGAAGCATTGATAAACTCTAAAGGCCTGACAAGCAGACAACTTACAAACACATGTGCACTCAAACACCTAACACTCACAGACTAACACACATACATGTGCGTATGCCCACCAACCAAAATGCATACATACCCAAAAATATAAACAACAAATAGGGCATGCATGCACACACGGACTACACACCTAGTTCTTAAGAAGGACTCAAAGGGAGGTGTTATGTCCACCTGAATGTGTGTATTTGTGCTCCATATACTCAATGATATTCTTGCAATACAAACCACTGGCCATCTGCAGTTGCATTTATTGTGCGGAGCACCAAGGAAGTGCTGAATAATGACTATACGGGAACTGGAGAGGAGATGTGGGCTTGCATTTAGAGATGCCGGAACCAGGTTTGAATCCGGGCCTCAGCTCATCAGCCTAAGATTCTGGGCATCACTTAATCACCTGTTGGAAATGACCATCTTTTGCATGGTGCCAATCCAGATATTTGCTCATTTTAGAACTCTGTGCCCTTTACGCCTAATAAACAATCTTAAAGTGCATGTTCTCCCCTTTCAACATGATGAAATTGGCATAGCCCCAATCAACGTTTCTATTAATCCCTAGTACCTGGTACTAAAGTGTATCCAGAGCCTGTAAGTTAAATGTCACAAGTGGATTGCAGAACCAATTGTACCATGCACTACTGTGACAGTATAAACCTGACTACAGAAGTGAAAGCTGTAGCCTGACTGTGCAGGTTTAAACTGCAAATTCGACGTGTCAAAATAACCCCTTTTGACAGGCCTAAATCTTCATTTTAGATAATAGTAAGACATACCAAAGTAGGTCTTACTGTCATAAGGCAAAGTGCATGGCATTTAAAAGTTAGACATATACAAGTTTGATATTAAGCCTGTCCTTACTGTGAAAAGGCCTAAAAGACATTTTCACTGTAGCAGGGTTGGCCTTTCCTTAATAAAGCATTGGGATACAATATTACATTTATTACTGCTATCTCTGGCTAGGAAACAGCTGAAAAGTAGTTTTTTCCACTTTTTGAAATATTTATTACAAATCCAAATTTATTTGTGAAGTCAGTCTTGTAAGAAATATTTTATATAAGGTACTTTTGGAAAGTTATCTTTTTACAACTGTCACCCAGGAGCTGAATAGCCCCTTTTATGAGGTGTGAACTTGCTCCCAGAGGTGGGACAAAGGCCGGGTGAAGGGAGTTGTTCTGTTCCTCTGGCAGGAGGATCATCTGGGTATGCCCAGGACCTTAATTAACTTCAAGGAGGCCTAACATGTCACAGACAAAGGTAGGTAACGCCTGGATCTGCCCCTCCCTTTCCCCTCTATTCAGCCAGGCACCAATCCCAGTGGGAGAGGATCTGCCCCCAGAACCAATTGTGAGTGACTACAGAGGAAGGGCAGTTCGATTCCATGGCCACACCTCTAGGCAGGTCACACAAGCTCTGCAGAGGGGAGGAACGGTTCTGCCATTTTGGTTTCAGGTGGAGAGGGCCCCTGTGGGATTGTTTGTAGTAGGGCACACAGGAAATGCTGCAAAAATAGATAGCGTCACTCATTGGGAATTTTTACCACATTGGTTAGACAATGGCCAGAGGTTTCCACCACCCATAGGCTGGTGCCTGACAAAAATAATTCACCCACAGTAACTTCCTCAGAACAGTGGACCTGAAGAGGACTTGGCCTGCTGCCTTTGACCTGAGAAGAGCCGTGAAGACTGGACCTGCTCTCCCTCTAGTATGCAGGGCAGCAAAGTTGACGCTACAGTTCAAGCTACAGGGACACACGTTACAAGATACCTTTCCTACAGTTTCTCACAGAACAATTCCAACTGGTCCTGGCCTGGACCCTGCTGCTGGCCTCTGCTGGATTGAGTCTTGACCCCCCAAATCCTGTCCCCAAGGTCCTGCACCTTAGTTGGTGTCAAAGTGAGCTTCTATTAGCAAATCCTGAAACCTGGAACTTAGAAACTTTTTGGCTCCAAAGACCTTCGGAAGGCTGACAAGGGTTGTTGTTATTATTTGAGGTGGGCACTCACCCCTTTCAACTAATGCTCCCAATTTCTTAAACTCCCTAGTCCTAAAAAAATGTGTAATATAATCCGGTTCTGTAATAAGGAGCTGTTATGCCTTTGGGCCAAGTTCGTGCTTCATACAAATTCAAACAAAAATAAGAAAGTGGTGGAATGGCTATATACTTAGGTACAACTTTGTCAGGTAAGTCTGGAGGGTGAGTTACAGCCTACAGAATTCCCCCTTGCCTTTAAGTCATTTTGATACTTTGACTTGACGTGAGTCATATAGCTGTGGGAAATGACGTCACATAACTGAGTATAGCTTCTGCCGAACTGAGTCTGTTCACTCATGGCCTTAATGGCCTAAGGAACTGCTTGGGAGGCCACTGGGAGGAATGCAAAAATGGTGAAACATCTTGCTGTTCTGTGATAGCCCTCCACACTGGTGATTGCAATGGCACCAGACGTTATAGACAGCTACATTATGGGCTTCATTTATGCCATGCTAGGGGCAGACTACATAAACCCTCCATCTCTTCACAATCTTTGGACAGTGAAGAAAGAGGGTTATGTAATGAAAGAAACGTGTTCTTAATTCTTTCTCTGTTCTTATGGAAACCGCTTAGTCAGCCATTAGGTCGTGCTTGTGCTTTATCAAACTGCTTAAATAAGAAGCACACAGACTCACAGACCCCATGACAACAGATGTAGAGAAGCACACACACACATGCATTGGCGTGAGAGGCTACACGGAGGAATAATTAGATAGGGGATGTGGTTGCATAGAATGATGGATGGATTTGGTGGCTCAGCGGGCTAATGCATCAACTGCACCACTCTATTTTTGACCCAATGGTTATCAAATGGCAGCAGGTCTACTAAGCCTTTCATCCTTCCAAGGTTAATGAAATGAGTACTATTTAGCTGGGTAACAATAAGCATCTGTTTTCTGTCAATAGCACCTATGCACCCTCTGCAGGTAAATGTGCACATTGTTAACACAATTATTTTAATGGATGAGTGTGCGTGGATAGATGAATGAACTAATAATGCAATGTGGTGGGTGAATGGATGCTGGCATGATGGTCTGTTAAGAAATGGGAATTCCTATTCTTTTTACCAACCCTTGCTGGTATACATTTTAATTCAGAAGTTTAATTTCAGCCAGGATGAAAGGTGGGATCTTTTGAAAGTGCCCTATAATGGCTTTGTCAGCTGAGTTTGTATATCAGCTAAGACTCATAGTCCATCATATTCAGAAGTACCCCCCTGCAAACTTAGTTGGTAGGGCAGGGTTAGTGTAATTTCGGTAATTTCATTTTACTCTTGTTACACATAATAACCCCTATTTTGTCTATTTGCCACATTGTGTAATTACGTGCATTTGTGGTAAAAAGTTACTGTGAATGCGCCATTCACAATATAAATTAACCACACATGCATTGGAATGGTGCAAACAACAGAACACAAGCAGCTGTTGTTCGTGGTGCTTTTGTTATTTGCACTACTTTTTTTTGTGAAAAATGATTCTTCATGTCCAAAGTGAATACAGGGACGTGTTTTGAGCTAAAGAAAAAACAGAAAAAAGCCCCAAAAAGGTGTGAACTAGAGCTAATATGGGGTGGTGAAGGAGTACTAGTCCTAGTCGTGTAACATGAGAGAGACAATGTGGTGTATGAAATAAAAGGTTAGGATTAGGCTAGAGGATGTCTAAGTGCAACTCACAAATGTTGTAGTAAAAATTTAACATTTCGGATTTTTTTAATTAACTTCTTGACCACACTTTTTATCTCTATGTTTTCATCTGTACAGTTTCCACGTTTTTGTACTCTGTATTTTTTCACATGCAGTCTTTGAAAAATCCAAAAAAACAGCAGTTGAAGACCAAATAAAATTGAAGAGAAAAACATTAGATGAGATTTTTCAATTCAGTACCTCATGACAACAGTGTCATGAATTTTAGGGCTTTCATATGATAATAATGCATGTTACATGCAAGACTGGCCTGATTTCATATACCCACGACTGAACATAACATTTAGAAATGTGTGAGATAGGTGTGGTGCCTAGAAAAGCGGACTAATTGTTTGAAGGTAATGTTTATAGTACGTGTTTGATCAACAGATTTTCTGTTTTGAAACTCTACGTTTTTGGACCCTGTTTCAACTAACAGTACACAGGAAGGAACTGCTCAACTTCTCTGGTGCACATGTTGTAACCATGGCTGCAAGGGAGATGACCTTGTGGAGATCCATTGTTTATGTGAAGAGGCTTTGTGTAAGAAATTGGTGTGTTAGCTAAAGGGGGTGGGAACCAATTTCAAATAATAATCCCAATCCTTGTCGGGGCGAGCCACTAAACTCACTAAATAAATCTGTGCTTAACCCTCTGGTAGCTTGGCACAAAGCAGTCTCAGGCTTAATTTAGAGGTACTGTGTAAAGTATGAATCTAGTACTCAAACAGTAATGAAGTGAAAACAGAAAAGAAGAGTAATTCCAAACCAATTCAGGAAAATAAACAATATTTTAAGAACTAAAATTATACCAAAACAACAAAAATCCAATAAGTAGAACCAAAGATATGAATTTTTAAAGTTTGGATTAAAAATAGAGCCAAAAAGCATAATGGTCCAACCGCAGTCATCTGGTTGCACAAAACTGGGTTATAGTCAAAAGTTAAGGCAGAAAACGATTGAACTCGGGTTGGATACAGGATCCAGGTTTGTCCTGGTGGAAAGTTACCTTCGGACTTAAAAACGTTTATGAAGGAAATTGGCCATTGACTAGTTATTGACTGCATAAGCTGCAAGCTGGATCCGAAGCGTGCCTCAAAGATGGTGGGTTGTTGAAGAGCAGGGCCTTGGTATGGTTGTTGGCAAAGCCTTGAAAGCTCTGAGCGGGTAAAGATAAAGCCCTTTACATTTGAACATAGAAACTTTTCTGGAAGTCAGCTCTCCTTTAGGGGAGCAAACCGGTAAGCTGAGTTGACCTCGATGGCCGCAACTTCGACGATGTTCCCAGTCTCCATTGGTTCTCCAGGCTAAAAGCTAGCAAAAACGTTTCTAAGACCCAGCTTTTGCAGTGTAAACAGGAGGAGTACAATCTAACACAGTTCAAAGGAACAGGACTTGAGGGCACAACTTGGGGGTTAGAACTCACTAACAGATGCCAGCAGCAGGGTTTAGTGCAGGTTCATTTGCTGCTAGTCATCTGGGCAGTTGTAGGGAAAGGGCCTCTGGAAGCTTGTAGAGTCCCTGTAGCTCAACAGGAGGTCAGTCAACTGAGCAGTGGAGTTACTTCTTGGGTCCTGGGCTGGAGGCAAGCAGGTCCAGTCTTCCTTTGGGTTCTTCAGACAGCAGGACAGTCCTTCTCGTGATTCCTCACATGTCTAGGAGTGTTCTGAGGAGAGGTCTGTGAAATCCACTTTTATGTCCAGTGCCAGCGGGTGGGGGGGGAGTAGAAGCCTTTTGTCATTTGTAAACCAGTTCTGCTCAGTGTCAGTTCCTTTATCCCCACCGAGTTTGGTGCCAGCCTGATTACAGAGACAAAGGGGAGACAGTCCTAGGTGGGAGATTCAACTGCCAGTGAAAATGTAGGCATCCTATGAAGCTCAGAAAGGTGATGGGCAGAGCCCTCAGGCCTTCCTGTCAATGGAGAAGTCCCCTCCCCACTTCTGTTGTAGTGAGCCTCAGCAAGGCCTACCAGTGCTTAGGGGTTCTCCCTTCTCTGCACAGAGTCCTCAGACACTTAGGAAGAAGTTGGCACAGAAACTGGAAATAGAAAAGACAGAGTTTATTAAACCTCATGAGGTGGAGCTAACATTCGCACATCACCCTTCAGTAATGCATGAAGTAGCACACTGAATGGAAGGATCCTGGTCCTTTTATACCCACACAGGGGCTCAAATGAAGGCGGTACTAACACAAATGCTGGTTTTAGGCACATATAAGGTCATACAGAGAATGCACAGTCGACAAGTGGGTGGAGCTAACAGTTTCTACTTTTAGTAGACACATCCTGACATTTATAAACTCGGAACAGCTGCAAGCTCAACTGAGCATGTGCAAAGCAAGAGGAACTAAATATAACTTGTCTCTAGGCAGATTTCAAGAGCAGTTGACAGGAAGGTAGGACAGAGCACATGGCGAGCACATGGTAGCACATGGCAGCCAAAATGGCTGCCAGAAATACAAAATGGATTCCACAAAGCGGACAATTTAGCCTCTAAATACAGGCTGTCTTCAGTTAATGCTTAACTTAAATGCTGCCAAATTACAACAGACGACCCTTTCAGCATTGGCTGAAGACATTCGTTTATCTGGGGTAATCTAGATATTCATCCCGTACATCTATTAACATTATTTCGGCCACCTCTTTATTCAACATTTGTTGGGCCTTTGTTTCAGCAATGTTCCCTCTGGCAGGTATACAAGCAGAAATGCAAATGGAGCAAAGCATTGGACCACATTGGATACATACACAGCATGTAAAAAATATTATAATTATTACACACAGGATAGTCAGTAGCTTCCAGCCCCAAGCAGAAACAAGAGTCCAAAACCATCCAGCAAAAGTCCAAGTTCCAGTCTCTGGATGAATTTCTGCAGCAATCTTATGCAATTTTGATATTGCGTCATATACTGAAGGTGAGTGATCTGGTATGAATACACAACAGCTGCTACCAATGATGCGACATGCACCACCTCGATCAGCCAAAATCACGTCTAGCACCATCCTATTCTGGAGTGCTACAATCCTTGCAATCTGTAGTTCCTCTGTAATGTTCCCAAGTGCCATAGCTGTCTGATTAGTAACAGCTTCCACAACACGAGTCAGTCGTCGGATTTTCCTGCTGTTTAATGCAGCACCCACAAAGAAAAATAAGCCCAAGTTGAAATCAACATATTGTTGTAGGGTAGTGTCGGTTTGGTCAACTTCATCCATACTTATTGTCCTCTTATTTCTGTTTTTGGAAATGTCATTGTACAGTTTAAAATCACGGTGATACAATGCAGGTGCCAGAAACACAGGGGGCAACAGAAAAGATACATAGCAGATTCCTGACCACCCAACAGGTAATTGATAATATCCGTTATTTCCACACACAAAATACGTGTTATGCGAGGCTGTGAAAGTGCTCTTATTGGCACCTTCAATGGTCAGGATTACAGTACACTCGCTCCTCCCCACTGGAATTCTTCCAACACTACAAATACACAAGTCTGCTTTAGCTTTTGTCACAGAAATCACAAAAGGTCCAATGTTCTTTATTATTCTCACATTTGTGAAAACATATGGTGTTGAAATATTGTCCGGTTGATACTCTTCCCATTCCCATTTAGTCCCTTTGGCTTGTGGATAACCTTCTTTATTTTGATAACATACTTTATTAAGTTGAAAAATAATCCCACCTACTGAAGGCTTTCCATATGCAAACAAAAGCGCATACCAAGCTTGACAAGAACCATTGTGAGAAAATGGAAGAGGAATAAAAGGTGTTCCTCCTTTCTTTTGATGTGCAGGTATCATCCCACACACCCAACAGTTGGTAGTATTCGTAGCATTGTGAGTATGGTGCAACATCTGGATAAAAGTATTGTTCAGGTAAGATTGTCGATGCTTTTGCTCATGGTAAGGAAGAGTAAAGTAGTGGTGTTCCACGGGTACTGTTGTAGTGGCAACAAAAAGCTGTCGAACAGGAGCCACCTTCTCGATGTACCACGTAATTGCTGCCATAGCCACCATAGCAACAACAAACCCTACAGCACAAATGATTTGTTTTTTCATTTTAGCAGCAGTAATGATTGATCTTTCTGAAAACTTGTTGAAAACAGTCGTTGGAGCTCTTCTCCCTGGGCAGCCGCTGATTTCTTCACCATGGGCCAAAGCGGGTGTCACTACACTAATACAGGGCTGATCCCCCTCCCCTTGCCACAATGGCTCTCCGTTTCACTAACCCAGGGTGGTAGCTCAACCAGTCTTTTTCAAAACTGCAGATCCTTTCCTCGGTCTTAATTGATATCTGGATACTCCAGTGATCGTGTGGTCCGGGAAGCCTTCCGCAGATTCGTCAGGTGAGATAGCTTGGCCTTTCTCCGTCTCCAGAATCTCTCGATGGTCGGTCAACACAGCAGGTTCCACCAAGGCAGGCGACACGCGTTTGCAGTGTGTGCTGTGGATCCAATTCTTTCTGTTTGTCACTCGAACTGCTGTCCTTGTCGCAAGGAGCACCTGCTCTGGTCCTCGCCACCTTGGCTCCAAGCTGTTCGATCTGTCAAAGACCTTGACCATTACATGGTCACCAGGACGGAGTTCGTGGGCCTCACCTGTAGATCTGTCAGGAAGAGCTTCTCGAACCTGTTGATGAATAGAAATCAAACTGTCAGTTAACTGTGCCAAATAATCATTCATCAGAACACAAGGAACATCATGTATGGGGCGTGGCTTAGGAATTCCCCAAATGTTCATTGGTCTCCCAAACACCACCTCATAGGGGGTAAGACCTGATCGTGAATGTGGCACCGATCTTATGGACAACAATGCCAAAGGTAGGGCATCTGGCCACTTTAGAGACGTGGAAGCCAGTATTTTCGCCAACTTTGTTTTTAGAGTAGCGTTATACCTTTCCACCAATCCTGCTGATTGCGGGTGGAAAACTGTATGGAATTTCTGTTTGATCCCTAATCCTTTCAGGACATGCTCAACAACTTGCCCAATAAAATGAGGTCCATTGTCACTCCACAAAAGTTTACAAACACCGTATCTAGGGAAAAACTCCTTTAGAAGCACCTTTGCTGTGGTGAGAGCAGTATTATCCTTCGTAGGGTATGCCTCTATCCATTTGCTAAAGGCACACACCACCACTAGGACATATTTCAGATTATTGCAGCGTTCGAGTTGGATGTAATCCATCTGCAAAACTTCAAAAGGTGCAGTTGGTGTAGCAAACCCTCCTGTAGGAGTTCGTGTCCCTTTTCCAGGATTATACTGCCAACAGATCAAACAGGACTGTACTACCCTTTTGGCTGTGCTAGCAATTTCAGGATGCTCCCAAACTTGTGTAAGCAATTTAGTTATTGCTAGAGCTCCAACATGTGCCAGCCCATGTGCCATTTGAACCATAGGTTGTAAATAGGCCGCAGGCAATTTCCATTTATTCATGTCTTTGTTACGCCAACAACCCTCATCATCTAATATTCCTTCTTTAGACCATTGCTCAAGCTCTTCCACAGAAGCAGATCTCTGTATATCCAATACTTCCTCTCTAGCATCATGCCAACGCTCAGCTTGTGATTTCACTACGTACATGGGTGTAGTGCTTCGCTGCATCGCAGTCTCACGGGCTACGCGGTCTGCAAAGGCATTGCCTTGTCCTATTTTGTCAGTCACTTTCTTGTGTGCGCTACACTTAATAATAGCAACTTTCTTTGGGTATGTAAGTGCAGTCAAGAGATTATGCACTAACTCTCCGTGCATTATCTGCATCCCATGAGATGTAAGAAAGCCTCTTTCCTTCCAGAGTAGGCCAAAATCATGAACCACTCCAAAAGCATAGCGACTATCCGTGTAAATGTTCACACACAAGTCAGTGCTAAGCTCACACGCTCGTGTCAAAGCTATTAGTTCAGCTGCTTGAGCTGACTTCTGAGGTATGCGAGCTGTTTCCACTACTGTCTCAAGCGTGGTAATTGCATAAGCAGCTGAAGTCGTGCCAACTGGTAACTTCAAACAGGACCCATCAACCCACAGTTCCCCATCTACATCTGGGAGGGGCGTATCTTGCAAATCGATGCGACCCTTTGTCTGTTCCTCAGTAAGGAATATACAATCGTGAGGCTCCTTTGACTGAGACTGAGTCGCAGGATATGGCAACAAAGTGGCTGGGTTCAGTGTCGTACATCTTTTCAAGGTAATATGAGGTGCTAGCAGTGTCAATTCGTAACCTGTCAAACGAGCACTAGTTAAGTGCTGAGTCTTAGTCTGATTCAAAAGGCCATCTACTGCATGGGGTACTAGCACCAACAGTTTGTGTGACAAAACTATCCCTTCACTCTGACGTATGGACACAGCCGTCGCTGCAACTGAACGGAAACACCCAGGCAATGCACGAGCAACAGGGTCAAGAACTGCAGAAAGGTATGCACAAGGACGCTGTTTGTCCCTGTGTGTCTGTACTAAAACTGACAATGCACATCCTTCTTTCTCATGTACATAGAGTGTAAAAGCCTTCGTGTAATCTGGTGTGCCTAACACTGGTGCAGAGCAAAGAGCTTGTCTCAACTGACAAAAAGCATTTTGACATTCATCTGTCCATGGAAGGGGGATCGGTGTGTTTTTAGTCAAAAGTGCTAGCAAGGGTTTAACAATGTGTGAAAAACCCAATATCCATTGCCTGCAAAACGAAGTCAGACCAATGAATGCACGGACATCTTTCTGCGTGGAAGGTACTGGGGTGTCTAAAATTGCTTGAATGCGATCTGGTGTCAGTGCACGGCCCTCCTTAGACAGAAGGTGTCCTAAATAGGTCACCTTCGGTCTACAATATTGCAATTTCTTTCGTGATACTTTATGGTGGTGTGTAGCAAGAAAAGAAAGCAAAGACAAAGTGCATTTCTCACACTGCTCAGGTGTATCGGCTGCCAACAAGATGTCATCAACATATTGTATGAGAGCCACTCCTTTAGGCAAGGTAAAGGAATCAAGCTGTCTCTTCAATGCTTGACTGTAAATACTAGGACTCTCAGTATAGCCTTGAGGAACTCTACAAAATCTGTATGATCTATTATTCAAAGTGAAACCGAACAAATATCGGCTATCAGGATGAATAGGAATCGAGAAGAAAGCGTTCTTCAGATCAATTACAGAAAATGTAGTTGCTGTTGGAGGGACCAGGGTAAGCAATGTCGTTATGTCAGAGACTACAGGGTACTGTGGTACTACAATCTTGTTGACTTCTCTCAAATCGATAATAAATCTATAAATCCTAGTGTCAGTATCTTTTTTCAAAATGGGAAGAATCGGACTATTGCAAATATTGTAAGGAACTTCTTCCACAACCCCCACCTTAATTAAATCATGTACAATACGTGTGAGTGCTTCTTCTCCTTCTCGAGAAATTTTATACTGAGGCAGTCTTGGCAATAAAGCGCCCTCCTTGACACTAATATGTACTGGTGGAATAACCATTTGCCCTACATCAGTATCCGAAGTAGCCCACAAAGTACTAGGGAGTGAGGCTAGTGCAATGTCCTCTTTAACAATACAAGATCTCTCAATCATAGGGTAGTTGTCATTCAAAATAACCCGTACTCCTTCCGGAGAACACCGTATCGTAGCCCTAAAATATTTAAGCATATCAAGACCCACAATATTGTCTGGTGTGTTTGGAGAAAGCAAAAACGGACATGGAGCAGTAAACTTATCAATATCAAATGCAAGTGGTTGTGACAATGGGCTAAGGGAAGGTGTTCCATCGAAACCTATCGATGTAATGGTTAAGCCAGACAGGGGAGCCCTTGGAACCAATTGTTTAGACAAGGCGCTACGAGTAGCTCCTGTATCAACCAGAAACTGATCAGTAGAACCCAAAACATGTGCTGTAACATAGGGACCCCTCTGATCTACTGGAACTTCAACTGATTCCTTACCCCATCCTAGGCAATCCTATGCATAAGCAGAATCTTGAAAATCAGAGGGCACATAGTCAGACATTTGATATTGGTTCCTTCTATCAAAAGTGTTAAACCCATTCTGCCCACGTATATTAGCATCAAACCGAGCACGATCATTCGCGCTTCCTCTAGGCCCTTGATATCCTGAACGATTTCTCATTTGTCCCCGACCACGTAGATTCTGCTGAGCACGCAGCACTGGACAATCAGAAAGCCAATGTCCAAATTTTTGCAGTACGCACACTGATCAACAGACAAATTCGAACGGGCAGAGGAAGGAAAGGACGAACCATAAGATCCACGTCCACCTCTATCATTATCTCTAGAAGGCGGACCATAAGCTTGAGCCAACATAACCTTTGTTTTCAACTCTTTAGACTTTTTGTCCTCATTACCTTTGGCTTCTAATTCTTGCCGCTCATAATACTGGGCCATAGTTAAAAGAGAAACCGGAGAAGATGTAGTCCATGAACTCTCACTGGCCTTTAAGCGACTAGCTATTCCTGGCAAAAGGTTTGCGACATATTTATCGACAAACAGATGCCTACCTGTGTCATCTGTCAATGACTGGCCACTAAAATCGTGAAATGCTTCTTCAAAGCGTGTGAAGAAGTCAGAAACTGATTCATCTACCTTTTGCTTGCAAGACGCTAGCACTGTCCAATCTATCTTTTTAGGGGGAATGATCGTCTTTAACTTAACTAATATAGCTGCCGGAAGATTTAAAATTAACTGACACGGTTTCTGTGCAGGTTCTCTATCTTCATCTAACCGCTCTAAATCTTTCCACAATGCTCCAAATGTCGCATTATCATCTATTTTGCGCACAGTTCTCCACATATCAGGTGGTAATATTAATCCAAAAACAAATCAATATCAGACAGAGTCATAGTACAAGAGCTGATTGCACCCTCAACTTCCTCATAAAAGGCTGCTGGATTCTTTCGCGGGTCAGGCAATGCATTTTTAAGGGCCATAACATCTGCTCTATTCCAAGGAGTGTAAACCCAATTATAAATAAAGTACCCTTTCGCATTAAGAGAAGTCTTATCATCCTCTGTACCCGTTCCTTTAGGAGGAACATATAAAGGCGCGGCTTCCCGCTTGGGTTTCACATGAATTACAGCATTCTTATCTGTTTCAGGAGTAGAAGTTCGTGCCATGCTGATCTGAGATGCTAGTGCAGCTGCTTCTGCTGCCTTTTTCTCCTCTTGCAAACGGGCTGCTTCAACACGCAGTTTAACCAAGCGTCTGATTGTGTCAGCCACCTGGGAGAAGACAAAAAGACCGTCACGTAATTGTTTACAGTTAGTTGCTACATCATCGGGCTCCACTTCTACCGAATACTTCCTAAATCGTTCAATAACCTCTGCAGCAAATGTATCGGTAAAATATATTTGCTCCCTTTCCTGCCATCCTTTTATACTATCTAAAAGTTCAGAAGCACTGGTAGTACTACGAACGGCTTTACGCGCAGTAGATCTGATGTCAGATGCACGCTCAGCAGATAACATGGAACGAGTTTCTCGAGCTTTGTCCTGGTCTGAAAAAGAGTCCTCATCTGACTCATGAGGAGCAGAAGAAAAATATACGGAGGTGGAGAACGATCTAATAACAGGAAATCATCTTGCGGTTTATTAAGGATAGGATAAAGGGGCTGCCTAACAGCATATTGGCCAGTTACCTGTAAATGGCGTTCCCTATCTTCCCTCTCTTTAATTTCTCTCATCTCCTTGTTTTTTAACTCTAATGCTTTCGCATAAATGGTCTTTCGCTGTTCTTTGTCAATCAAGGCTTGCTCACGCTTCATTCGCTCACGCACTTCTTTCTCCCACATTCGCACACAATCAAACATATCTTGCCTAGTCTTTCGTTTAAACATACATTGTTCCACATACTGAATTTTTCGCAAATCAAATGACCCATACATAGGCCAACGCAACTCAGGATCTTTACTAGTATATTTGTTCCATAACGTGCAGTACATTATAGAAGAAATACCATACTTAATATACATATCCCTATTAGGCGTCCCCTCCGGGGGGCTGGTTGTGCTTCGTCAAGTCTCAAATTGGTACCACTACAAAAGCAACACATCCTACGAAGTGTGCTGAAAACAGGCATGCCAAAAAATAGTGCAAAATATGCAGTATTATAATCAAAGTAGCGCTTAAGGTACTTTTCGTACGTTGCGCTGTTCAAACAATTTTAAATAGAGAAAATTCTCCTCATTACCTGCCTATATGTATTGCAATACATATATAATTACAAAACAGATTCCAAAATTGGCCAATCATACAAACAAAGCCACAGTAAGTGTTACTAAAACTACCTTACCAATCAAAGGCATCAAACCAACAGCAAGTGCCGCAAAACGGCTCTTACCAATCAAATGGTGTCCAGGTTCCAACTGCCAAGTTCTCAAATCGACCAAATGGTCACTGCACGGCGAATCAACAGAAGAGATCTCAGTCAAGGACCGGCGCCGCCGGGATGGTCAGATCAGAAAGAAAGGAAAACGCCGTGGGTGCCAAGACTCTGGTCTCCTCAGGCAGCAATCGCGTCCAAAAGCGAGATTCCAATCCTTCGTCGCGACCAGTCCTTCGGGCATCCGAGTCGCTGATGAGTCCCACGTTGGAAGCGCCAATTTGTTGTAGTGAGCCTCAGCAAGGCCTACCAGTGCTTAGGGGTTCTCCCTTCTCTGCACAGAGTCCTCAGACACTTAGGAAGAAGTTGGCACAGAAACTGGAAATAGAAAAGACAGAGTTTATTAAACCTCATGAGGTGGAGCTAACATTCGCACATCACCCTTCAGTAATGCATGAAGTAGCACACTGAATGGAAGGATCCTGGTCCTTTTATACCCACACAGGGGCTCAAATGAAGGCGGTACTAACACAAATGCTGGTTTTAGGCACATATAAGGTCATACAGAGAATGCACAGTCGACAAGTGGGTGGAGCTAACAGTTTCTACTTTTAGTAGACACATCCTGACATTTATAAACTCGGAACAGCTGCAAGCTCAACTGAGCATGTGCAAAGCAAGAGGAACTAAATATAACTTGTCTCTAGGCAGATTTCAAGAGCAGTTGACAGGAAGGTAGGACAGAGCACATGGCGAGCACATGGTAGCACATGGCAGCCAAAATGGCTGCCAGAAATACAAAATGGATTCCACAAAGCGGACAATTTAGCCTCTAAATACAGGCTGTCTTCAGTTAATGCTTAACTTAAATGCTGCCAAATTACAACACTTCCAGGACCACTTGTCCACTGTCTGGAAGCAATGCACATCACAGGGGAGATATCTGGGGTCAGGAGACAGCTGGACACTGGCAGGAAAGCCTTTTGGTTTTAGACCTGAAAATGGTAACTTTCTAAAAGTGTCATTTCTAAAATAGTTATATAAAACCCGACTTTATCATTAAGTTGGATCTTAAATTACATTATAAATGAGTCCTTAAACCTTTTTCTAGCTACTCCCAAACTGAATTTAACACTTATTAAAGCTAATAATGTAAGCCAGTGTTAGCTTGGCGGAGAGCCAGCCTTGCCACTGTGAACAACGATTTTGGAGGGTTTTCACTGCCAAGGCATGTAAAACATTAAATATACATATTGTATGTTTTACATACCATGCACTCTGCCTTATGGGTATTTAAGGCCTACTTTTTGGTTGACTTATAACTATTAAAAAGGAAGGTTTGTTTTGACGGTTTAAACTGCACACACAGGCTGCAGTGGCAGCCCTGGAGACATGTTGTACAGTGCTACTTTAGTGTGTGGCACAATGAGTGCTGCAGCCCACTAGTAGCATTTAATTTGTAGGTCCTGGATACAGGTAGTACCAGCTACTATGGACTTATAAGTATGAGTACATTAAATGTGCCAATCATATGTATGGTAATTTTAACATGTTTGAAAGGGAAGGCACAAACACTTTACTACTGGTTAGCAGGGGTAAAGAGCTCAAGTAAACAGGTTCAGTAAAAGAAGGCAAAACTGACGGTGACCCTGAAGAGAAGGCATGTTTCGAACTCATCGTTTGCAGATTGTTTGGCAAAGGAGGAATCAATCATGAGTGACCCCAACTTGCTTCACATACAGCATTGGTAGTAAAGGTATGTTAGGCGCCTGGGCAGGAGCGGGGCTAGACACATGAACTGGTTGCTGATGGAAGACTCTGAAGGGCTGAATTCCAAGTGCTGACCCAATGACAGCATAATGTATGCGGGGAAACTATACATGCTTTGAATTAATTAAGGCGTAGTAAATTAATGCAGCCACAAATGTGATATAGCTAAAGATATTCACACAAATTAGGTAGGGAATAGATTAGTAGAACAAAGATGTGTGATGAAATATGACCAGAGTTTACTTATTTGAATACTCTTTACTGAGTTGTTTATAATAATTGTGGTCATTCTGATATGGAAGGTTTGTAGAAAAATATTGCATGATAAATATTCATATAATAGCAATATACAGTTAATGGGGATCATGTTCTGATTTGGGGTTACAAGGGAGGGGCTCCTCTTTATCATTACCTGCACATATGAGATTTCTAGCTACAGATCTGTCTGGCTAGTAACACTGCCTGTCGTACAGAGTGTAACTTGCTAGAGATACCTGCAGTTCTTCTTTTCTCTGAAAAGGGCACATTTCCTTTTGGGGCTAAGGGGATCCACCAAGTGTGACCGCAAATATATCCGGGTGAATCCAACTTTAGTATGACTTTTAAATTCAACGCTATTTCTTTGCACCTAGAATAGGTAGCAACATGAGTCCAATTCCACAAACAATCCCACCTCAAAACATATGCCATGTGAATCCATTATCTCAGAAGGGAAGGCTATGCACTGGGTGCACCGATCTGTGAGCATTTAAACCAATTGTGTCCTCAACTGTTTTAGGCCATAAGATTGCTTTGAGCAGCCTATATTGGAGTCACTAATAAAACAAGCATTGGTAATGCATCGTTTTGCCTATGTAATGAATACAGAGCTGTTTTCATCAATCATTGTCTGGCAGAAGGAAAGAGCTCCATGAGAAATAACATGGGAGTGGAGAGGATGTGGCGCAGTGACCAGAGCTGCTGACTCGAGAGCTGGGGATCCCGGTTCGAGTCTCGGCGGCGCCGCGCAACATCCTGTGATTCTATGCAAATCACTGAATCTCTCCGGGTGATAAATTGTTCTATAAATATGCTGCAATATTAAAAGGCAAAACCTTATGAAGAAATAGTTCCACCAAAGCGGATGTTAACAGTATTTCGGCTGCGGGAAACTGATAAGAGAAGCAGACGAGTAACAAGCATTGGTAAATGCAGGAAAATATGCTACAGTCAACAGAAAAGGAGGAAAGGTAAGTGGCACGCACAGGAACCAATGAGAAGCCAGGAAAGAGAGGAGGCGGGATGTAAGTCCCTTTTAAGTTTATATTAAAAACAATAGATTTCTCAAGCACAGCGCAAGTACTGTGCAGGCAAAACCTAAACAGCCACCTAGCTGAAACCTGGGACTTGACAGAGAGCAAATCCCAACAGGAGAAGAGGGCTCTGCAGAGTCAACTGCAGCACAGTAAAATGAAGTACATGAAAGCTATCCACACCAGAGGCCATCTGCCAGATAAACATATACACACCCCAGCGGTACATCCTGCCCACTGCCGAGCACAGCAGATATGTCCTCAGCCATATGCTTCAGCATGCGTTTAACACAATTACTGTCCTTTGCCTGTGGAGGAGATGCATTTGAGAAATGAAACTAGTGGCAGCACTGTCACAAAAATCGATAAAAGAGTATTTGTCCATCCTTCTAAATAGGTTTAACCTTTAAACAAGTGCAGCATGTGTTTAACGTCCTTCGGAGAAAGCTTTCTCCTCCTGCTTGTTCATTTCTAAATGTAGCACAATGAAGAGCCGAATGTTGATGGTAAATAATATCCCTTTAGTCTCTTTGCGTCCTTCGCTGATGTAATCCCATACCCCCAACTTAGTCTCCAGCTTTAACACTGCATTCACAATCTGTGTCCCATCCCTTTTGGATTTTGAGTAGGCGTGGGCAAAATGTACATTACACCAGCATCATTTGAGGAATTCAGTAATTTTGAGTTACACATATTACATGAAATCCTCTAAGCAAAGGCGTCAGGAACCTCCCCCCAACCCCGCCGCTTTAGCAGCTACAGAGGGGGTGGAGTTCTTGATGGGCCTCTTCTATCAACCCGGCAGAAAAGGCTCATAAATAACGTGAAACAGTAAAGGGTGGGTGGAAAAATAAGTGGGTGAAAGGATGGATGGATGGCTGTGTGAGTGACAGGCAGGATGGATGGGTGAGTGAGTGAAAGGGGGATGGATGGTTAAGTGAAAGAATGCATTAATGAATTAAAGGGAGGCTGGATGGATGGATGGATGAGTAAAAGGGTGGTTAGATGATGAGAGAAAGGATGGATGAGTGAGTGAGAGTATGGCTGGATGAGTGAAAGAATGCATGGATGAATTAAAGGGAGGGTGGATGGCTGGATGGATGGATGGATGAGTAAAAGGGTGGATGGAGGATGAGAGAAAGGATGGATGAGTGAGTGAGAGTATGGCTGGATGAGTGAAAGAATGCATGGATGAATTAAAGGGAGGGTGGATGGCTGGATGGATGGATGATTAAAAGGGTGGATGGAGGATGAGAGAAAGGATGGATGAGTGATGGATTATGGATGGCTGAGTGAAAAGGTGCATGGATGGATGGATCGCTGGGATGAAAGGGTATATGTATGGACGGTAAAAGCGTGGATAGATGGATGAGAGAAAGGATGAATGGGTGCATGAGTGAACAGATGGATGCTGGGGCATTGTGGCCTCCGACTTTAGCAGCTGCAGCAGTTCTTGGTGGGTCTCTTCTATCTGCACTTTGGCAGACAAAGGTAAGTGAGTGAGTGAATGGATGGATGTGTGAGTGAAAGGGTGGATATATGGAAGAGAGAAATGTTCGATGGGTAGCTGGATGGATGGATGACTAAAAGGATGGATGAGTGAAAGAATGGCTGGATGAGTGAAAGGGAGGGTGGATGGATGGGTGAGTGAAAGAATGGATGGATGAGTGAAAGGGAGGGTGGATGGATGAAAGAATGGATGGATGAAAGGGTGGATGGATGGAATGAAAGGGTTTATGGATGGATGAATGGATGGATCAATGGATGGAGTTAAAGTGTGGATAGATGGATGAGTGAAAGGTAGCATGGATGAGTGAAAGAATGGATGGATGAGTGAAAAAATGGATGGATGAGAGAAAAGTTGAATAAGTGAAAGAATGGATGGATGAGAATGGATGGATGGATGAATGAAAGGGAGGGTGGATGGATGGAGTGAAAGGTTGGATGGATGGAATGGTGGATGAATGGAAGTGCGAATGGATGGATTAATGACTGAAAGGATGGATGAGTGATTTGGTGGATGCAGAGATGGATGAGTGAAAGGGTGGATGGATGGATTGACAGATGGATAGGTTTGATGGATAGGTTTGAAGATGGATAGATAGGTTTGGATTGTCAGGGATTGCTTCAAATACCCAAAGGCGTCTGACTCAAGTTTGTTCAGGTTGTGACATGGAGCAGGTAAGTCCTTGTTGCGGCAAGTCCTGTATGTGTAGCAGTTTCTCTCTGTAGTTGGAGGGGAAGCTAAAGACCACTTTTATGGATGGGATCCTTAACCAACTGCTTTAATCCAAGGGTCTCCATGTCTTTGATAACGAAACAACAATAAATGTTTGCTTGAGCATCAGCCCATATGTTCATATCACTCAGAAATATAGTCCTCTATCATATATCACTATCATATTTAATAGACAAGTTTATTTGATTCCACCTGTTTTTTACAACTGTTTGGTGTTACAATCTTATCTGAATACCAGAACCTTACAGCATCTGGCAACAACACCTTACCATAGTTGTTAGGTCTGATTTGACAGTGAAGCAATTTTCACAGCCTATTATTACCACTTTGTTCAAATATACAGGGCGGGGTTTGGCTCCACCCAGACCCAGGGGAGTGTTATTCTCTCTCTATAATCGATTGGTTGTTTGGTACACCATAATGCCTCCTATCAGGAGAATGCATTGCCATGTATGAGGGACAGTTTTACATTCCAAAAGTACACTGAATCGTCACACATTATGGGCCAGATGTTCAAAGTATTTTTGCATTTGCAAATGGCCCGATTTGCAGAAACGGGGCGTTTGCAACTGCAAAAATGCTTCTTCAAATGTACAAAAGTCAAAATGCAATTTGGTAACTTGTTACCAAATCGCAACTTGCTTTTGCGATTCAGCATTTGGAAGGGGTGTGGTTAGGGCGTCCCTTCCAAATACCGAATCGGTATGGAATTCCGGTTGCAAAACAGTGATACTTTACCACAAGTTTTTAAATGGTGGTAACCCATTTGCAAATGGGAAGGGATCCCCTTGGGACCACTTCCCCTTTGAGAATGCTAAAAAAATCATTTCAGGAGCAGGCAGTGGTCCCAGGGACCACTACTAGCTCTTAAAAAATGAAACTTAAATGTTTAATTTCTTTTTTTTTTAATGATCCCGTTTTACTTTAAGAAAAACTTTAAGAAAAACGGTCTGCATTGAAAAAAAAAAGATTGCTTTATTAAAAAGCAATCACAGACATGGTGGTTTGCTGACCCAAGCATGCCACCATCCTTAGGATGGCGGCAATTCCTAATGAGCTGCAAATTGCAACATACCTCATTAATATTCATGTGGTAGGCAAATGTGTGACCTACTAGGAATCGCTATTTGGGAATGAAAAAGTTCATACATTAGGAATACCAATTTCCAAATTGCAACTCGGAAATCATTGCAATTAGGAAATCATTATTCCTAATGTTTGTACATTTGCCCTTTCCTGAAAAAGTATTGCAGCGAGGTGCCCCAAGCCATAAGGCTGCGCCACGCTGCGTTACTTTGGAAGCAAAGGGATGAGTTATATCTACAACCATGTGACGGATCCCTTTGCTCTCCCCACGCTGGTGCATAATTGGCTGCCATGCGTCGACACCGGCACCCTTGCACCACGGTGCAAGGGTGCCTGTGTTGCGGGGATGATTGTTTTTATGCAGGAAGGGACGCCTTCCTGCGCAAAAAAAATCACAAGAGGTGTTTTCCTCTTTCATTGCATGCTGCAAAATGCAGCACGCATAGAAACAGGAAAAATCGAGGCGAAATGAAAACATTTCTCCTCTTTGCGCCTCCCTAGGCCTCCTCTGGGGAGGCGTAGCATTCTGACGCATTTCCAGGTTTACGATGTCTTGTAAATCTGGAAATGCAGTGGGATCCATGGGTGTTGCATGGGAACACCCACAGCAACACCCATGGCACGCCCGTTTCACACAAAGTGATGCGTGATGAAGGGCCGTATTTACAAGGCCACGAAAAGCTACGCAAGGTGGCTTTACGTGGCCTTGTAAATATGGGTCAGCACCCTGCGCCATCGGTGTATCACCAAAAGTGATGCACGGGCTGCATAAGTGGCTTGTAAATATGCCCCCATGTGGCTAGCGAATATTTGCCTACGGTGTTTGTTTTAGGTTGGTGAAATAAGGAAGGAGGAAAAAGACCTATTCCCATTTGGTAGCACACTGGATCCTCTGTTACACCCTCTGAACCCGATCTCCCAGCTCTATTTAATCCGATACACACTCATATGATCTTACTGCAGGACTCCAGCTTGAGGGCATAGAGGCCTAATGGCCAGGATGGAGAAATCACCAGTATTTACCACGAGGGCATGATGGGTTGCTTGTTACCCTCTAAGCTCTCCTCATTGTAATGAGTGTGCGAAATACACATAATTTGCTTTTGCATAAATATGCAAAATTTCAGTAAAATATGCATAATTATGTGAAATGCGAATCTGCCATTTAGCGCTATATTTTAGCATGAAATGAATACTTGCATCAATCTTTGGTGCGCAGACACATTTTGTGTTAAAAAAATAGTCCCAAAACCACAACTGCAGCGAACAACAGCTGCTCGTGTTCTGCTTGTTCACCTTGTTCCTGCTTTCTCGCTACAATTTTAGTGCGAACAGTGGCCAAATTACGCAACTGGTTTAACTTCAAGAATTTCTAGTAACTAACATAACATGAAATTCACAAGATTACGTAAATTAGACTGGCCTAATGCAAATTTCGTCCGGGCATACTCAGTGGTCACTTAAATAACAGCTGACCCATGAATCCATTCTTTGAAGGTGCACACATCATTCACTACATTAACTTAAAATATAAAATAGAACAGCATATTTTTAAAGGAATCCTACTATGATACAATTGGTCAAAAAAGGTATTGGAAATAAAAGTATTGCTTGGGTTTAGCGGTTTAGGGTGGATGGCTTTCACTGTGACTGAATGAACGAATGAGTTTGACATTTATTTAGCGTGACTCTTTGCATCATTGACATAAAGCGCTTAGCTACCCATGCCCTGCGGTATTTCATTTAGTGTGGGTTAATATCTATGAATATCTGTGAAGAAAGAGACTGCCTTTTCAGCATTTTCTTCATCCATCAACTTTTCATTTTATGGGCCTTAAACAGTCTTAGGACCTGGATTGTGAATGGTTACATCATTTTACATCATTTTGGACCTTTCTGATATCAATGACGCTGAGAGCAAGGGCATTATTTAACTTGGAATAAAGTACATTGGAAAAGAGCTGAACGAGCTTTTCTCTTTATTCCGTATAAGTAGCTTGCCTTTAATCTCCTTAATGAGCGCGGCCAGCCCCATAAAAGCTATCCTTTACCAGCCTCCTCACTGATTTATAACCCAGTCTTGTCCCATAATCCTGAGGGTTGGAAGCGGCGCTTGCTAGTGTGTGCCAGAAAACGCGTTTCCCATGCATTCAGGCCAAACACTCTAGCCTCAGGGCTGGATGACTGGGGATGGCAGCCAATGTATTTTCAGCCACATGCAGGGATTTAAAGACTTGGGGGCATATTCTCAAGGAGCTATCGCCGAGTTATCGGCACTTTATCGCAGCCAAGGACGCGATAAATGTATCGCCCCATTCACAAGCTGGTGCTAACATCCGATACCACCAGTTTACTTGCGAAAGCATCCGCAAAAACATCGCCACAGATTACCCCGGCAAAATCGCTAATGAGATGCAGACTAGGCGTTCCCGAGCAAAAATCCGCGACAACACCACACCTCAACATTCTCAACGACCAGCCACATCGGCGATAAGACCACAAAACAGGCGATAAGGCGCGTTAGCAGCAGGAAATTAACACCTGCTCTGACCTGGTGTAAAGTCGGACGACAACCTGCACCATCAAAGGGAGCCCAGCCCAGAGCCACACATGAAGAACAACAGATGCCATGGAACCACTCACCATGCATCAGGGGGGCCCGAGAGGGCAACAAAACCCGCCGCCACCAACCCCAGGACCGCCACCCCCCCCTCGGACCCCTCCTACCTCCCCCCGGGGCCACCACAGAGGCAGCGCAGACAAAGACAGCGGACCTTCAGGAAATGCACCAGCCTCACAGACCTAACACCAGACAATGTCAGTGCCCACTACAGGCTCAAAAGGACAACCATCCTCCGCATCCTGAACATCATTGCCCACAGGCTGACGGTACCAACACAGCGGACAACCAACATCCCTCCGCAGACAAAGCTGCTGGCTGTGCTGCACCTGTTGGCCTCTGGTACCTCCCAACCAACAACCGCCAGAGTCGGAGGAGTCTCACAAACAGCCCCATCCAAGTTCCTCACACCTGTCCTGGATGCCATCATCAGCTAGGTACCCCAGTACCTATACGTCCCCCACAATGCGCAGGAACAGCTGAAGACCAAGCAAGGACTATACGCCATAGCTGGATTCCCGCACGTGTTGGGGGCAATCGACTGCACACATGTCCTACTTGTGCCCCCTGCCGACACTGCACACAATTACCGCAACAGAAAGCACACACATTCCATCAACGTGCAGGCAATAGTGGACCACAGGGGACTCTTCACCAATGTCGTAGCCAACTACCCAGGCAGTGTGCATGATCCCTTCATCTTCCGACAGTCCAACATCAACCAGCGCTTCCAGGATGGCACCTATGGGAATGCACTGCTCGTTGGCAAGTACCAAATGAACACACAACACACCTCAACTCCACAATCATGCAACTCACAACTCTGGCACTGCACACGTCACAAAATCACATACAACATGCCAAACAACATGCCCACCCACCAGACACGACAGCACAACTTACTGTGGCAACCTTGGTTAGCCATGTACATGAGCCATCAATGGTATGGCACCTCAGCCACACGATAGCAGTATGTGGGGAGAGGTGGGAACCAGGCATGTGCGAAGGAGGCAAGTGACCCATGAATGAGAATGTACACAATGCCAAGTGTGGCGGAGATGTGCTGGACAGACTGCAGTATGCAGACCACAGACATATCCATGTCTACATGCACTGCTGGTGTTTGGAGTGTAGTGGACAGTGGACGCAGCCATGTCACCGCAGGCAGCGGGTGAGACATTGCACATGTAGCTTTGTTGTCCCCCACTCAATACGTAAGAGGAGTGAACTGGGCTGGCATACGCCAGTCCAGCGTGGGGGTGTGGATGATTATCCCGTGGCTCAGGGTGTGGTTCAGTACTGGAAATGTGCAAAGGCATGTGTCTCTGTCGCAGTGTGGGTCTCCGTTGGGGAGTGTAAGTGGTCCCTGATGGGACTTAGACACCCACGTATGTGATCTAGTTTGGCTTCCATGAGGTAGTACCCCACCTGCACATGTTCGGCCACCCCCTTCTGGCAGTCTGACACCTGGCCTTGGAATGCGATGTGTGCTTCGGTGGGCTGCTGTGAGCCAGCCGGGGTGGTGGGTGCGTCCAGCTGTGTTGTCTGTGCAGGGGGTGGGGTATCCTCGATGCAGCGGTGCTGCCCTGCTCCTGGAGGTCGATTGCCTAAGATGTCCATGGACTGTTGTAGGGCGTCGGTGTCGGAAGTGTGGAGGTCCTCTTCAGCATCACTGTAGAGTTGTCTGGTCTGCTCTGCTGGAGGTGTTGTTTGTCCCTCTGCAATGTGAAGGGGAGATGCTTGTTGACATTGTGTTGGCATGTATGTTGATGCATTGTTCAAGTTTACATACAGACTGCATGACAATGTACATTGTGACTGTTTGGGAGGGGCGGACTATTTGATGCGGGACAGTGGACATTTGGACTACATGACGTAGGTGAGGTTGTACACGTACATTTGCATCTCACAGTTTCCTGCTATGTCAGATGTGATTGGCCATTTTCTACGCACAGGCGGACCCAGTTGTGTCCTCTGTTCTGCAGTGTAAGTGTTGCACTGTGTACCACATTGTCATCCATGTGGATGTGCTGTCATTGCTATGTGTGTGTGCTGCATTGTGTGAGAGTCGCACCTGCAGCTGTGATTTTGCTGCCTCTTATCCCTTGGAGGCGGTGTGCCTTTGGCTTTTGTGCTTTTAAGGTGCTGTGATGTTGGCGACTTGGGTCATTTGTGCTCTTGGACGGTTTTTGTACTCTTGTGCATTGTTTGTCTGCAGATGTATTGTTGACGTCAGTGGTTGTTTGTGCACGTGGATGTGTCAGAGTGTGACCTGCTCCTTTCCGGATTTGATCCACACTCAGCCACCTCAGTCTCGTGGGGTGCACAATGTCATGGTGATTGTACTCCAACCATGCTGCTCGTCATGTGGTGTCACTTGCATTGTCAGTGTGGCTCTCACATACGCATCTTTGCTGTGTTTCGCACAGGTGCATGTGTGTGTTGTGGAATTGGTGATGTGTGGGGTGGGAGCTCTTTGGGCACATGGTGGACGGGGGCCTACTTGATGTTTGTATGTGTGCTGCAGTGTGCCACGAGGATCAGGGACATGACCCAGGGTCATTGTGGGTGTGCGGTGTGCTACACATCGTTGTGCATGTGTGCCATTGTGCCCGTCCCCCCGTCCCCACAGTCCCTTGTCGTTACTCACCCTGTTGATGTTGTGTCAGGTCATGTCGAGCAGTGTCTGGACTCCCGACTCCTTGCACCGTCTCCACACTGATGACTGTGGCCACCATTTGCTCCAGCTCCTCCTGTGGCGCAGGACTCCCACCTCCATTCGCCGTTGCTGCCTTCCTGTTGGCAGCGGGTTTCTGCTTGGTTTGGCTTTTCACATCGTGCCAGCGCATCTTGGCCTCCTCGACACTCTGGCTGCATTCACGATGGAATGCCATTTTTCCGTCTGTGTTGCCAATGACACAGTGGAGGTGACGGACAGTTGTTGTTAGTGCTCTGTCACCTCCGTGGCGACGATCCGGTTGTCATGCGGACTGTACCCTGTCTTCCTCTTCCTCTTCTCCTTGGCCTTCCCCGACCCCGAGGTTCCTTGCTGGTGGTCTGTGTGGCTTGTGGGGTTCGCGTTGACCTGGGCACTCGTTCCGGGTGCATCCATGTTGCTATGCAGTTTATTTTGTTTATGGTGTGTTTTTCTTGTTCAGCTTTTATAGTGCATTTTCCCGCATGACGAGTGGGAATTGCAGGCCTGTCGCTGGTTATCGCTGATTTTTGTATTGCGGTTGGCCTCATCGCAACTTTATTTGCGTTCGTGTTTCGCATTTTTGCGGCGTCGCATTGAGTTTAACGCAGTCATTTTATGCGTTATCGTGGGACTATCGCATGGTGCCGCCACGTTGGGAATACTACGTTAACACGGCGTTGTTTTCCCGCGATAGACTGCGATATGCAAAGTTGCGTTAAGCTAAACTTGCGGTGGTTATCACACGTTCTTGAGAATATGCCCCCTGGACTCATATGTACTGACACATTCTCCCATAGACACATAATGGGATATACCTCTTCGTACATCAGGCCCAAGGTAACGTGCCTCTTAAGACAAGGAATACATAGACCACCACCCGTGTATGTTTGTGTGCCATTGTTTGTGTATGCCTGCATGTCTGTTTAAATCACTGCAGTACCAAATGATGGCATGCGAGCTCAATGTTTTCTTCAACATTGTTGATCATAGGGGCATATTTATCAAGGTTTTGCGCTGCCCATGCGCAAACGCTACGCAAAACTTAAATGAGATTTATCAAGCCACGAAAAGCCACCTTGTGAGGCCCTGAGTGGCTTGATAAACCTAGAGTAACACAAACCGTTGCCGTGCATTACTCTGCGGCAGGGAGGTGTGCCATGGGTGGAGCGTGGGTGTTCCCATTAGCGTCGGACTGGCCATAGCAGGCATCGGGCGTTTCGCCAGGAGGCTGGAAGGATGGGGGCTGGTTTTGCAGCGGTGGGGGCAGGTTCTGTTACTGGTGACCGGTTTTGCAGTGGTGCTGAAATATTGGTCCCCAGTAACAACAGCAGCACAGTGCTTCACACTTGCACCTGCCCCCCCCGGGTGGGGGGGGGGAGGCTGGTCCGACAAAATTGCCAGGGCTATTTTGGTTAATTAACATAGCTGCAAGGAAACTGCAGGGCTGATTCCTTACACTATTTACATCAGTGTCCTCAGAGCAGGGTTTAAGAATGAAACACAGGTTCCTGCTTCTGTTCTGCAAGCATATGTACTGCAACTGTCTACACAAAGCTACCTACATCAAGGCAAGCCATGTATAACAGGGTATAAACAGCTGTGGGGAGCAGACAGAGCACATTAAGAAGAAAGGAAGCAGAACTACCTTTAAACCCATGCAAGATTTATGTACTAAGCATCCAAAGACAGCAGTGCCAATCCCTGGTTTGAAGGGAAGCTAAATCTTCCTGCTCCACTAAATTGGAAACTTTAATTCACAGGGGTTGACTGTCTGGATCGACACAAGAGGCGAAGCAGGGAGATGAAAAGGAGTCTGACAAATCCTGTTTTCCACTGATCAGATTTGCATGAACAGAGATAGAGAGAATCTTAATGAGCAACAGTTGCTGCTGCTTTAGATGGTGACTTGCAATGCTGGCGAATCGGATGCGTGCAGGGATGTATGCATATTTCATCATTTTTATCATGCTTTTGCCCAAAGCAATTTACAAAGAGTGTGATGGTGTAAATGTGAAAAGGCATCACGCATAAGTATCTTGCAAAAGGAAGATATAGAGCTATCTCAGGATTCCAGTCCCATTACAGGTGGAGATTGTGAAATACTTGGACCCCAGTTAGGGCAGGTTCTATGGAGAGACAAGACCAGGTGGCCCACTAGGATGCATCACTATTACTCATTCAGGAAATTGTCCATCATGGTCCGCACATTTAATGTGTCTAGTTCTTAGCAGGCAGTAGGTAGGAACACCCTGTCAGATACGCAGTTTCATAAATGGCATTGTTTCTGTCTACCCAGGGCAGATGCTCTGCACATGTGTGTGTTCCCCAGGGACTGGGGAAGAACATTAATTGAGGAACAGTTCAAATAGAATGAAGTAGGGATTTGCTTCAATAATCTGTTGAAATGCATTTGGAAATCAACCAATTTTTCTTATGGTATGATAAATTGAGCATATTTTGTTAGTCAAAAAAGATACAGGAATCAAAGAATATGAAAAGACTTCATGTAGTAGGACATGGTTGAAGAACAAGAGGACGACCATTTGAAATGTCCTTTATACGGGCTTAATCCTGCTAATTTCTGAAATTTTCTATTCCTCTTGTTCAAAATTCATAGAATTACTCTATTATGCCACGTCACATAATTATGTTCTATTAGGTGCAAAAGAACAAGCACACTGGAACAACGTGAACGACAAGACAGTGAGCAGCTGCTGTTTGTGTCGCTATAGTTTTTGCATTTTTTTTTTACCACAAAATGCCTCCTCGCTTTCAAAACGGATTGCTCTAAAATATAGCGCCAAATTTCGGTTTTGCATTGTATATAAATACGCTAAATTACGGGCAATTTTTCTAAAAATTCACATTATTATACAAAAGCAAATTTCGCAATACAAATTTCAAAATAGAACAGAATCTAAATCAATGAAGGTTGAAGGGAAGAATCAATGACACTATATCGGGGGGTCAACCAAACATATCAAGTGAGTTTAAACAGGTTTTTTGTAATAAACACATTACTTTTGCATGAGTCATTGTCATTATTGAGAATGTTGAACCAATAAACCATGTGCAATCATTAAGATAACATAATGAAACATTTATCAGGAATTAACCTTGTGTTTGTGCATTGTTTTATGGCATCACATTACAAAAGCATTGCATTGCAATGATACAGTTAGACCTTTGAGGTTGTGCATTTTTAGGCCTCTCAGGTCCGATTAAATGTTATCATATACATGGCTCCTAGAAGGCGAAACACTGGCAGCTGTAAAACAAAAGCTCCAGCTGTGGGAGTGCTTGAAAAGGCAATGAAAATTCAGGGAAGGTGATCATTTTGTAGCCCCCCCCTAACTTAGGGTGCGGAAAATACCCTTAATAGAAAGGCTGTGCTGAGTTGATTGGTGGTGGTCATGTCATGCTGTGACCACCATACACCGAGATATGGACAAAAAGGTGAATAATGTAATGCAGCCAGCAAGGCATTATGGGATGATTCCTGAGAAAGCAGTGAATTCATGGCAGGGGCTCTCCCACTGTGCCAGGGAGAGCAGTGCTACAGTGTTTTTCCTTTTTTTCTGTTGTTTGTGCAGCCTCGTGCCGCACTTTTTTTTTGGATCTGTCCCACCCAGGCACCCCATTTGCTGTCCTCATTGGAGGGCTGCTGAGGGAGCCCACCCCAGCTGCCCTCACCAGCTCCCCGCACCGGTAGCACGATTGCGGGCTGCCACGGAAGCCGGCAGCCTCCATTTGTGACTGCCCGCTCCTGTGCGCAGAAGTGCAGTGTGTGTGGCCATGTGGCTGGTGAGCTGAGAGGGCGGTCCACGTGGGGGAGTGCGGCGGCACCCACTCCATCCTCCATTATTCATTCAGGGCCCAGGGATGGGGTCCAGGACCCCTCCCACCTCCAGTGGGGAAGCGCAACAGAGCTCCCCCATCATCCAGCACATCAGGGAAGCGTGACAGCGCTTCCCCGCATAGTTTGAGCACTTGGGGCTGGTGTCCCACGCTCCGGAATCGGAATTAGCCCAGTTGATCGGGTCCCCAGGTGAGGTAGAAGAACGGGGAGGGGGCCCATGCATGGCCTCCCCCCACCATTTAATTAAAACAGCTGCTTTGAGCCAACCCTGAGCCCTGGCCCACCCAGGGGAAATTTACCAGCTGCATTGCGGTGCCCCAGGTGCTCTAAAGCAGAAATGGGGTCAAAGGTCACCAGACTTCTAGATACGATATCTCGGGCCCATTGGGCAGATTCGGATGATCTTAGGCTTGTTTTACTCCTTGTGGCGAGCTCTATCCAAAAGGGGCATTTGCAGCAACCCTCCTCACCTCCAAAGCGGTGCAGTCCTCAAAAGGCTGGTCCTCCTGGCTCCCTGCGGCAGTTCTCCTTTGGTTCTTTGTTGTTGGGTGCAAGAAAGTCCAGGGCTTTCCCCCAACTGATCCTCAAGGGATATAAGGGGGCCAGCCTCACTAGGCCGTGGGGAGACCCATTGGTCCTGGGGTCACCTAGGCAGAGTCCAGGGTTCTTAGTGAGGGTCAGGTGGTTCCTCCATCCAGTTCTCTATGACAGTCCCAGGATCCAGTAGCAAAGTAGATGGAAAATCCACAAGCAAGAGGGAGTCTCTTAAGTGTGCAAGAGTTTTTAAGAGGAGAGGAAGGTTCCAGAAAACAGGCACTCCATGGCAAATCCTGGGGTGCCACATTACCTCTCCACCACTGCCGCAACCCTCCTGCACAGCATGTTGGAACAATCCAAAATGGCATCATCCAGGGGCCACTGGTTACATCAGCTCCTGGGGTCTCAGCTCCACCCTCGCTGACATCACTGCCAGGGACTTGCACAATAGAATTTCAAAGAGGGCCCCGGCTAGGTTGGCTCCAGTTGTCTGGGCACTCTCCATTGTTAAGTGGGCTTCTGCAGGCCCATACTTGGTACAGTGTTACAGCTTAGTGATTGATGGAGATCATTCTGCCCCACCCCTTTTCTTTCCTACCACAGGAGCTGGTAGAAGTACTACTAATTGCTCCTTTTGTGCGGGCGGCCTTTATTCTTGCTACTGGAGGGAAATGTAATTAGCTGGACACAATAGGGTGACAAAAAGCCGGGGCTCTGATCCTGAGCTGAGCCAGGAAAATATGAAAACTCTGGATGACCCGTAAGGTGTACAGATATTATTTTAATTTTCTTGCACATGTTACACTCTAATTCAAGATGTCAATGGTCCCTGTAGGCCAAGGGGAAGTGAAACTACACTCTAAGGCAGTTCCCTCCCTATGTGTATAATGGGGTGTCACTATAGTTAAAACAGTAAAGCGCACTGACTTTCCTTATTAGTGTACACTACTTTCATAAGGCCTATCTCAGATGAATACCCAATCCTGCAGAGTTCCCATTGAGCCAGGCTACCTGTGCACTGTTACAGGGCTGTGCACAACAGTAGTCTCCCACATGCAGTCCGCACATGTGAGCACACGTGTGTGCAACCTTGTTCACATGTATCCAGCCACTTGCCCCTTACCCTCGCTGCATCACAGCTGTCTTATCTTAGAAGGCAGGCACTGGCGATAAACATGCGCAGTCTGTTTGCCATGTGATTTCCGGGGGTGGGGCTAGTAGGTCCCATTTGATAGGGCTTGAATATATTGGCCGCATATCGGTAGAGTGTGATATTGATCACCCCACTCAGTGGAACCCTCCCACCATAGTACGGTAAGGGTGGAGCCCGATTCTGTTTATTATAGGTCCTGATGAATGCCATGGACCCGACTGGGCCAACAGGCAGAAACATGTCGACCACTCACACCACGGTGGGGGGACAATAGAATCCCCAACACACCGACCATTTATTTTAACTACCATACAGATGCCAGTTACATTAAAATGAGTTTGACATCTGTAATGGCTTTTTAAATTTCACTTTCTCTACAAGGGCCCCCACTTAGTTTTAGAAGTGCATCCCTGTCTTCAGGTGCATGCCCGCCCTCTATCAAACCAAGTTTTTAGAGGGCGAGGACTGGTCAATGATGAAGCATGACACCAGGTGGTGTGTGAGATCAGTCTTTCACTTTTTGTGAGATGCCTGCACTCACGAAATAACACTGTAGCACTTAGGTCACCAAACTAGGAGCGGCTCTTTTTGTGTTAAACATTATATGTTGGAGGCTGCCGGCTCCTAGCGCCCAGTGCCTCTAGTTCCCTTCCCCAGATCTTTTCTGGGGTTCGTGTGGTTATACATTTCCGTGGGTGAGACACTGGTAGTGAGATTAACACACAGTAAAAAGTCCAAAAACCAGGTGATCAGAAAAGCAAAGAATCCGGGCGTACTGCAGGGGCAGAACCCAGTGTAACACTACTCTTGTGACTACAGCTCTGCCTTTATGATAATTTGTGTCCTGTGTCTTCATTTCAACGTGGGTTGTGGGTGGAGACAGCAATAATGCTGCATTGCAGTAAAGAAATAGTTGTGGCTTGCTCAGCTACCTTCCCATACAAGATGTTGTAGCGTAGCCGGTCCAAAACATTCCTTAATATTTGGTACCCAGATGAATATTGGAGACGAACGATCAAGTGTTCTGATAAATACATTCCCTTTCTAGCATCACAGTATTCAGGGCCATATGTCATCACAGACTAATTGCCTCCTCCTGTGTCTCAACTACACATCCCTGAAACAAACCAGAAATGCTAGCTCCACATTGGACAAGTGAAACTTGTAAAAACCACGAACATGCGCAAAATGACCAGTGTGCTCTCCTTATGACCTGAAATTGTAGTACGTTAGTGCAGCAATAATGCAATGAAACATGTATATAGACAATTTACATGTTGATATACTGAACAGAAGAATTGAAAACCAAAAAGGTAAAAAAAAAACACACAAATGAACACTGTGGAAAGGTTTTAATACAGCCATTGGAATATTCAACTCAGCCGATATTGTTGGACATAGTGATAGAATATATAGGCTAGCATGAGGAACCAGGCAAGCTGTGGGACAACATGTAGATGATTCATATATTAAATTGCACAGGAGCAGTTAGTGGTAAGTGCATTTCAAGAAGCAGTGCATCATTTTAAAAAGGTAAATAAATAGCAGGGGAACATCCAGTCAGTCTTCAATGATATAGATCGAGATATGACCATAGGCTTTAACTACATAGACAATCTGCACCACATGTGGACAACCATCCAGTAGGAGATGCAGGGAGCATTATTCAGGGACAACTTTTCTTTATTGAATAGGACCCATCTATGGTAGTAGTGGGGACAGACAAAAGGATTGTTGTGAACCCCAAAACATTAAGGGCCTGATTATGAGTTTGGAGGATGCGTTATTCCATCACAAACGTGACGGATATCCCGTCCGCTGTATTACAAGTTCAATTATATTCCATTATACCCAATGGAATATAATGTAACTCGTAATACGGCGGACGGGATATCAGTCATGCTTGTGATGGAATAACTGGTCCGCCAAACTCTAATCAGGCCCTTAGTGTATTCCACCCATGCGTTCCTACAACCAACTCAACAAATGGGGGAAAAACAGGTCGGCTATATTGCATTTACTCAACTGGGTACAAGAACCTACTGCTGTGTCAGTTCTCAGGCATATGGGTTCATGGTCCAATACACATAAGAATGCCTAGAAATTCCACACCTCATCTCAATGAGTAGTCCCATTTATGAACAAGACTGTATCAGACTCTTGTTGTGTGAAAAAAAGAGATCTCTGGTTGTATGTATGTTCAGTAGATTCTGACATTTGGGGGGGATACCGTTGTGATGATATTACCACACTTCCGCAAACAAGTAGTCCAGCTAAACTATTTCATATTAATCATATAATCATATTTTCTGCTAGTTAACAGACAAGAAAATAAATGGTTTTCAGACATCCTTGTGTGCTGCAGGTGCAGTGACGCATGTGCAAAGGGGAGCTCTATTTCAGATCGAGACACACCTTATGGCAGCAGATCATATCATAGATAATGAGTGCAACGAGGACAAGGGGCCTACTAAATTAGTAAGCGTGTTCAAGGATATGATCTTTGGTCCCATCAAAAAGGCTGTAATGGAAGTAGGCACACTGTGGGCTCTACTGTCATTTTACTTGCCTGAGAAGTCTTAGATAAAGCTAAGATGCTATGAAGGAAAGCTGAAAAAGAAGCAGAGATGTCCTGTTGGTCATGGCTCAGTTCCTCAATTTAGCATCTTTAAAAGCATCAATTTTTCTACATTCTACATGCTGTTACACTCATGCTGTGGATCTATACAATTAGACTAATATGATCTAGGAAAAGAATGTAGAAGGTGTGTCAAGATCTAAGGTAGAAGCACTTTTACATCGCATACAGGAACAAGGACAAAGATCATTGTGTGAAAAATGCTTGTCGCTGTCGCATTAGTTGCTTTATTTCACTCATGATAATAGCCTCTTTCCAAATGTTTTTATGCTATACAAATTTCCTAAATACATTATTGAGTCCAATGTGAGATCTTACAATCTACAAGACAATGTCAAACAAAACTAGAGACACTGAGTGTCAGTTCTAAGTGATTTGTTGCAGGACCTTTGTACTGAGTAATCTAAACATCTCAAAAGAAAAAAGGAAACGAATGACATATTGCTATCACACATAACATTATTATATGTTTATGCTGGTATCTGTAAAAGGAAAGAAACATGTTTTAAATCCTGAGCAATATGTCTGCCACCAAATTGAGCGCATATATCTGGTCTTAGTAATCGGTTAGTCTGGCTTACATTCTTAGAAAATACCAAAGTAGGAGACAAACAAGCAAGAGTGAAGTCATCTCATAGCATAAGCAAGTGGGTGTCATTAAGCTTAAAGAAGAGTGCAGCAACTAAACTGACTCCAAGCAGTCTGAAAATGAACTGTGTTTTCAATGGCACATGCATCAACGTATACGGTGAGAAATAACGAATGAGCTCTGCAAACTAGAATGGACAATACTGATTCAGGGCAAAGCAAGGGAAAATAAAGGACAGACTAATAGGTACATCTGGTCCCCCTAGAGGGGTGACTCACCAGCTCACGAGGCACTATGAAGCTGAACACCAGAGCACATGGCGCTAACAAACATGAAGACAAACAAAAGGGGGGGGGGCACTGTTCCAGAGAGAGTGGCGTCAAACGTCGAGCACTCACTCCAAGGAAAGGAGGGGAAACAAAATGGAAACAAGAAAAGATAGCGTGCTAGGTCTGGGACTCAGTGAGAAGAGGGGGAAGACAAGTCTTGTCTCTTGATGCCCTCACACACCCCGAAGGATGTCATGCTTCATCATTGGGCAGTTGCTCCTCATCGGGCCGGCGGTGCAATGCCCTACGGGTCCCCCGAAGGGTCTCTTTAGCGGAGATCTTTTGAGATCTGCCGTTTGGTGCATGGGGGTGTGTGGATAGAGTCCTAGGTCGAAGAGTGATATTGTGCGTGCAGTGCGTTTTAAAACTGTCTAAGGGTTACCAACAGGGATATTTTAATGGAGAAGTACCCTTGGCAGAATAAAAAACCCGTAGGTTAAAGAGTTACCAAATGGAGCGTAATGTGCCCTGATAACTTAAAAGGTCGACATGTTTCAAGCCTTGCTGGTCAAAAAGATCCCTGGCGTTTCATCAGGACCGGAAAGTGATGTGGAAGTGATGTGTGTGCACGAAGGTGGTAAAAATAGAGGAGTCACATTAGTCCTCTGAGTGATCAGTGGGTGCCATTCCCTTGAGTTTTTTGGGTAGTGGCTTTGACTAAATAGTCCGATCTACCCTCCTGATCATGACCTAGAAAGTAAATATAGGGGAGAAAAAAGAAGAAAGAAATACAAGTCTTAAGTGATTGTTTGCCAAATGCAAAACGGTCTTCCTCTCAGTGTGTATTCTTGAGGAATATATAGCATTAAGCTTAAGAAACGAGACATGGCTATAGAGGTACACTGCAACCCTCTGCTGCACGAACCCTGTGTGGTAGCTTGAAGGAGCGTGGATGGAGGAGAACCGCAGGTCGACCGCCTATGAAATGCGGCCGACCAAAATGGCTCCCCGTCCAAAGAAACCCCAAGATGCCACCTGGGTCACAGGTGTTCGTAGTGAGTGGGGGTTATGTTAATGGATAAAAGCAGGCTATGCGAAAGATACGCCCGCCGTGCTGCCTCACAGTGTCCCCACTGTTCCACTGTACCACTATGCTGTAGGGGCCACTGTGAACAGCTTAGCAACGCGCCTCAATAGTTCCCCTGCTAAAATCTTGGTACATTGTTATCGCACCACTCGGTATGCGCACAAAATCTTGGTACATGGTTAACACACCACTCGTTATGCGCACAATATGCTATCTCTCGTGCTTACCTAAAGGGGAGCTAACAATGCTCCATAGGCTTAAGGCGTAGGGTGCCCACACCTTACTGTGCTGTAAAGAAAAAGTAAAGGGAAAGCATATGCAGAGCTCCGGTGAGTTACGTGTCTCACGTGGACAGCTAAGTACATGGACTTACTTCAAACCAAATTGTCTCCTTAGCGCTCGCCGATGTACTCACGATTTGGCTCGGGTGTCGGCTCCAGAATACCTGCCCCGTCCTGCCGCCTGCCTGAAGGTGGAGGATTGTGGCTTCTGGGCGTGCTAATGTACTGTCATCAATCACGGGTGCAGGAGGTTCCTATTTCCGGAATGCCCCGTCAGCCCCGGTTTCTGTGCGTCTGCGTGTCAAAATCAGCGCGCTCTCTCAGTGGCGCACATGCGCGTAGGGGGTCAGATGTCAGTATGCGCATGTGCGTGGGGAGAGGTAGTGATGTAGCACAAACACATGTGGCAGTTTGTCGATGTCGGCAAAAAGTAGTGGTTGCTTGAGCGGGCATAAGGACAGAAGGGGGGGTGGGGGAAGAGAGAAGGGGAGCTAGAGAGAAGGAGAGAAGGGACACATCTCGACAGTGATGCGTCTGAGCGCATGTACCATTAGGGTAGAACAGGTACATGAATGTGCTTATCTTATTGAGGGGGAGTAATTAAAGCACAATGTGTGTCATGTGGCTAATCCCAAGGGTTATGGGAAGAGCGAGAGAAATGTGGTCACAGCTCTGACCACGGGATTTCATCATTCAGGCCTTGTGTATTCGTTCAAAGGCGATGAACCCACCGTTGCTCTCATCGTGGTAGTGAATGGCTGGTCCATCTAGGGTTTGCCTCAAGTACAGTCCAGTGTATTGCTTCACATGGATGACCTTTTTCAATGAAATGGTTTGTTAGTTTAGTCGCAGTGCGTCCCCGTCTCAAGGGACTTTTATGTTCACTGATCCTCACCTTGATAGCTCGTGTTGTCATCCCGACATATCTAAGGGAGCATGGACATGTGATAAGGTATACGCAGTTGGTAGTGTTGCAATTCGTGTGTTTTCGCTGTTCCCACACGAAGTCGCCCAATTGTAGAGTTTTGGTATGTCTCGTTGAGGAGCATGCTCCACATGAACCGCATGGGTAATGGCCTGTGACTGCAGGGAGATTCCACAGTGTGGATTCCTTGGGTATCTTGTGGCACCGTGGACGTGTGTTCACTAGTTGATCCCTCAGGTTCGTCGTTCTTTTGAACGCAAAGCGGGGTGGTGGAAGATCTAGAGAGTCACTGTTGAGGATCTTCCAATTACGGTTGATTACTTTCTTTATATGATTGGATAGTGGGGTAAAAGTCGTGACACATGTGATCAGTTCGTTGGTTTTTGGTTCTCTGGTTTCCAGGAGACCTTGTCGGGTGTTGTTTTTCGCCCGCTTTCTCGCTTTTGAGATTACTTCTCTCGGGTACTGCCTCTCCGTGAGGTTGTTTGCCAGTATGTTCGCTTGGGATTCGAACTCATATAGTCTGCTGCAGTTGCGGCGGAACCTCAAAAACTGACCGTAGGGTAGATTCTCTCTGAGGGCTTTAGGGTGGTAGCTCTTGAAACTCAGGAGGCTGTTGCAATCCGTGCTCTTCCTGTAAGTTGTAGTGTGTAGGAGACCATCTTCAAGGCTAATCAGTAGGTCCAGGAAAGGGATCTCCTTATTACTGGTTGTCATGGTGAAGCATAGATGGGGGTCCAGGTTGTTGATCCACTCATGAAATGTGTTAGCTGCTCTCTCTGTTCCACTCCAGAGGATCATGATGTCATCTATATACCTCTTCCAGGTCACCAGGTTCTTTGTTAAGGGGTTGGAATCTGTGAAGATGTGGGTGGCTTCAAAATGGGACATATACAGGCCCGCCAGACTTGGAGCGAAGGTGCTCCCCATGCTGGTGCCCTGTATTTGGTGGTATGTCGTAGTTTTATACATAAAGAAATTGTTGGTTAGTGCCAGTGTAATAAGTGCGACAATGAAGTCCGCTGGAGTGTTGGTAATGAGATCTGCCTCATTAAGGAGATTCTCCACGACTTTGATGGTGGCATCCTGGGGAATGTTAGTATACAGTGCCTCGACATCGAGTGTGAGGAGTAGGTTGATCTCTTCCATGTTGTCGTCATTGATTTGTTGAATCAAATTGAGGACATCCCGTGTGTCTTTGAGATAGGCTGGCGTCGCTTGAACCAAAGGGCGTAGGAAATGGTCGCTAAATTGACTCAATGGTTCAAGGAGGGAACCAATGCCAGATACTATGGGGCACCCCGGTGGGGGGGTGATTCCCTTGTGGATCTTGGGGAGGAGATAGAAGTAGGGCATCCTAGGAGTTTCATTCACAAGGAATGCCGCTTCTTAGGGTGTTATCCAACCCTCCGTGGATGTTTCATTCACCATGATATGGATCTGTCCTAACAGGTGTGTCGTCGGGTCGGTCTCAAGTGCTTCGTAGTATTGGGCATTGTTCAATTGCCGAGTGCATTCGCGTTCATAGTCTTCTATATTCAGTATGACCGTCGCACCCCCTTTGTCCGCGGGCTTGATTATGATGGTAGTGTCGTCCTTCAAAGAGTTCACGGCATCCCGTAAATTGTTCGACATATTGTTGTAAGTGGGTCTCGTCCTTAAGAGGTTGGCCTCCTTGAGAGCAGCCTTATCGAAAGTGAGGACCTCGCAGGGGACCATGCCTGCTGTGGGGGTGAACTTGGAGGGTGGTCTGAGTCCTGTATCATCCTGCTCAGGTGTGATGGTGTCCTTGAAAAAGGCCCTGAGTCTGACTTTGCGAAATAGCTGGTGTAATTCTTCGTTAAGCCTGAAGTTGTCTTCTTTTGGGGTGGGGACAAAGCCTAGCCCCAACTCCAGTACTGTCGTCTCATCGGTGTTGAGCTGCCTGGTTGATAGGTTGACGATCAGTTTTTTTGGTGCGTCATGCTCCTTGTTGTTCTCAGCTGTTGTTCTGTGTCCTGCCACTGTACCTGCTTGTTCCCTCTTCTTCTTTCTCTGCCTCTGCCCCTGCCTCTGTTCTGAAAAGGAGGTGGAGGGTTGTGGAAGAATGGTTGTTGGAAACCTAGCTGTGGACCAGGATAGGGAGGGTACCACATCGGTCCTGGCTGCGGATAGGGTTGGGCTGGATATCCGTACATCGGCATTGCCGGGGGGGGGGTAGAAGGCCCTGTTGGTTAGGGCGTTTTCCCCAGCTCTGGTTGCTAGAGTTGCTGTTGGATGAGCGTCCCGATTGGTTTGACGTGCACGAGCCATCGTCCGACAGAACGTCATTGTCGGTTGGTTGGCAATCATCTTTTGTGTAGGGGTAAATTTTCTCCCTATCGAATCTTTTAAGATCTTTCTGTAGTTTGGTGATCTTTTGATTAAGGAGATAGTCACGATGGTCGGTCATTTCTGCATTAATCTCTGCCAGGCGAGTTTTGTATGATGAGATGCTAATTCCAGTTTTTAGACCATTTTGCGCTATGTTGATTTTTATGATCAAAGCTTCGGAGAGACGTTTTGCTGTGCTAATGATAAGGATGATCCAATCGCGGGTGCACTTCCACGCGATTTGGCTCCATTCTCGCCTAAAAATCAGGTCATCGACAAAAGATCCTAGGTGCCGTTTGGACCAGGATACCATTAGGTGCTGAGTTGGCTCAGTGCCCCCCCTTTTGTTTGTCTTCATGGTTAGTTTGGAGCACGGGCACTGGACCATTAACTAGCTCCTGGTCCCCCCCTCTTCCCTTTTTTGACGTTGCTAACAAACATGAACCAAGGCTTGCCTGTTGAAAGGAAAGTAAGACATCACTTCACAAGGGACATGGAGATTCACTCATGCTCTGGGCCTTCAAATGACAGAAAGGAGACATCTCTGCAAATGTCCCATTGATAGTACTCTATTTTGGGCCCTGTTTCTGTATCTCACACCGGTTCCCTGTAGCTGCCTGTTGCCTAAAGCCTCAGCGACTTTAACTGTGCCGAGTAGTCCTGAGTAGCAAAGAATCGGTGCAAAATCTATTAGTTCAGAGCGGGTGTCAACAATATACTATGCAAGAACACGGATTGGGACACTGATGAAAGTGGGCAGAAGCCACCTCCAAGTGATTATACAGCATCAGGGCCAGCTTAAGCGCTGGTGGCGCCCGGTGCGATATTTATTTTTGGCACTCACCCACCCCATGACTTCCTCCTCGGATTCCCTCACTACCACATAGTTTTTTTTAATTTTTTTTAACATTTATTCTTTATTGTTTGATTAATTAAAATCTTACAATGAGGCAAAATACATATAATAATCAAATATAAAACGGTTAAAACAAGAATAAAAAGTGCAGTATTTTTTAACTGAGTTACTTTTGATAAAATCCATTTCATATTACATTTTAATATATATCATACAGTACTTATAGATTTTAACTTGTGCTCTTCTAATTTTGATCCTATTCTTACTAAAAACTTTACAAAAGCGGAATTCATAAGTATATCATCGGAGTGCAGACATATTATCAAAGCTTGCCTACATGTTCTTACTCCTCGAGCATTGAGAAGTTTCTTAAATATGATTTTTCTTTCAATTTCCAGTTCTGGGCAGAGACACAGTAGGTGAATAATGTTCTCCTCTCCTGATTTACATAGCCTACATAGTGTGTCCTCTTCTGACTTTATCCACGGTGGAAGATGACATAGGCCCGGTAATACACCAAAACGTGCTTTTGTGAAGATTTGTTTATTTTTCAACAACCATGGAGTTTCTAAGTATGCTTGTACCTTCTTTTTTGAAAACCCATTCATTATTGGCCATGCGTGTTTCCTTTTTGCTAGTATGTCTTTATCTCTTACCAGCGATAGATGGTTTGTTGTTTTATTGATTGCTTTTTTTAACGATTCCGGGGTTATTGTAGTCCCCCAGATTGGCATCACATCAAATTCTTCTAACGCTGCATTTAAGTATTTCCAGGCCTGTGATTTCCTGTTTTCACTTATTTCCTGCCATAATAGTTGTTACATTTGGTTTTCATGGTCGTTTTTTATTCTATTCCATACCTTAATAAATTGACCTTTTCTCGCAAATAACTGGTTAGTTAGACCAAACTCCAGCCTTATTTGCGCTGGGGATGCGTTGTTAGGCAGATAAAAGAGGGTTTTTAAAAGTTTTTGAGACCGCATTATTGATGATCACAGCGTCTTTCCCAGTTAGAGCCTCACTACCATATGTTAAGGTAGGCAGCAGTTTTGCTGATATAACCTTTAAGAAGGGGCGGTAAGTCAGATCACCTAATGATTTCTGCAAGATCCTAAATGCTGCTGTCAGGGCGTTTGCTTTCCTTTGAATGTCTATTTTTTGCGGGAGAAAATTTCCATTATCATTGAATAAAACTCCCAGGTATTTGTATGATTCTACTTGTTCTAATTGGACTTTCTCTAGAAACCATTTGGATTCATGTTTTAGTCTTGAATTTTTAGTAATCACCATAACTTTAGTCTTTGTTTCATTTATCACCATCCCATTTTCTTTTGAATACAATGATATTCGATCTATTAGCCGTTGTAATCCCACTTTTGTTTGGCTTAGAAGGATGACATCATCTGCATAGAGCAAATTAGATATTTGGTTGTTGGCTAGTTTAGGCATGTGTGCATTTATTTCATTCAGTGCATCCGTAAGATCCGCTAAAAACAGATTAAAAAGTAAAGGGGCCAATACACACCTTTGCTTTAGTCCTGCTGTAGTTAAAATTTCCTTCGTTAGTGTCAAGCCATCCCCCATCCGCACTCTAACCCAGGTGTCGGTATACAATAGTTGAATTAATTTTAACAGTGGCTCTGGGATATCTTGCTCCCGCAGTTTTCTCTACAGAAGTTGTCTGTGCACGCAATCAAAAGCCGATCTAAAATCGACAAAGCACAAATGCAAGGGTTGTTTCATTAAGATAGTTTTATCCATTAATACCGATAAGGCTAATATATTTGTAGTAGTTCCAAGTCCTTTAATAAATCCTGTTTGATTAGGCGGGAGTATCTGGTTATCCTTTGCCCATTCAGATAAATTTGAAAGTAAAATCCCCGCAAACAACTTGGCATCGGTGTCTTGAAGAGTTTTTAGTCGATAATTTTCCGGATGGGCCCAATTTCCTTTCTTAAAAATAGGGGATATTAGCGATCCTCTCCAAGATTCGGGCATTTTACATGTCCGTGCTACTTCTTTAAAAACTTCAGTGAGATGTTCTGACCATAAATCCGGTTCTTCCTTATAAAGGGCAAACGGAATACCATTGGGACCTGGTGCCCCATCTTTTTGTTTCGATATTAGTTTAGACACTTGAGTTTTTGTTATATCAATTTCACAGTCAATTTCGTGACTTAGTGTATCCCTCCTGTTCCGATTGCCATCCAAATTCATTATTTTCCCATCGGAGTTTAAATGTTTTACCAGAAAATTAACCCATTCTTTTTCAGTTAATACAGATGCTACCACAGATTTATTAGGTCTTACTAGACCATTTATCATTTTCCAAAATTCCCTTGAATTTGTTTGGTTACTAGCATAAAAACTTTTTGTCCACAGATCATGCTTAGCTTGGTTTCTTTCGTTCCAAATTAGTTTCCTCAAATTTTGATTTATGTCTTTTAGTTTGATGGGTTATTCCTTATTATATGGGAACTTGGTTAACTGTCTCCTGAGATTGTTACGAGTCCTTCTCATTTTCCTTATTGTGTAGGATAATTGATATTGTTATTCCTTTTCTCCATTTGTATCATTTGTTTTTTCTTAGCTGTAGGTGCAAAATCATACGGTTTGACTAATTTACGTATAAAATGTACCCATTGATCAATTGGGGATTTCAAGATTTTATCGTCAAAACATTCTTTAACCAGCTTTTGCGCCAATTCATTAGTGTCATCTTTATTATGTGGTGTCCAGATAAGTCTCCTATAGTTGATAGTTCCCGTCTGGCCTTGCGTTGTCAGATACGATTGATGTTTTTTACTAGGCAAATTTGTGGTGAATATTTGCTGACTATGATCACTATCAGGCACCTTCTCCAGACAATACGAGGTAAAATTATTAAAGATGTTCAGTGATACAATCATATAGTCAATTCGTGACTTCGTGACTACCACATAGCAAAACTGCCCCTCATCTCTTCAATCACAAGTTATTGCTAAACACAGCTCCACCCCCTGAGGCCAGTGCCTCCTTCACAGGTCAGCGCCCAGTGCGGCTGTTCTGGTCGCACTTCCCTAAAGCCGGCCCTGTACAGCATTATCTTTCTTGCTGATAACATATTTAAATCTCTGAGAGTGATTGTTATTATTTAAGAGTGACCAGATATAAAGCTGAAGGTTGGCTGAAAGCTTTATTTAGCACAATTAAAGAAAAAGTGGGTGCATGTGAAACATTGTATTCATTGGAATAGGAAATCAACTGTGTTTTCATTAACAGGAATTTTGTTTTGCTCAGTAATATGTCAACTTCTCTCACTTGTCTGACTGGTGACTGCATCAATGTGTCATTTCACTCTCTTGCCCTGCCTCCAAGGATGGGGCCATTGCTTGCTCAACACATTCAAGCATCCCTACACGATGGTCCACCAGTGACTGAATTGATAAAGCTAAGACTTCAGGTAAGGCCACTGTTTGAAGAGGAGTGCACCTGTCTCAGATTCAACTTCCCTCCTGGGAAGAGAATGTATTTGACAACCTGCACAGCAACTCCATGAAACTTGTGTTGGGTGGACAAGTTGCCTGCAAGCATGCGCAGGGTGTTTGGTCTGTTAATATCCTGTGACCTTCTGGCTAGTCAGAGGCTCATCCTAAGCTGACTCCTGATAACACTCTGGGGCCGATTCCGATTCCGGCCAGAAATCTCTCCGACCGAGCCGGACCCGGAGAGAATTCCGACTGAATCGGACCCTAGCAGTCCGACCGGACGAGTACGATGCATTCGCATGCTATCGGACTCGATTCGGTCGGACTCCCATTGAAGTCAATGGGAGCCGGTCGTACAACGCGTACGCGGGCTCCCATTGACTCAATGGGTGCGAGGCGAACAAGGGCGCCCCCTACAGCGGGTACGCGTCCATGCGCATCGCGGCGTACATGCACAGGTAGGGGGGACCCATGGGTCCCCCCTGTGTGCGACTCGCGCGCCTACGCGTACAGGGGGGTCCGACGCGGACCCCTAAAGTCCGGCTCCGACAGCTCTTTCGAGCCGGACGGCGCGAGTCGGTCGGACTGCTCGCGGCGCGCATCGTACTTACCCGGCCGGGAAACGTCTCCATAGCGCGGTGCGAGTCGTGTCCGTGCGAGTCGGTCGGAGCGTGTTGAAGCCGCGTTCGAGCCGGTCGGCGATTTCGCGGGAGCTTGCATCGTACTCGCTCGGCCGGACCCGCATACGATTCGGTCGGGAAACAGGGCTCCGAATCGGATCCGGTAAATCCGAATCCGATTCGGAGCACTACCGGCCGAGATCAGAATCGGCCCCTCTGTGTCATGCATAAAAGGCGACTTGTCCGTGCTTCAGGGAACAGTGGCGAAGCTCAGGGTTGTATACCTGTCAGTTCCCGGAGTGATTGTATGCCTCCGTATGGGATTGCTGTATTCCTTATCTATAATATATGCTGGTTGAGTAAACTTGGCACCAGTGTTTTGTTTCTTCCATCCATTGGAGTGAATAACAGCAGTCCAACCATTTTAGCATTGTGACTAGCTCAGCCCTCTTCACCCTGCTGTGGAAGTTGTGAACTGAGTTAGGCTGCCCAGAAGATACAGAGGGAGAGTTACAGAATACCAATATATCTACCAAGCCCTCCAAATTTTAATTGAGACAGTTTATCAGTCTGCTGATACTGTCACAGAGACATTTCTGAATGCGATTAGCCCTACCAGTGCCAGATAAGGCTGTGACGGTAGGGAGGATATGCAAATCTGTTTTTTTTAAATTGACCATTACTGAGGATCAGAGTCCTGATGGAGGCCACCAGGAGTTGCCAATCACCCTATTTGGCAGCTCAAAACCCAGCAAAACTAATTGTGCTTTACCCAAAGCCTGTGCACATTATTTGCCAACAGATAGGTTAAGAAATTTGGGAAGTTCTAGATCTCTCTCATTTTTATTGTCCATAATATCTCACTTCTTTATTACTGCTTCTCTAGATGTTTGCCCTAACTGAATGTTTTTACATTTTGTGCTTTGAATCCCAGTTGACATTTTCTGGCTAATTTTAAATCATTCTTTTAAAAAGTGTGTCTTTTTGTACACTTCCTCTTGGGTGTCATAGTTATAGCAGACTGCAATATCTGCAAACAGAGATAACATGTATTCCTGGTCTTCCCCTCTTGTTCAGTGCTGCAATTGATGCAATGATGAGTAGTAGAAATAGCTCTTAGCCCATTTTTAAAAAGTGGCTCAAAAGAAACACTTCCAAAATGCTGTATACATTGGACAGAGGAGGCAACATGGACACATCACAGGCATTAGCTAGGAAGTGTAATAGCAAAGCAAGTGCACCCAACACGTTTAGTAATATGCTTTAAATCCGTGTTTTGGAGTTATCCTACAGACCTGACATGTGACTTCAGACTATGATATTGTTCCCATGAGGCACAGGGTCAAGACTGATTTGCATATGGCCAGGTCTAAACTGGGGTGGCATGGTGAGCAAAAGAATGATGGATTTAACCCAGATCTCTTGACTGGGGGTGAATGTTTTGATTTGTTCTGCATTCCGTCCATCAATTGTGTGTCTTTTGCTTTCTTGCCCTAAGTGCGCCAGGTATGCCGAGACTTGAGTCCTGGGCTCACTGTGCCACTGGAATCAAGCTATCCTGGCTGAAGAGGGGTGAAACCCCGAAACCGGTCCTAGGATGCTTGTTTCCGGTCCAGGGAGGACCTGGCTTGGAAGTTCGGGCTGGACTGTTCCCATGAGGCACAGGGTCAAGACTGATTTGCATATGGCCAGGTCTAAACTGGGGTGGCATGGTGAGCAAAAGAATGATGGATTTAACCCACATCTCTTGACTGGGGGTGAATGTTTTGATTTGTTCTGCATTCCGTCCATCAATTGTGTGTCTTTTGATTGTTTTAATCTTGGCATCAGCCTGCAAATGCATTTGACACATTGTGCCACGTTGTCATGTGGGTTTCTATCTTTTAGGATGACCCGTAATCTAGACAGAACAATATAGGGACCACCAAACTCATTTCACATAGCCCACCTAGCAGCCAGTACATCATGATATAACTAGACCCGCTATATCTGATTTTATATGTTTCTGCATTAGTACTATAAGAAACTTGTGTAAGTTATGAGTTGGCTTTTTAAGGAGGGTAGACCAAGACATGGAAAGATGACATGTAACCTAGAAGTGCAGAACATGTGATGTTGGATACCCAAATTCCTTCCATGTAACCCTGTTGCAAATTACTATTTAAAAGTTATTTCTATAACCAACTGATAAGAAAGCACATTAGGGTTTCAGCATACTGTTTAAGAGAGATCCATGTGCATGAGTGTATGTGTACATATATGATTTGTATAGCACAATCTTAGCTACAAAGCAGTGGACAGCTGTGAAAGAGCTTGGGTTGACAATAGATGGAGAGGGGAGAAAGGTATGGTGATTACAGGGATGAGAACTCAAGTGAGGTAGAGAGAGAAGGGGTTTCTTCAAGTAAATGATGATGGCCAGTTGTGGTTTTGTGAGATTATGTTTGAAAATATGTCTTAACATACTTTCATTTTCTTGTGTGAAGCCTGGAAAACTTGCAGTGGGTGTAATCGGACAGAGGTCTTGATTTTGGTTATCTGGCACAGTGGGGTGTTTGTGTTAATTTCAGTGTATGGGCCCACACAGTTTGCACATTACACATTTGGTAGCAAGTATCGCAGTGCATTAAATTTGAGTTGTGGTACATTTCATTAGCTGATCTGTGTTCAAGATGGATTCTATTTTTAATAGTTCCAGTTATAGCTGTCTCTGACATTTGTGGTGAGGGGGTTATGTAGGTCAAAGCCTTTAGTGAAAGGAGTTGTGGTAGGGAATTATTACTGCTCCTAGTAGGAAGATTTTCAATGGTTGTGAGAGTTTGAGGGGGGTCTACGGTTTAGCCGATCTGTGTATGATGTCATTCTAATGGAATGATGCTGTATCTGAGGATTGCCATTTTCCTGTGGTGCAGTACTTTGGCGGGTATAAGCTAAATGTGGATTAGCTTAGAAGGAGCATTGGAAACCTAGGGTGTTGATCTTATGCATTAGGTAAGATGGTTACTTTGAAGATTTTAAATATTCAGCTGGTTGCAATCAAACTTGCTTGCCTTTACCTTGTTTTAATGTATGAACACCTAACATGACTGGGAAGCAGAAATGCCACTGATAAACAGAAACATGGTCCCATGTTTGAAGACTCTATATTGTAAGATGTTGATGAAACAATTTGTTTCTCAGGAACCTCCGTAGGGAGAATTTGAGTTCTTACTTTTATTTGTGTTCTACTATGAAAACCATATCATTGTATGTGGCACCACTGCTTTTGCAAACTATTTAAGGAACAAATGCTTAAAAAACAGAAATGTCGTCCTAAATCATTGTCACTTTAAGAATTCCTTGATCTTGATTGCAACGAATAAGGTAAATTCAGAGAAATCTGAAATGGGACTTCGCATATCATGTACCTATTGTTGGACGTGGCCCTTTTTGTAGGGTTATCCCCAAACTTTTTGCTTCTTCCTCCTATTTTTTCCTGGCCTGTTGTTGTTGGCTTTAGGACTCTGGGCACTTTACCACTGCTAATCAGTGCTAAAGTGCATATGCTCTCTGTGTAAATTGTTATCATGATTGATTATCCATGATTGACATATTTGATTTACTGGTAAGTCCCTAGTAAAGTGCACTGAGTGTGCCAGGGCCTGTAAATCAAATGCTTCTAGTGGGCCTGCAGCACTGATTCTGCCACCCACATGAGTAGCCCTGAAAAGGTATCTCAGACCTGCCAATGTGTGTAGTTTTAAACTGCCATGTCGACCTGGCAAGTGCACCCACTTGCCAGGCTCTAACCTTCCCTTTTCTTACATGTAAGATACCCCTATGGTATGCTCAAGGTAGCCCCATGAGTAGGGAACAGTATATGTGAAAGGTTGGATATGTACTGGTGTGCGTGGCATGTCCTGATAGTGAAATACTGCCTATTTCGTGTTTCACTAATGAAAGGCTATCTGTCCCATACGATAGAAGTACAAGTAAAACTTCCCATTGGGACAAGATAGAGAAATAAAGTTTAGGCTCTCTGAACTCAGAATTTAATAATATATCTTTTAGTAAAGATGGTTTTAAATTGTGTGTTTGAAAATGTTACTTTTGAAAGTGGCCATTTTCTTGTCTAACCATTCTGTGTGCCTCGGCCTGTTTGTGGATTGACTGTCTGGTTTTGGAGTGACAGGGGCTGGGGATGTGCATTCACTGTAGATGGCCATTGGGGGGGTTGAGGTGTGCCTGGCCCTTCCTGGATGAGTTTTCCTTGCACCTGAATAGGGCCTGTCTCCCTTGCACAATGCTGTCTCCACCCCCTGTGGTCATACTGCACCAGTGAGGACAGAACTGATTTGGACTGGGCTCAGAGACCCTTGCACAAAGAGAACAAAGACAAAATGAGGTATAAGTAGTAGACCTTAAACCCCAGAATCTTTGATTACTTCTGGACTCAAGAGGAACTTTTGCCAAGGAGAAGAGCTGAAGAGCTGTGAGGAGGAGTACTGCCCTTCTGCTGTGTACTGTGTGAGGTTGGCGTGCAGTTGCTGTTTCTGCCAAGGAAAGGACAAAGACTGGAACTTTGCTGTGAACCTGCTTGAAGAAGATCTCTAAGGGCCTGTGTGTGCTGGCCTCCTGTTCTGAAGTCTCAGGGACACAAAGACTTAACCTCAAGCTCCCCTGAACTCTGTTGCTGAGAGTTCTGACCTGCCAGGAGGTGCCTGTTCCAGTTGTGGGCCTCTGGAGGTTGTTCCTGCTGTTGGGAGCTGGAAGAAAAGAAGGACTGCAGAAACCCACACATCGCTCTTCTTTCGGCAGTTTTTCTGACGCAGCACCGCTGTGCGAGAAGAATCTCCACGTATCGCCGCTGCAGAACAGACGCAGTGCCTGTCGCGGCTGCTAGAACCGACGCATCGAGGGATCGCGGCTGAAGAAACCGACGCAGCACCGCTCGCCGCCGCTGCTTCGATCGCCGATGCATCCCGGATTTCCACGGATCGCACCAGTGCGGGAAGTGTCCCTAATGCATCACCTGCGGACCAGAATCATCTTGGAATCGACGCATCACTTCCCCCTACAAACCGTATTCGATGCATCACTTCTCCTGCGTGCAGCGGAATTGTCGCATCGCCTCCCCAAGGTCTGAGGAACTGACGCATCTCTTTGTTTTCGATGCTTCCCATCTCTGCGACTGTTTGGCCTTGTGAATTTTGATGCTTCTACAGGTACTTTGTGATAAATCCTGCATCCATAGTTTTCTATGGACCAAGTTGTTTGAAACCTTTTTAAAGTCATATTCTTATTACATGTATGTTGGATTTTTGTTGTTTTGGTCTTGTTGAGTTTAGATAAAGATACTTTATTTTTCTAAACTGGTGTGGTGTCCATTTGTGGTGTTATCACTGTATTACTGTGTGTTTTGGGTACAAATACTTTACACATTGCCTTTGAGATAAGAGTGTCTGCTCGTGCCAAGCTCCCCAGGGGGTGAGCAAGGGTTATCTAAAGTGTCTATCCCCCTTACCCTGACTAGAAGCAACGGTCCCTATTTGTACAAAGGTACCTACCTCTGCCAACTAGGGACCCCCATTTCTAACAGCGGCTGTGATGATTGAGTTATTCAGGATCAGGGTGAGGGATGTACTGATGGGGTCCAGTCCTTGATGAAGACATAATGAGGGCAGGGATCAAAGAGTGCTCAGGAGTATATGGACTGCATACTCATTGCGATTTCTTGAGTGGTGATGGTGGGCCAGCTGGTCAGGGTGGTCCTCGGGGTATTGGTAGAGATGGGCAGGAGGGCTGCAAAGGTGGAAGCGTCTGGTTGGGGCTCAAAGTTTTCATAGATGCATACCCTGACTAGAAGCAAGAGTCCCTGTTTGGACAAAGGTACCTACCTCTGCCAACTAGAGACCCCCATTTCTAACACCTATGCATTAATTTTACAAGCATTTCAACTAAACCAAAATCGCTGAAATTCTTCAGGCATATGTAAAACAACTAGTGTTATTGATAGAAGTAGGAGATTACCGAAACGGAGGTGGGTACTAAGAAACAAAAAGTAGGGGTAGCTAGGCTTGGTAGTTTAGATGCCACAAATGTATTCACAAAAAAATATTATTTGCATAGATTATAACAATTAAGCACAACATTATAGTATTTTGATTTTTTTTTTGGGCACAGCTTGATAATTTGTATTTTTAATGTATTTCTTATTGACTTTTTATCAGACTTTAGAAAATCCATCAACTGATCTGACCAGAGTATAATCCATTTAATTCATTATGAATCAAATCAGTCCTCCTGTGCATGTCCATTATTTTATCTTTGGCACATTTATGTATAATAATCTTGTTCGAGTTATTAAAGCTTTCACAGCCTGGAAAGCTCCAAGCAGATCTGAAAAAATGTCTTGGCAGGATTGTGACAGTCTGTTTTGCGACTGCCTTTCTTCCTTGAAATGAACAATCCCTCGATGCCTGGAAACTACATTTCGCATAGACGTGTGGTTCGCTATTATTTAAAATGGCAAGCAGTTCAATATTTTGTAATTTCATAACTGTCACTGCATATCAATGTCATAAATATTTACGTCTGGAGTCAATGGAGCTATCCTGTGGTAATAAAGGCCACAGTAGTGATTTTTCCAACTTTGCAAAAGTAAGATTCAAGTTTCCAGTGCTGGATGTAAAAGCCTCTACTTTTGCTGGCTAGCACATAAACTGCAATTAACAATTTGAGCTCTAAAGTTGCATGTCTGTTTGAAATACATGTCTGCAAGGCAAATAAAAAATGCATATGTTGTTCAGTAGATTTCCATGGAAATCTGAAGTTTTTGGTGATTTTCTGGCAGTGTTGCTGCACGCCAATGACAAATCTGGAGACCCAAAAGCAATTGTGCAGGTGCCTTTCCAGGTTACAGGTTTGTCTCAATACTGTTAACAACATTCATGGAAAGTATCACTAGGATGAGCTTTCTATAAAAAAATGTATGTGGCAGATATGCTGATCAAAATCCAGTTTAACAGTAGGAATGTTATTATTTGTGCTATGTCAAGTTGAGATACTTAATTCAACCCAGTAAAATGAATGTGTTTCAGCGGGTGAATGTTAAGTCACACCCGCTTACATTTCCAGATTTAAATACACTTTTCCTGCAGAGGTTTCTGCCACTGAGTTGCATTTGTAGTCACTTGAAATACTATTTGGCTAGAGCACTAATCTTTACATTTGAGAATACATCCCACTGCAGTGCCTAATTTGTAAAAAAATAAGTATCAGGACTCTCCTAGGGAGGCCACCGCAGCTTGCACCACCGACTGCCAGCACTGCCAATGACAGAACCTACACAACTACTAACCATCACACTGCTAAAAGTTTGACACATCAGACTGGTCAAGGCTCCCAAAGCAATAGGAATGGCTTGGCGGCAGGTACTAGTTGTTTAAATGCATATTGAAATAATAATCAACTGTTGTTCTGCTCATGTTTAATTTTCACAAACAGCGCCACCATGTGGCAGCTGTCAATAGTGCCGGTTTTGACAATTAAGTGCCAGTGCCGAGTAGCGGATACCGCCGGCTCAAATTAAGCGCTGTCCCACTGGTACCTTGGGGCTGTCACCAGGTCTAGGGGCACAAGAATCCAACAACAACGAGCTAGATGTACAAAGCCTCTTAGTGGTCGCAAACACAGCACAAAACAAGCTTAATACACAGAGTAATGGTGATTTTTTTTTTATCAGCTTCATTGTATGCGATACACTTTGATAGGGTTGTTTTGGTTTTGTTTCTGAGATAATTAAGTTAGTACTGTGGAAAGGTCCTTTTCACACTCATGGAAGAGTCTAGTGGGAAGAGTTGAGAAGATAGAACGTAGCAGGGTAATACCTCCTATAATTTCTAGAGTAGCATACAGAGAGTGGAAATATGCACTGGTGAAGCATTGTCCTTCATCAGGCCTATGAAAGGGTGGGAAGTGCTACGGATCAGCATGCATGACAACACAGTATTCAGGCGGGAGACTCCTGATTTTTAAAACAAAAAACAGCCGTATTTTAGCTGCCTCCCACCTGAAATTGGATTCACTTCAATGGAAGTCAATAGGGAAAATAAAGTCCCTAGTTTTTTTTCTACAAAATTTCCTTTTTCTCTTCTCAAATGTCTGCAAGTATGGGATCAGTCAGTAAGACGGCATGCTGATCCTGCCCCATCACCAATAATGTTTAAGTGGCAGTGATGAGAAAGAGGCATGCAAAAGAGATGGGGTTGGTAATGGGATGATTGGCAAGAATATACGTGTTGCAGTCACATTTACATTTACATTGACATAAGACAGGGAAGAGGTAGGTATGATGTGCAGTGAGTGACAGGATATTGGAAGTGAAATGATAGGGGAGTTTAAGAATAGAAATGCAGGAAAGGAGTGAATAGTAAAAAGAGTAGTGAAAGGGTGTGATAGGTGGGTACACATAGGAAAAGTGTGAATTGAGGAGAAAAAGAGGACATTGACAGAGGAGGTGAACAGCGACAGGGGCAGGCAGTGAAGAGAGGTGAGCTGTGACAGGGTCGTGGGCAACAAGTGAGGTGTATATTGACAGAAGAAGGTAACAGGGACAGAAGACTTTAACAGTGATAAGAGAGGTGGGAAGTGGCAGACATGGCAGGCAGTAACAGTAATGGTGAGCAGTAACATGTAACATGGGCAGTGATGAGAGAGGTCTGTAGTGATAAGAGATAGTAGTGAATGACCAATATATAGTTTCAGAAATACCGTAGTGCAGCTATAGTGAGTCAAAAATGTTGTAAAGTCATAAAAAACCTGGGATGGACTATTAAAGTTAAGAATATCATATATATATATATATATATATATATATATATATATATATATATATATATATATATATATATATATATATACGTCAAGGTTGCCCTAGTAGGGAGCCACACACCATGGGACTCACACCATTCTCGCAGGCGGCAGTGCCGTCAGCTCGCACCACGCGTTCCAAATTGCCATACGCGTTTCGAGCAGAAGCTCTTGATCACTGGCATGAGGAGGCAGGAAACAGGTTTGTAGAACTGCGGTTTATTTAAATAATTGGAGTCCCGCCCCTGTGGGCGTGTTCAAAGGCATGCTGGTTATGGTAGTCCGAAATCATTGCCCATGACTCTCAAAGTTCTCTAACCAAGTGGCCTCTGTCCTGCCACTCATTAAAATAAAGTTCCTTGTAAGGAGGAATGCTGAAAGCGCCCCGCTGTTCAGCACCACCAATGTCACCACGAGTGAGGCTCCATAGGTCCAAAGAGTGGCAGTGATTCCCAGCACTCAGGATACGCCATCCAGCGTCGGGGCTCCCCGCGGCCGAGCAAGCCGCTATACACAAAAACGTCAAGGTTGCCCTAGTAGGGAGCCACACACCATAGGACTCACACCATTCTCGCAGGCGGCAGTGCCGTCAGCTCGCACCACGCGTTCCAAATTGCCATACGCGTTTCGAGCAGAAGCTTTTGATCACTGGCATGAGGAGGCAGGAAACAGGTTTGTAGAACTGCGGTTTATTTAAATAATTGGAGTCCCGCCCCAGTGGGCGTGTTCAAAGGCATGCTGGTTATGGTAGTCCGAAATCATTGCCCATGACTCTCGAAGTTCTCTAACTAAGTGGCCTCTGTCCTGCCACTCATTAAAATAAAGTTCCTTGTAAGGAGGAATGCTGAAAGCGCCCCGCTGTTCAGCACCACCAATGTCACCACGAGTGAGGCTCCATAGGTCCAAAGAGTGCCAGTGATTCCCAGCACTCAGGATACGCCATCCAGCGTCGGGGCTCCCCGCGGCCGAGCAAGCCGCTATACACAAAAACGTCAAGGTTGCCCTAGTAGGGATCCACACACCATAGGACTCACACCATTCTCGCAGGCGGCAGTGCCGTCAGCTCGCACCACGCGTTCCAAATTGCCATTCGCGTTTCGAGCAGAAGCTCTTGATCACTGGCATGAGGAGGCAGGAAACAGGTTTGTAGAACTGCGGTTTATATATATATATATATATATATATATATATATATATATATATATATATATATATATATAATATTGTATTTTTAAAGACAGTTGTATATAATATAACTTAATATAGTTGTATTAAATATCGTTTTTAAAAATGTATTTATTATATATGTTAGTTTTACTTTTTTAGTTAGCAGTATTACTATAATTGTTTGATATTTTATGGTATAGTTTGTGAGTCTATGTAAATGTATATTTTTTACATTTAATTAGTACTTTATAATTTAGTCACAGGTTGTTAAATTGTTCGTTATTTTAAGTTTTTTAATGTTAATAAAATTTCTACTAAGTAATTAATTATGTAATCTAGTAAATTGATTGTTATTTTAATCATTTCATTGTATTTTGAGTTTTCTAATGTGTATTTTGAATTGTCTATAGCTTAATTACTAATTTAATTAATAGTAGATTAGGTTTGCAGGCAATTTGGTTGCAATCTATATTAATTGCTGTTTGTTTTATTAAATGATTTTTGAGGTTAATTAAATGAGTACTTGATAATGACTTATGTAAATTATTTAATTGATTATTTGTTATATCAATTATTTGTTGTATTTTCATGAATTGTTAACTCAAGTGTATTTAATAATAAACTTTTTAAAATAACATTTATATTTATTGTTTGTTTAAATTGTATTTGTTTTTTTCAATTACTAACAACCATACTATTTTTGGGTAGTATGGTGGAAAATGAATGTATTATAAATGTATTTTATTATGAATTTGTTTTTATTCAATATTATTATCTATTACATTTCATTTATGCATTTATAATGCATATATTTTATTTTAAATACATTTTAATATTTTTGTATTGTAGGCATTTGAATATCATCATTAGGATTTGGAATGGTATATCTAACCCTTTCAAACATCTTTCCCAGATTTTGCTTGAGTTGGAATGTGAAAAGTAAATTTAACCCCTCCAAACTATAGTACTTACCTTTGTGTTGTTTGGATTGTAATTGGAATAGTAAACCTACCCCTCCAAAGTCCAACACTTATCTTTCTGTTGTTTGGATTGCAATAGGAATAGTAAATCTAGCCCTTCCAAAGCCTAACACTTTCCCTGGTTAAGTAGGTGTCAAAATAGTAAATCTGATTGTTGTAATTTTTTTTCCTTTAATGTTTATATGATTTATACAAAATAATTGATATTTTCTACTTACATTTTAAAGCATTTTTGTTAATATACGTTTCTTGACTTTATTTTTTAAGTTAATATTAATATTTTCAATGTTTTTTGGATAATTGTTTAAATATTGTTTTTACATTTGTGGTGTATATATATATATATATATATATATATATGTATGTATATATATATATATATATTTATAAATATACACACACATATACAGTTAATATTAACTTTTAAGTTATTGTTAATGTTTTTAATTTAATGCTGTTTATGTATATATTTATATTTAATTTACAATGCTAATTAAAACTATTTATTTTTAATTATTATTTTTGTGTTTAAATATTTTAATTAAATTGCATATAATGGTATGTACATGAATATTTCGACTCAATATTCGCTTAATATTTTGGTAGCTTACATACAAAGTTTGTAAACTCAATATGTTTGTAGAGGATGTTTTTGACACAATATTATTGTGCTGTGATTGTTGTTCTTGATTTTCTGTCATACAATCATGGGCAGTGGCAGGAGAAATGGAGGTAATGTGAGAGTTTGATACTGTAATGGTAGAAGTGGGCAGTGATGGAAGAGATGGGCAATGATGGGAGAAGGAAACTGTAGTGTGGGCAGTGACAGGAGAGGTGTGCTATGATGCCAGACAGGACTGTAACAGGAGAGTGTGCCAAGAGTGATGTTTCCAGGTAAGAGAAGTGGCAATGTCAAGAGAACAATATATATAGTAAAAGTGGTAAAGGACAAATGGCCCAATCTTCAACCTCTCGTAGCCCACTATGCAAAGGATTGTAAAGATTCCCCCCACAAAACCACCAATGCTCTACCAACTTTTAATCCCTATCACAGTTTGAGAAGGACCTGAAACAAAACATTTTGCTCAGGTGGCTTGACATACAAAGTTTGAATGTCTCTGTTAGAAAGTGCCCCTTTTTGCGTGGTTACCCCCATTTCTTTACTGATCCTGCTGTTCATTTTTTTATTATGTAAACTGGGACACTGCTTTCTAGGCTGAAAAACTGAGTCTGGTTGAAATCCACTCTAATTACTTGAACAGTGACAGCTATCTTGATTATTGGAAATCTTGAAGCATAAGTAATGCAAAAGGAAAGATTGCACAAAAGTAATTGTGGAAGAAAGCTGACAATGGTATTGCATTCCATTTGGTTGTGTGATGGTGATATCGGCATGAACACTGCAGTATATGGATGGTATACAGATGGTAGGGGCTGACTTTACAATGTAATAAAGTCAGGATAGGCCTCTGCAATGTGATGTTACCTTACTGAACAAACTTAAATCCTTGAATCTTGATTTTGGTTAAATAGTAGCTTTATTAAAGCAAATGCACATGGAAAAATGATATGGCATAAACCATATACATAGTGTCAGAAGGCTGACGCCCTACAAGAGGATTCTGATAATAGGTAGATTGGAGGGCCTATGTTTTAACAGTCCTCGTCTGTCAGAGTTAAAGGTGACCCCTTCTAGCAGCCATGATGCCTCCGACTCTAGATGGTGCCTTCAGGAAGGAGCCCCAATAGAGGAAAAATCCAAAAGCCAGAAAACCTCCTAGATGATAGCGAGACTCCAAAGACAAGTTGAAGAAAGTGAAGAGTGGACTGGAACTCCCCAAGGGTTAGCAGGAGCAATTTCTCAGACCCATTCCAAATTTTTGAAGTCATAAACCTGTTAGCCTTTAAGGTTCAATTGCCTCTGCATTGGAAAATTCACCAGCTCTAGCTTGAGTGACCCCTTTAGTAGCCATAGAAGATCCTTGACTGTCAAATTATTCCACCTTTTTGTCAACTTTCAAACAAATGTTTGAGAGACCAGACCTTGAGTTCTCTGCGGAAGAGGCTATTTGAGATATACATCAATGAGGTAAAGACGTGTTGTCGTAGATCACCTGCTTTAGCCAGCTGGTGGTAGAGACTGCATGGGTAGAACAAACCTTGGTTACTCTGTTTCGCATAGGCCTCATGGAAGATATTAAGGATGAGTTAGTCCATTCTGTCCAAGTAGAAACGCTCTTCATGTTTATGGATCAGGCATTATAAATTGAGCATCGCCTGCAGGAATGTCGATCCGAAAGACATTGACCCCGGTCCTCTTCCGCTTTCAGAAATGGTCGACCATCAGTAAATAAAGTTGAATCCTCCTCCTCCGAGTCGTCCATCTCCTCATGTGAAGAACCGATGATGACACGTTTGGCCCGTAGACCCCTTACAGAGTCTGATGATAGAGTACATCAATGCAAATTTGGGCTATGTATGTATTGCGATCACTGGAGCATTTGGATCAAGTGTGCCCTGTTCATCTCAAGAAGCCTTTGGGAAATGCCAGGCCCCATCCTTTCTGAAAGAGGAAATGACAGGAAGGTCTCAAACTCCTTTCGTTGGAATATCTGGAAAGTTTGAAGCCTCCTTTTTTCTCCTGCCTGTGTTTTAGGAGCTTCAAAGTGGGGGAGGAGAAAGGGTATTGGCACTCCTAGCCAGTGGAGGCAATGGAGTATATATGGATGAAGATTGGGCCCAAGAACAAAATATTCTCTGAATTACTAAAGAAAAACCCTAACAAGTGCATACTGTTGATGGCACACCCTTGGTCAAATGAATTACTGTACCCCTAAGATTGACTTTTGGAATTCATCATGAAACTATTTCTTGTGACCCCATGATCTCTCAAAATCATATAGCTATTCTAGGAGTCCCATGGCTGACCCAACATAACCCCTACATAAACTGTGAAACCCAGGCTATTTCTTTGTCCTTCCAGTTCTGTTGCGAGTTTTGTTATTCCATTGAGGACCATTGGGCTTCTAAATAGATTTTTAACCTCCTAGAACAGATCAAAGTACTACTAACCTCCATCAAGGTGTGCCAGTTCAATATCAAGAATTTGCTGATCTTTTTGAGAAACTAAAGGAACTGTCCTTGCCACCCCATTGGGATTTCGATTGTGCCATCGCCCTTGAACCTGAACCAGCATTCCTTTTGGAAGGATTTATTCTTTCTCTGAGTCTGAAAAGGAGACCATGAGATTATATCTGGAGGAGAACTTTTAAATGGCTTTATTACACAATCCTGTTCACCTGCTGATGCTTCAATGTTCTTTGTTCCAAAGAAATTTAATGAATTAGGACCCTGCATCAACTACAGATGGTTAAACAAAATAAAAATCAAGGATCCGTACCCACTGCCTCTAATGAAGGATATATTGGCGTCCAAAGATCTTCACAAAATTATAGTTATGTGGAGCTTACCACCTTTTACGAATCAAAGAAAGAGACAAGTGGACACAGCATTTAGAACTGTTCTAGGGCATTTTGAACATTGTGTCACGCCTTTTGGTTTGAGTAATGCCCCAGCATTGTTGCAGCATTTTATGGATCACATTTTTGCTGATATGCTCAATCAGTTTGTGGTGGTGTATCTTGATGACATATTTGTTTTCTCTAGAGACCCCCTTTTACAGCATCAGCATGTCAACCAAGTATTAATTAGGCTCAACCAGCTGTTTTGCAAGCTCAAAAAGTGGGAATTTGATCAACCCGAAGTTGAGTACATGGGTTTCCGCATTTCCCTGGGGCTGATAATTGGCTCGAAGAGGGGGGCCCAATGCATGCCCTCCTCCCCTTTTGTAACCTAATGACCCTGGGAAATGGTGTCCCAGGTCCTCTTCAGAGCTCGAGGAGGAAGGCTGCATGGCCACCTTGCAAATCAATGCAACTCCGGTGTTTAAAGCTCAGGGAGAGAGGCCACATGCCCTACTCCCCTTATGAAAAAATCAGTCCAGGGGGATGAGTCCTGGAGCCTGAAGAAACTCAGGGAGGGGGCTGGATGCCCCATTCCTGTTATTAAAAAGATCAGCCTCAGGGATGGGGTGACTAAGACCTGAAAAAGCTTGGGAGGGGCACTACATGCCCCACTCTCCTTTTATGTAAATGCGGCCATGGGGGATGGATTCTCCAGGGTCTAAAGAGGCTCGGGGATGGGAGGGGCATGACCCCATCCCTTTTAAAATCCTTGCACTGACTCCCTGAGCCCCAGCCCACCCCAGTGTGCTTACATTTTCAAAGCGCAGGAGTGCACACATTTTTTTTTTAAATGACACAGATTTATGGATCCACTGAGAATTCACAGCAAAAATTTCAAAAAACATTTTGGCACCAGCAGGGTACCCCCTGTGCCAGTCTTAGGTGGGGCAGGGTATCCCTCTCTGCCCCCTTATATTTTTATTAACTTTTTTCCAGGACTGAGTCCTGAATTCTAAAATGGCTGCTGCCACACCGTTGTTGATTGTGGTGGCAGCCAATCAGATTTCATTGAGAGATCTGTCTGCATGGATCCTCTGCAGTGTGAAATATACAAAGTTTTTGAGGCCTACTTTTATGGATGAGACTTTTTTGGGGAAAAGATTTGTGAAGATTAGTCAAAAGGCAACAAAGTTATAAGGAAACCAAAATATGTTTTTCCTATGGAAACCTTCCTAACTATAATGGGTAATATGTATATGTAGATGCTCTACAGATATGTTTGTGTGTACACACATGAATACAGGGAGAGATGGATGCTGCCCCAGGGACTACTGCCTTGCCAAGCCCAGGATGGGTGGCAAGCACCCCGCTTCAGTTCTTGCAGAGAGAAAACCTTTAAGAGCAGGGCCTCTACCCTAGAGGACACTAGGCTTTTTATAGCAGTGGGCAGATTCCTCACGAATCTCCACGCTACTCAGACCACTCTGGCACTGCACACAAAGATGCAGAAGACGGAGGAGTGTTCCTGGACCAGTACCTGACAATCCCTTCCACAGGCAGAAAATAGCATTATACATAGAGTAACCATTAAGGGCCACCTAAAGGAAGCATGCCCATCCCTCTGGAGGTTAGACTCACATGGTAGGAGTGGTACCTTAGGGGATCTGCAGTGCACTACTGGGAAACGCAGTGTCTGCAGATGAATCACTGTACCAAATTTTAAATGCATGCTGAATTAAATTAGGTTTTTTTCTTTTCGCTCACTGTATTTAACTGTGACATTTCATTTGGTGCCTTTCGTTTTGAAGGTATAAGTTTATCCACTGAACATCTTGATATAAACCATGACAATGTTGTTCATGGTATTCTATGATTCATTGAGTGAATATAGCTAATCACAAGATGTCAAAAAGCTAAAAAGCATCTTTGAATTAAAAATAATACTCATTGTCCATATTGTATCAGTAGTCAGAACACACCACCTTTGCCTCTGTCTACTCCACTATTGATTTTGTCTACTCAGATCCATACACCCAAATTTTGACAGGTTTCTCTTATGAAATTTGTGTGGGGGAAATCCATTGCATCCAGTGCCATCTGAAAGCATGGGCACGCTGGCAGTGGCGGCTTGCTCGGAACGGCAGTAGTGGGGCGGGGGGATTTTAAAAAAAGTACAAAGACTGTACTTGCCTTGTCTGCCACCCCTCTGCACGCCTCCCCCACCGCCGTACGCCTCTCCTCTGTCTGCTGGAAGCACCCAGGCTTCCGGACTCTCCCAGCCAATCAGGACACTGCAGGAGCAGCATCGTGATTGGTCTGAGCATCATGTTTGAACACTCAGGCAGTGCCTGGGGAGGCTGGGCATATTCTCCACGGGGCTGTGCAACACAGCCCAATGGAGAACATGCCAAGTGCGCATGACGGTTTGGCCGGCCCCGGAGGAACAGCCAAACTGTCATGTGCACTTAGAGGAGTGCAAACCACTCCTCCCCTTCTCTGGTGTCATGGAGCCAGCCCCACCCCGACTCCCGCATAAAAAAAGAAAATTATAATAACATCATGTTATTATCATTTCCTTTTTTGCACTGCTGAAATAGCAGTGGGCCAAAGCTCCTCCGCCTTACCGGTGGAGCCACCACTGCATGCTGTGAGTGCTTGTGTAGGCAGGGCCCAGTGCACTGCTTTGCCCCGGGGCCTATAATGCTGTTAAGATGGCCCTTGTTGCATCAGTGCATAATATTAGACAGCTTGCGATCTCAGTTCGGGTGAAAATACATGATTGTGCCCGAGTACCGATTTTAAGCCCAGTTCCAATGATGACTGTAGTGTTGGCCGCATCCACCAATCACACTGCATCCCAAAAGGAGGCCGTTACTTATCCCTGGCTCAGTGTGACCTTCCGAACAAAGGCTGTTCATCTCTCCTTCCGAATTCTGAACGAAGCTCAAAAGTCCCTGCTTCAAGCCATGAACAGTTTTCAGATAGGAGCCTTAGCACAGAAGCATTTATTTATGCAAGTGGGATACACTTAGTAATTATGCATAAGTTCATTCTTTCCCCTGCAGTACTATCTGCTAGCTACTACTCAGGAAATATTATCAGGATTACAATTTATATATTGCTCTTGCATACATTGTTAAGACTCACATCGAAAAAATATTTTGATTTTGGGTTGCACGATTGCTTTTTTTTTTTTAAAGATTCTTTTTATTAATCAAAAGGAACACAAATGCTTCAGAAAATATTACAGTATACATAGTGTGAGTTTGGCGTGTACAGATACATAATATTACCACAATTCAAACCTCCCAGTGGCCCGCCCACACAACCAATCTGGCGTAGGGTACAAATATTCAACTGGATCCCTGACATGCCTGGGGCCCCTTACTAGACCGGGAGCTGTCCGGTTCTGTAGCTCACCCAGGCCCCCCATATCTTTTCCCATTTGCGTGGGCATCCCCTGCTCTGGTATACTGTCTGCTCAGCCTGTTGGCACCAATCCAAATAATTTTCCCAGGATTCTACCGTTGGGGCTGGACTGGCACCCCATGCTCGGGCGATGTTGCGCTTCGCCACCACTCCTGCCAGGGCAAGCCATGTCGTGGCCCATTTGGGCCATACTATTTCGCCAGTCACCCCGAGGATATGCCATCTCGCATCTACTGGGACCTGCTCCCCCCCCACCACTGTTGTCATCACTCGAGCCAAGCCATTCCAAAATGCCTGAATCTTGGGGCAGGCCCACAATATGTGGAAAAAAGTTCCCGTCTCGCCACAGCCCCTAGTACACTGCGCTGATGTACAAAGGCCCATACGGTACTGTACCGTCCTCGAGGCGTATGACCTGTGTAAAATACGGAGTTGAATCAACCTAAATCTCGATCGCACAGCTATCTCTCTGGGGCTCTGCATAGCCTCTCTCCAGTCATCATCCTCAAGGAGACCCAAATCCGACTCCCAGGCTGCCCACAAGGGTCCCAGACAGTCAGGTCTATTGTTTATTAGCTTTTTGTAGGTAAGGGATATCTCCCTATCTATCATTGGATCCAGTAGGAGTCTATCTTCAAGTGGTGTGTACTCCGGTATTGAGTCCCCTTCCTTCAAGTGGCAGTAAAGTGCGTGTCTCAACTGTAGGTATCTGAAGTGTTCGATCGTACCCATTTGGAACTCTGTCTGAAGACGATCAAAAGTAATCATGTTCCCCTTTTCCCAAATGTCCCCCAGAAGATCAATGCCTATGTTACTCCACCTATGGAAACCCTTCAGACGCCTTACCTCTCTTAAAAATTCTCCCTCCCAGAGTGGCGTTTGTTCGGTGAGTCTAGCCTGCACGATTACTTTTTTAAGCACATATTTGTATTGTGGAAACGAAGCATAACTTCCAGTTAATCATGTTCTCTATAAAACTTTGTTTTAAAATCAAACTCTTTTGTTTTTGTGCACGCTATGCTAGGGGCCTTTCATAAATTCTGCTCCAAACTGACTTGCAGTTACCTCTTTCTTCGGAAATAACTGACCTTCACGTTCTCCGGAGTTGTTTTAAGACATGACAGCAGAAGATTAGATATTAAATATCACCGCACCAAGGCGCCCTGAAGACACAGCCTCAGAAGCTAATCTGAAGAAAGAGACTCTGGGTGCCACAGAGGTGAGCCTCTGTGCCCTGCTTGCCAGCAGGGAAAACACTTGGCAACAGATGTCTCTCCTGAAGACAAGTATAATTTGTAGCTTATTCCACCTTTGTGGCCCGGTGTGCTCTCCCTGCACAATTCTTATCCTTGTTCTTTGGCTGAGCCATATTACATTTAACTAGGAGTGGCCCATGCAGGTAAGAGTGGTGGGGCGGGAGTTGACGGACGACGACAAGGTAAAGTTAAAAAAAAAAAACACTAACCTTGCGTTCGCCGCATCACTGAGTAAACGATGCGGCGAGCGCAAGGTAATTGGTTTTCTTTTTTTTAAATTTTATTTTCCCTCATCGTCGTCTGTCAACTCCCCCACACCCCGCCCCACTGCTCTGACAGGTAGGGGCCACTCCTGCATTTAACTATGAAAACTGCTCAATCTGTATTGCGCAATGAGCATATACAATTAGTGAATTTGTTGTACCTGGTCAAAGTAACTCTTGTTGAGCAGATTCCTGAGCCATAACCGTTCAATCATAATGACGAATTAGACCGGTGGATGTATCATGAACCTGTGCTCAGGTGTAATATAAAGCTGTGCGCCTGGTGTTCAACATTCATGTAAATGTAATTGCATTTATATAGCGCTTACTACTGCTGACGAGGCGTCAAAGTGCTTTTCGATGAGTAGCACGCTACTCCAGAACCCAAAAAGGATTAGTGTGGAATTAGTATAGGGAGATATGAAATTAATTTAAGCGGTGGACATGTGAGTTTGTTATTTGGATTGAAAAAGGATAGTGGAGGGAAGGGTTTGCATTTGCATTTACATAGCGCTTGCTACCCATGATGAGGTGTTAAAGCGCTTTTTGGCCGGTAGCAGGCTACTCCAGAACCCAAACAGGATTAGTATTAGTATTAGGATTAATTATATGAAATTGCAGCAAAATATGCATAGTTATGCTAAATGCAAATCTGTCATTTTGTGCTATATTTTAGCGCAAATTCGTCCTTGCAACAATTTATAGCATGAGGACGCATTATATAATAGCACTGCGAACAGCAGCCATGTGCGTTCTGTCATTCCATTTGCGGTAAATTCTGAATTGCAATATTCACAGTACATTTTTACTGCGGATGGCGAGTTATTAGGCAAAGTGGCTTAGTGATATTGTTTTGGAAATTTTGCATACGAAGCGTAAAGTGAAATTCCTGGAATTACATGCATTACGAAGGGATAATTCAAATTTCACACTGCCTACACCTATGTCTACATGAACAGCACATACACTTAAACACTAAATGCATGTTGGGAGCTTATTTATTTATTTTTTATAAAGTTTTGTATAGCGTGAACATGACCCTAGCGGGTATCAGAGCGCTTTACATGAAGGAAGGTAAAGAATAAATTGGACTAGCAACTTTGGGGGACATTACGATGGCGGGCGGACTTTGTCCGCCCGCCACCGTAACGGTGAATGGGTATTAGGATGCCACCGCCACGGTGGCGGTGGCATCCCCTAATCCCAGCATTGTGGCGGGCGGTGATCACAGCACCGCCCGCCACAATGCTGGGAATGCACGTTGGGCATTCACATGCACAAGGTGACAGGCACCGCGCGGTGCCTGCCACTTTGTCCATGCCACGTGCAGGGGGTACCATAGGTACCCCCACCCCTAACATCTTGGGGGCCCACAACAGGCCCCCGAAAGTGTAATCCACCTGGCTTTCCATGGCGGAGTCCCCGCCATGGAAAGCCCTGCACCGCCGCCCATCATAATATGGATGGCGGTGTCTTGCAGACACCGCCACCATATTATGTATGTTTTCCGCCCGGTCGACGAGTCGACCGGCGGAAAAGCGGCGGACGGTTTTTCCGTCCGCCGCGGACCCCCCAGCCATCATAATATGGCGGGGGGAAAATCTTAGGTGGGCGGTGTGAGATAGCAGGCGGATCGCCACCGCCATACGGGCGGTGGCGATCCGCCCGCTATCATAATGACCCCCATAGTCACATAAAAGCATGACAGAACAACATTGAAAATAAACAGAGTAATAAGCTTGATCTCTTAAAAATAGTCAGCGATGAGGAGGTCAAGTGTCATGAAGAGTGTTTACGTTTAATGTGCATATGGATGTTGTCTTAGGGCAGAAACTTGGTCATCAGAAATGATTTTGCTTCTTTTTTGAAGGAGGAGGTAAATGAGATTAGGTGAACATCCGGTGGCAGAGCATTCCATATCTTAGGTGCGACAACCGGGAAAGCTCTAAAACCCATTTTCTTTTCATGGAAACGTTGGGGTTTCTGAAGCAGGGAGCTCGCACTTCACGAATGTCTGCATCCCCCTGATTTTTCAAGCTTTTGGGCCAGATATCTGGGGGTATTGAAATGTAGGGCTTTATGAGTCATGCAGGCAATCTTTAGTTGAATTCTTGCTTCATATGGTAGCCAATTCAGAGATTTTAGAGCTGGTGAAATGTGATTGTTTCTTTTTGTTCCGGAGACAAGTCTGGCTGCCGCGTTAAGGGAGGCCAACTTGTATCGCGGTAGACCGCATAGTGTGTTGCTACCATAATCCAGTCTGGCCAACACAAGAGCTTGGACTGCTTGCTTTTCCCTCATGTGGGAGGTAGGGTTTAAGTTTCCGTAGAATGCTCATCTGGTAATTCCCACCTTTAGTGATTGTGCTAATGTGATCCTGCATATTCAGATGTTTGTCCAATGTAATTCCCAAGGATCTAGCGGAGTCTATGATGCAAGGAGAGCAGTTGAGCACTGTAAGATGTTTCATCCTAAAATCAATCTTGGGGATGTTATCAGGGGACGAGATGAGAAGGAATTCGGTTTTGGTAGCGTTGAGCTTGAGATGGCTATCCGTGAGCCAAAGATGAGTGTTTTGCAAAGTAGAGTTGAGGGATATGATGTCCTTTGGGGAGGCGATTTTGAGATACAGCTGAGTGTCGTCTGCATAAATGTGATAATGGATGTTGGCGGATTTTGAGGAGTTTGCTGGTGGTTCCAGTAATAGATTGAAGAGAATGGGTGAGAGAGCGGATCCCTGTGGAACACCAAGAGTGATCGCGTGTGGCATAGAGAGGGATTGATTCATTTTAACTCTCTGGGATCTGTTTTGGAGGAATGAGGAAAACCATTGCAGGACGATCTCTGATAAGCCCATTCTTTGTTCTAGTAGGTTCAGTAGGCTATCATGTTTAATCGTGTCAAAGGCGGAAGATAAGTCAAGCAAAATCAAAAGGCATGATTCATTTAAATCCAGCATTTATAATATGTCATCCACAACGTGAGTGAGTGCAGATTCAGTGCTGTGACCTTGCCGGAAGCCTGATTGGTGTTGGTCAAGGAGTTGAAAATTGTCTATGTGGTTGCAGAGTTGGATCTGGACACATTTTTCTAGGAGCTTCGCTAGAGTGGAGATGTTGGAGATGGATCAGACGTTCTTAGGATCAGAGCAATCTGCATTAGGTTTTTTTAATATGGGGGTTACTTGTCCTACTTTTAGACAGTCAGGGATAGTGCCTTGACGTAGTGAGGCATTTACAATCTTAGACCATAAGGGGAGAATGATGGTTTTGATCTCTTTGAAGATAAACAGCGGTAGAGGGTCCATGAAGTGATTAGATGGATTCAATGATGAGAGACTTTTGTAGATGTCACTTTCATTGATTGATGTGAAAGTGTGCCAGGAGGCATTGTTTTTGGAGAGGTACCTGGGTGGATCACTCCCTCCATCATACTGGGGGGCATGTGGAAAGCTGAGTGAGGTAGCCGGTAGTAGCTCCTTCGCTAATTGTAGTTCATTCTCAATATTTGTGGTTTTTTCCATGAAGAAGGAGGCCAGTTCTTCGCAGTTTAGGAGAGAGCTGGTTCCGGTGCCTAGCTGTTTTGATACGCTGCATGACTGTTACTTGATTATTTCAAATTGTTTTTTGGGTCTATTTCTGGCTTGGTCAAGCTGTGTTCTGAAGAAGTTGGCTTTCGCTTGTCTTATTCTTCTGTTGTAGATGTTCCTCATTGATCTTAAGCATGTTAGGAGTTCCAGAGAGGGAGAGGATCTCCAGGCTCTTTCTGCTGATCTTAGATTGCATCTTTCAGAGTTCAGTTTGTCATTGAACCAGGATTTGGAGACTTTATTTGATATATTTTTTGTTGAAGGGGAGAAATCTTGTCTATGATTTCCAGTATGGAGGTATTGTAGAAGTCTGTGAGGTCATGAACATCATTTAAGCTGGCCTGAGGAATCAGGGTGTTGTTGCAGAGGATGGCTAAATCGTTGTGGTTTATATTACGGAGATTCCTCTTCCATTGATGTGTCTTCTTCGGTTGTACTCGATTCGGGTAACCATTAAATTGATGAGGAAGGTGATGCGATAATGGTCTGTCCAGTCACAGGGGCTAATGGACTCCAAGGTGATGTTGTCCTTCCTTGAGATTATAAGGTCCAAAGTCTCACCTTTGTTGTGAGTTGGCCTGTCACAGATTTGTGTCAGGTCATGATTTGATAGGAAGGCCTTTAGACTGTTCACTGACTGGTCATTCAGGTAATTTCAGTGGAGGTTAAAATCTCCAAGGAAGATCTGAGGCACTTGGGGGTTATCATTAGTTGTGAGCTAACCCTGATTCGACCGATAAACCATTATATAACTAACTGCTCACAAGAAACTCCCATCAGTGCAAGTGATTGATGCATGCTAAGTTACGGGCAAGAAGTAGTCAAGATATAATAGATATATAAGCAACACTAGAGCAGATTTAACTTTTTTTTGCTTTTCATCTTGTGACAGTATATATTTGAAACCAGACAATTGTCATCCAATACTTGCCACATTTGCACTGATGAACCAGTGCAAACATCCGTCTTTGAAGGGGTGCAAATATTGATGTAAACTTATATAATCTGACACCCATTATGTAAAGGTCGGGTTGCAAACCAGTTGGTGTTTTGCACACCAACTGGTTTGTGACCTGTGTTGCCTGGGGGTGGCAGAAGACCTCCATTTGCATTGCACGCAAGAGGATATTTAGAAAACAAAAACAAAAAAAAAACAGTCACTGTTCCTTCGAAGGACAGGGGCTGCTTTTAAAAAACAAAAGTTGGTATGTACCGGTGTCTGCTTCCCTGCAGGCCACCTCTGCCTTTTTATAAGGTATACGCTTCCTTTTTGTGAATGTCTTTCCACCCAATGTCATGTATCATTTTTCTTTCAATAGTTTGTGACTGCAATTGTTGTCAGAAAACCTTCAAACATATCTTTGCGACTCGCATTATTGAGGGGTCTTCCATTTTACGTCCCATCCTCTTTGCAATTCCGATGGAGTTGCAAAAGGCACTTTATGAAATTAGAAATACTTTTCTAACTGGCATTTACATTTGGTGCACAGCAATGCCCGCTTTTGCATTTTTAAAGCCTGTGATTTTATGAATCACAGCCTTTCCAAAAGCACTTTGTTCATCAGGCCGCAGGCCCCTGCTGTCTGTCAAGACTGCCCTCAAGTTGAATTTAGGTGAACAAAAATCTTTAAAATTATTTATAGGTCCAATATCTTAAGAGAAACAGCTTAATAGCCACCCGTGGGCTGTAAAGGTGCATTAAAGCAGATACATAATGGGGCACTGTGAAACCCATGGAACAAGGAAACTTCACAGCTGCCGTCCTCATCGTTTGTCACAGCCCACCTGGCACCAACAGAAGGAGCACGTGTTCCAAACTGTCACTGTACCTCAACCTAGTAAAAAAGTAGGGTCTCAGTACACTTCCTCACAAATCCCAATTCAGGCGTTATGAGGAATTGGCTCTTGAATCAGGATTCTAAGCTGTAGGCAAACTGTTGCATCTCCACAGTTTTCTTGGGGATATTTTCTCAGCGTCAACCTGGTGCAAATTATCAAAGGAAAAATGGTTCTTTAAAGGCACATCATGTGATAATCAGTTGCACACACTCCCATACCACATTCTGGGGCCGATTCCGATTCGGGCCGGAAATCTCTCCGACCGAGCCGGACCCGGAGAGATTTCCGACCGAATCGGACCCGTGCAGTCCGACCGAACGAGTACGATGCGCACGTATGCCATCGGACTCGAGTCGGTCGGACTCCCATTGAAGTGAATGGGAGCCTGTCGTACAACGCGTACGCGGGCTCCCATTGACTCAATGGGTGCGATGCGGACAAGTGCGCCCCCTACAGCGTGTACGCAGCGAAGTGATTCACGCCGTACACGCACAGGTAGGGGGGACCCATGGGTCCCCCCTGTGTGCGACTCGCGCGGCTACGCGTACAGGGGGGTCCGATACGGACCCCCAAAGTACGGCTCCGACAGCTCTTTTGAGCCGGAGTGCGCGGCTCGGTCGGACTGCTCGCGGCGCGCATCGTACTTACCCGGCCGGGGAACGTCTCCATTGCGCGGTGCGAGTCGTGTCCGTGCGAGTCGGTCGGTGCGGTTCGACCCGGGATCGAGTCGGTCGGAGCGGTCGGGACGCCCGGACGAGTCGGTCGGCGAATACGCATCGTACTCGCTCGCCCGGACGCGCGTACGAATCGGTCGGGAAATAGGGCTCCGAATCGGATCCGGTTAAGCCGAATCCGATTCGGAGCCCTACCGGCCGAGATCGGAATCGGCCCCTATGTCTTTACCCAAACATATTATCTAAGAATGATGCACTAACAGAGCAACCAGAAAGTACGGGACTTTGTGGTATTTACGGGGTATGTGGTTAGCACACAAAATAAAAGGCAATCTTAAATGATGCCCATAATATGTTAATACTTCCCATCATTATAGTGGCATAACAAACCCTGAGTCCCCCCATAAGGTATAGGGGCATCCACCCCCCATCTCCCCCACATGAGGTATACGGACATCCACCCCGCCCCCCTGGAAGAGTATACAATTAGGGAGGCATAGAATTGACGAGGGGCCAGAGGAAGCATCATAAGGCACAGTAAGGGGAGATGAAGCATGGAAGACAATGAAGGGAGAGTGCTCATGTGGACACAAGAAATGCAGAGTTTGCGAGAGTTGCAGAGGGATGTGGGTAATGGGAGGCACGGGAAGGAATAATGGTTAGCCCTTCCAAACAAGTTGTTCATTAAGGACTAAGGGGCAGATTTACAAGCCCCTTGCGCCACTTTTGCGTCACTTTTCCCATGTTAAAAACGACGCAACAGTGTCGCAAGGGCCTTGTAAATAAGCCCCTAACATTTGATCATTTACCCTTTACAAAGGGCACATTTGGCACTTTTTACAGTAACTTTTGATCCAGTTGAGGTAGAATTTTGTTTTTTGTTTAAATCAGCAGAGGATGGATTATGTAGCAAGTGCAGTAAAAACATAATTTTGTGGAATATACAGCAGAATTAGATCATTTAAATGGCATTGCCTGTAGGTACTTAGTACTTTGCTGTTGATTACAAATTACAGCATAATCATAACTCATTGGTAAGATAGCTCTGTATTTTTATTTCTCAACTACAGAAATCAGTTTGTAACCTACAAGTCACCCGTTTAAAATACTTTTAGTGTCTGTCAGTCTTTCATTCTTCAGAGGTTGGTACAATACTGTTCATTGTAATAGGTAAAAGTATGGCATGTTTTTTCCGAGAAAACTAAATACCAATATTGAAAAGCATTTTCACTTAACTCATGTTCTCTCAATTTTCAGGGTGAAAGATATTCACCAACTATTAAAATCCAATTAAGTGAATAACGTTTTTCCCTCTATTTTTACTCTTCTTTTTCTTCCTGCCTCCTCCCTTCTGCCTCTTCTACCCTTCCTTCTTGCTGTCTTCTTCGATTTTAGGTCTTGCATGCCTACAACTGGTGCTGTATGTCAAAGATCCTATGTTAGTGTTACAGTACTACATACATACAAAATGTACACACAGTACAGAGAGAGTAGGCTTCATCCATTCGCTGTTGGCAATGGTTGTGTCGGCTGCCCTTAAAGCCATCACATTTCGTGAGAGAATATATGGCATTATGTTTTGCATTTTGTTTTAGGGGGGGAGGCTTTAATTAGCCCCATATAGTTACCCCACCCCTGTTTCTTCTGTTTACTCTCTGCTGCTTCTTGCTGCTGCCCACCACCACTCATCGTTGCTCATGCGTTTGGCTTGGCCAGTTCTTGCTGGTTTATGCTACAAGAACTGACAAAGACAAAACTGGACTTTGAGAACTGGGAAAAACCAGACGGCTACTTAGCTTGCACACACGTGCACAGTGGCCATCTTTACACTCTGACCTTAACCACTTTTCTTTACCTCGTTTCCTTTTGCTATTGTTCTCATTAATGCTCCATTTTTCATCAAGATTGCAGCAGAAATAGAAAAAGAAATACTGTGACTGTCACTGTTTTCATTTGTTACATTTAAAAAAAAAAAAACATGCACAGTGTTCCATTTCCTCTTTTTATGAAATTATTGGTGATTTTTCTAAGAATTACTGAAAGTTTTTTACATTATTTAAAAAAAAAAAATGTTCTTCTGGACCCAGAATTTAACAGTAGCTCTTAATGGGTTTCTAAACTTTAGTCATTTTCAAAAATGAAATGTTCCACAAAACATTTGTGACGTTTTGGTTCCTCATATGTTGTATTCTGATAGCTCCCTTTCCTTTTAAACTACACACTACAGTTATTTACTGTTCTTGAACTACAAAACACAACAATTGCCATCAATGCTTGCTGTCCTGAATGAGACATTTCCAAACATGGACAAAACCAGAACTTGTAAAGGGCGCTTATAATATCAAGCGTATGTCATTGCCAAGATCCACAGTTTCAACATAGTCCTATCGTTCTCCACCACTCTCCCACAAAATTTCAAGAATTTGTGGAATTAGACAACACAAGATTTACAGACTCGGGACACAAACACCAGAGCTAATTCTCACCTATCATATATACTAATGGTCACACAGCAGAGCATTATTTAAGTTTCAGAAACCATTTAAGCCTATTCCTTTACTTCAACACACACAGGTCTGAGTTAACTTTGGACAGCCGAGCGATATCCAAGGATACATAGACTGTACTGGCTTTAGACAGCAGAGCTATCCCCAGTGGCAGCTGGTGACATTTGAAAGTGGTTGGGCGTAAAAGTTCGGGATGAGTGACATGTAGCGAGCATGCATAACGCGCGAGCCTGACGGTCATAAGCGGGCGTCTGGGGGGTTTCTCCCTGAGAAAATTTTGAAAAAAGAGTGGGCAAATGGTGCATTTTCAAGCAAATTTGAGAAAGCAAGAAGGTTAATAAGGCAATTGTGAAAGGGTAGTTATGACATCAATAAAGAGACTAGCTAAAATAACCCTGAAACCTGGAGAGCTACTTCTAATCTTGGATTTTGCACAAAAAGAGTAATTCTGGCAATTCAAATTGGGATTATGTAAAATAATTATTCAAGGTGTGCCAATTACAAATGACCTATAGAATTAAAACAGCAGACTGGAGAAGTTGAGGGCAAATGCCTGGTTGAGATGTCAGAATATGGTGGGGTTACAGCATCCAGAGTTCTGTTGGAAATCCATGAAAAAAAACTTGGGAAACTTGCAATATCTTTGTTCTTAATAAATATTAAATTTTCTATGGACAGAGGAACGGCAATCAGAACCCTATGTTTGGCAGAGTGTGCTATGAGTGGACTAAAACAATCAAACAACCAATAAAAGCCAATCAATTTCTACTATGCTCTCTTCATTTTTGGGGGGTGTTTAGTATATCATGCAACAGGATAGAGTCGCACATGTCACTGCAAACAAACCCTTCTGCAGGTGACATCGACTCATTCTTTCAAGTCAATGTGGGAATGTGCAAGGAGCATGAGACATTTTAGCCTCAGAAAGAGGGTCACATGGGGTGATGGGGGTGATGGCTGTGGCATTGCTAGGAGGTTGCAGAAAAATAAAGATTCAGAGGGGTGACAGGAGCAGTGAAGGGGTGAGAGACGAGTGCCAGAGCATTCTGGAAGTGTTTTGAATAATGGAATTTCATTGCTTGCCTCCCATCAACAGGGCTCAGTTAAGCTGTTTTGAAATATCAAGTCTGTGTTTCTATTACTTTACTAGATGCACTCTACGCCCCTCCTTATGCCGCCATTCTTGCACCTTAATCAAAACCAATATCTCTGAGTGTTGGAGCAGCGAGTTGGTGGTGGCTGGGCACAGGGTGTCGATTTCTGAAGGGCCTCTCATTCATGTGCTGCTGTTAGCTTCTGGCTGCAAGTTGTTACAATTAGAACAGAGAGTGCTGCTGGCGCGTGCGGGAAGATTGATGAGGAGGGGGACTGGCAACCAGCTCAGGGAGTGCGCCAAAGCAAGGCTCTACCCTGCCGCCTCCTGACCTGACCCCTTCACTGCCTTTCTCTGTCTGGCAGCCTCCCCTTTCACCACTGGTCCCCCATCCCCGAGTCACCTCTGGTCCCTCTGAGGAACACAGGGGCATATTATCAAGGGCTCTATCGCCGCTTTAGCGGGACTTTTTCCCGCTAAAGCGGCGATAATTCTAACGCCCTATTAGCAAGCTGTCGCTAACTGCTGTTAGCGACAGCTTCTAGGCGATAGCGACCGGGTTGGGTGCCGCTTTGCATGCCAGCGATATTTATCGCTAATGGCATGCAAAGTAGGCGTTCCCAACCTAAAGGCGACTGGAAACAGTCGCTAAGCTCGCTATCGCCTATTAGCGAGGCAGGGGAGGTGATTAACGAACCAGCGCTAAACACGTTGAGCGCTGGTTTGTTAACGCCTGGTCCAGACCTGACTTAGCCATGTAATCCAATGGGAGGTGGATTACATGGCTAAATCCCCCTCGCCCTATCACCTAGCTAACACTGGTCACAGTGTGAATATCGCTTGTTTTCAAGCGATATTCACACTGTTCTCCAGGGTTTCTATTGCTTTGGAGACAAGCGTTGCTGATAGCACGCTATCTCCGCGATAGAAACCTGCGATAGCCGGCGATAATTATCCAAGCGCTAACTGCTCTTAGCGATAATTATCGCCGGTTATTGCTAATAGGCCCCACAGTCTTCACTGCTCCTTGCGATACCAGAGACTGATACCGTCTGGGATGGTAGAGACACTGTTCTGTGTACAGTGGGAAGGGGCGTAGCTTCAATTGGTGCAGCATTGCAAATTCAGTGACACCGGGGCCCAAAGAATTGAGGTGCTCACTAAATCATGATTATTGCTGAATTTACAATTAAAACAGTAGCCAGAGGGCCCATTTCAATTCTTGCATTAGAACCAGCGGCTACATTACAGACAGCAGGTCCTGAGAAGTGATTATGTCTGGTCATTCATTGCCACACCTTGGGTGCCGTGTACCACAATCAATACGGAAAATTCAAAACAAAATCCTGGGATCCAATAAATTAAAGATAGCAGGCAATAAGGGCAGTCCCCTGAGGTGCACAAACGAAATTAGGGTCCAAAGCAAACTAGCAAATATCATACCCTATGCACAAATTGGGGCCCGGTCATAATAAGGGCTGCAATTGCAGGTGGTAAGAGTACGGTCTTCCACAATTTCCACATGATGTGAAACTGATCAGAGGAGGACTGCCTGAGCTCAGTGCCAGCAATAAAAATTTTAAAAAGCCATGGGCGGGCAGTGCCTTTACCTCCTTACCACATTTGTCTTCAGCAGCGGAGCGGAGGCCCCCGCTTTGCCTCCAGGCACTGTGCCTGTTGGTCAGTGGGCCCCTCATGGTCACCACTGCGTCCCCTATGGCTTGTGTTATATAGGGTCCTACACTAGGCAGCCAGCTCACAAACATGTCCGTGTTTATTGGAAAGTAACACGATCCAGCCAGTCAAGCCAGGCCCAGAATGGGCTCGTTATTCCTCATCACACCAATAGAGTGCGGGCTCACTCACTGCTTCACCCAGTGCAGTCCACTCTGGCGAGAGGCTTCTCTATGGCCTGTAAGATGAGCAGGCTGAGGCTCACAATTGATCCTCAGCTTCCATATTGCCACCCTCACAACCTCGGTCACTCCCAGTCACTATCTCTGTCCATCCTCAATGGCAGCGGCGGTTTTGCAGTCTGCCCGAGGTTAGATGAAACTTCTGTTTCCTCCAACTCAAACCCAACCAATCTTGCAGCTACTTTCATGCTATTTTCAGCATGAGAGAAGCAGCAGGATTGGACGCAGCAGGTTAACACAGCCCTCCTTTGGAGACTGCGAGCCTGCCTGTGTAACCCCCCCCCCTGGCTGTTTAGCACAGCTGCTATAGGAGCACATAGAAGTGTGCGTGCCGGGTTGGCCGGCACATAATGGCCGGCCAATCCGTCATGCGCAGTCTACACTTTACAGTGTCATCCCTGCTGCCCCATATGCTTTTCATTCAGAGAGTGAACCCCATCCCCACCCTCACACCCGCTACAGCATGCACATAATAAAATGGTAATGAGAGCATTATATTACGTTGGTTGACTGCTGTGCTCGCAGCAGGCGGGGCAACGCTCCCGCCCCCCCCAGAGGAGAAACCGCCGCTGGCTATCAAGTAAAACAGAGCGTAAGACACAAATCGTAAGGCTCAGAAAGCTGCCATTAGACCTATCGCCTGGGCAACACAGAATTTGAAAGTTATGGCCTCATATTGCAGAGTTATAATTCAGCTGACAAGGCACTACTGCTGGCTCAGGCCTCAGAAAGCAGCACTTTCTCACAGGCTTAGGACTGAGCAGCAGAGCTGCTACCCCTCCGGTAATGGCTTTGGCTACAGACATCAGAGCTATCTCTCCCGCAACCATGAGCAAGTTTGGGCCACAGACAGAAGAATTATCCCTCAGTTTATACATGATGTGCAGGCTCAGGTCTTAGACAACAGAGCTATACCTCAGGATACACAGACCAGCAGACTTTGGCTTTAGACAGGTTAATTGCCCATAAAGAGCCTCAAACTCATAGGTTCATGGCTGTGCTATGTCAGGCATGAACCTAGGAGTTTAAGGCTTCTTATGGGCAATAACCCTACACACGCCTATTTCTGGCATTAACTTGTGACTACAGAGCTATCTCTCACGTTACACTGATCTTCCAGGCTTTGAGTTTCAGACATGGCAGCTACAGCTCGTGTTTCTCAAACATTACAGGCGTAGCAGCCTGACAAATCAGATCTGTCCTTTAAGTAACACGACATGTACATGCTTCGTCTCGTTGGAGCTATCTGGGAATTGCACGTTTGTTTTAGACAGCAGAGCTGTCCATTACGTTACACAAACTTAGAGATGTTTTCCTAACATAACAGAGCTTTCTCTCAATCTGCAAACCTCGTAGGGGCTTATTCAAAAGCCCCTTGCGCCGTCGGTACGTAACTGTTTCCCATTTTAAAAGTGACGCACCGGCAGCGCAAGTGGCTTGTAAATAAGTCCCAAAGGGCCAGATGTACGACCCCATTTTGCATGCGCATACGGGTTTGCGACCCGTTTGCGCATGCAAAATGTGAATAGGCTATGTCCAATTCCTATCTAGCGGGCCGCAGGGGACCCCTTCCACTTTGTGACTGTCTCTGAAAATATTTTTTAAGGGCAGTCAGTGGTCCACTACCTGCCCTTAAAAAATGAAACGAAAACGTTTCATTTTTTTTTTTTTTAAATGCATCAGGTTTTCCTTTAAGGAAAACGGGCTGCATTAAAAAAAAAGAAAACTGCTTTATTTAAAACACCTGGGAGGGCCTGTCATTCCCAATGGGCTTGCAAATTGCGAGAGGCTCATTAATATTAATGAGCCTCGCAATTTGCGACCCCATTGGGAATCGCAAACAGTGTTAAACACACTGTTGTACATGCAAAATTGCACCTCGCAAATTGCGAGTCGCAAAAGACTCGCAATTGCGAGGCGCAATTTTGCGTGTCGTACATCTGGCCCTTAATGTTTTACGCCTCGGTCAGCAGCGCTAGCTCTCAGGCTGCATAAATCGTACCAGCCAGGACTCTGATAGCAGAGGTGCCACTCTTGTGACTCAGACGTTGCAAGCTCACGTCCATGTCACATGCTCAGACCTCAGACTGCAGAGTTATTTCTCTCGTTTACAATTCTGACACTATAGCGCTTCTGCAGCAGAACTATTACTCACTTTACACAGCTTCTATTGCGCGCCTGATTAAACATAGAGTCAGTTGCTCAGGATCACAGTCAGTATCAGCAAGCTGCTGGGACCTGGTAACTTGAAGCTGCATTGCCTATTCTCTCTCCACCTTCCATAGCTGTTTTTGATGAATGCTGTATGATGGATTTTCAGTTCAGATTTCGCTTTGGTGTTTTTGCTGGCTTGCATGAATGAACGAATTGAGTTTATTGTAATTGATTAATTAAAATCTATACATAAGCAAGTAGAACATATTCATAAGCCAGGATAGCATAGTAGTTCAACAATTACAGAGAATAATTAATTGCCATTTACAGAATTAAATTAGGCCATGTGTAATAGCTTTTTAAAAACAGAGGGTCTTATTTACAAGCCCCTTGTGCCGCCGGTGCATCACTTTTAATATGAGAAAAAGTGACTTACCGGCGGAGCAAGGGGTTATAAATAAGCCCTTGGTGTTTAAGCAATCCCCCAGCACCTCGTTGCAACTTGTAATTTTTTTTGTGAGCATAATCTGCTTTATATATATATATATTAACCCCGGGCGGGTAGCTCCGCTCCGTGAACGGAGTTTGCGAATTTTTGCCTACTCCGCGCTCCTTTCCAAACGCGGAGTTTAGGCAAAAACTCCCCTCCGTGGCGGAGCGGAGTTAGCCAGCCTCTCCACCCTCCCAAATTAATAAAAAAATAAAATAGAAGGCCCATACCTGCGTGGCTGCCTCCTCCTCTGCCTGGCCGCTCTCCTTCCTGCTCCTCGCCCTCCTTGCCGTCCTTCTCCTATGAAAAAAACACTACGTTGTGTGTCTTGCTCGCGCAAGACGCACAACGTAGTGTTTTTTTCATAGAAGAAGGACGGCGAGGGGCAGGAAGGAGAGCGGCCAGGCAGAGGATGAGGCAGCCACGCAGGTAAGTGCCTTCTTTCAATTTTTTTTATTAATTTGGGAGGGGGGAGGGAGCGTAGCGTATTTCCACTGAGTTTTTTTCAAACTCCGTGGAAATACGCGTAGAGGCACTACGCCTGCTACGCCCACCCTTAATATATATGCGTTGCTCAGACTGCACCATCGGGCAGCAGCATAAAAGGTGTACTAGGGACACGCGTTCATAATCACAAAGCCTACATCGCGGTTGAATTAATTTCAGATAACAGCAAACCTGTCTCTGCTCTTGCATAGTGCGTTAATGAAAAACTTATAAACAATCTTTTATAAATGCTCTCACTTTCGTCTGTCTCCAGAATTCCTGTGCCTCTTTTGTCTGTCCTCATTCCTTCACTTATGGAAAGCTTCAGATGACTTCCCTGGAGTGACCGTTTCTGACTACGACCTACTCTCTGGGCCTAGCCAGAAGCTGACCTTTCCATAACTGCAGATAATATCATAACTATTGATATTGCCATAGATTTCGAGTTTTTCTGAAAGAAAATGGTCCTCCTGTCCTACCCTAAAGCATCTTCCAAAGGTATCCTTAAAGAAAGCTTTTTGGGAGTATATGTGGGCTGAAGAGCTTAGGCATGTTCGAGATGGGTCTCTTGCTGATAGTTTTTGACTTTTAAGATTGATATGGCCTTTGAGCCTTTTTTAGATCACATAACTCCGATAGCTGCTAAGAGCATATATCTTAAATTTCGATGTGGTACTTTGCCATTACAGCAGCTCCAAGCAAAATGGAATCCAGGTTATGCTGTGAGCACCACATGCCCATTATGCCAGCAGGCAGAGGAATCCCTTGCACACTTTGGGCCAAATTTACAATTAAAGTGACTCAGGGCGTGCCGCAAGCCATTTGGCTGTGCCACACTAAGTCACTTTCAAACTATAGGGATGCGACATATTTACAACAATATGTCGCATCCCTGTGGTTTCCCCTGCGCTGGCGCACAATCAGCTTCCATGTTCTGGCGCAGGCACCCTTGTACCATGGTGCAAGGATGCCTGCATTGTGGGGAGATTGTTTTTGTGCAGGAAGGGAGACCTTCCTACACAAAAACAATCAATTGAGGTGATTTCCTCTTTCCATGCATGCTGTAGAATGCAGCACGCATTCAAAGAGAAAAAAAACCCCCAGGGGTGGCGTGGCATTCTGACACAACGTGAGTAACCAGCGGAGCAAGGGGCTTGTAAATAAGCCCCTTTGTTCTCTTTTGTCCATCATATGTGTGTCCTAGAAAATCCTGTATTATCCCTATATGCAGGCAGTTGGGATGCAGACAGCACCTGGATGCTCTTCGCCTGCTGTACACCGAGTCCAGACAAGTAATTGTTTGCGCAGTTTTCAAATATTTACACTGGAGTTGGTGCAAGAGATTTAAAGCACTGGCCTGAAATCTTATTCCTCAAATTTGGATGGCATAGAGCTCCATTTTTAAGTTTCCACTTTTTATACTCTTCAACTGTGCTGAACCTGTAATATGTGTTGATATTGGACGTAAAGTCATTTATATGATTTTATTTTTTTAACTCTGCTCTTTTAACTTTGTGAATCGTATATTTATATGTTTATTTGTCTTGTACTTTTATGGTTGGAAAATACCGAATAAAGTATTTTGATGATGATGATGAAAGAAATGGGGAATAACTTTAAGTGACAATGTTAAAGCATTTGTTTTAGCCAGCGCTGTCTTAAGAATGTATGAGGACCTGGGCATATTTTGGGGCCCCCTGTTTGTAATTTGAATGCCATTTTCGCCTAATTGAAGCCCACATGATACCAAACAAACTTTCAGAAACAGCGTTTACACAAAAACAGTTGAAATTTGTTTATCCAGGGCCCCAAAAAATCCTTGAGATGTCAAAGGGCAAAGCAAGAGAGACTCAGAGGTAGGCAGAGAGGAGAGAGGGTGAGATATGAAGAGAGAGGTGAACTAGATAAAGACAACGTTTACTTTCCTAGCAGGCCCCTTGGGAGGCGGGGGCCCTGTGCAATTGCTGGCTTTGCCCATGTCTTAAAACGTCTCTGGTTTCAGCATTTCTATGCGAAACCGTTCCTGGGATCACCATGAAACAATTTACATTTTAAACACAAAACTTCTATATCCACTCCAACCAGAAGAAGGCAGCTCCCTTCCCTGTGAAGCCAGTGATCACCTCCCAGCCTGCAAAAGCCTAAATGCATGAATGTCAACATCATTTACACTTCCATAGCGCTGAGCTGGGCCACCGGTTGTCATGATACAGCGTAAGAAATGCCCCGCATAAAGAAGAAATGGTCTGTTCTTTCATCCAGGTGCCGGTACTAAGAACCCTTGGGAATCCTCCATTTCAAGAGCCCTAACCTGCCCTCAGAAATATCTATGAATAATGATTACCCCTGATGCTGCTGGGAGCGGCAAGAGTGACACGCGCACAGCAAGTGCAGCCCTGGAGTTATTAACAAAACAGTAACTACAGGACAGGAGTGCGATAATTTAGCACAAGATTAATGTTTTCCCCAGCCTTTCGAAAGCTAAGGGCTTTTGAACATTCCCAGGAACTCACCATTTCAAGTATTAGGCCCAGTAGCGTAACGAAACTTGAGGGGGCCCCCCTGCAAAGTACATGGAAGGGCCCCCCCTTCGGACTCACCCAGGAGCTCTCAGGCCAGGTACTGTGCTGAGGGGGGCCCCCTGGAGCTCAGGCTCCCCCGCTCTGTGGGGGCTGCAGGGGCCTTTGTTATGCCACTAATTAGGCCCCTCCTCTTTTGATCACCCCACCCTCCACCCACAGAGACTGCATGCCACTGAACTCCAGTTGCAACAACTGTTACTTTCTCATAGTCTTAACTGAGGCTAGGAGGGCTGTATGTGACTCATATAGCAATGAATCATAAAGAGCTATGTGTACCATACATGAAATTAATTAGAGGTCTAAGGTATGTACCGCCCTCCATTCAGAGTCAGTCAAGGAAGTGCAGAACAGTATCACATACTGTCCCCTGGTGCATGGTGATAATGATGCGAATGAATGCCTAAGCGATGCTTGGGAATCACAAACAAGGTACTTGGGGCCATATGTATCAAGCCTTTTTCCCGTTTGCAAACGGGCAGATTCTCAGAATCTGCCCGTTTGCGAATTGGAAAAAGCCTTTGGGATGTATCATCCCAAAGGCCATCGCAAAATAGAGAATCGCACTATTTGCGATTCTCTATTTTGCAAATGCAATTAAGGAATTGCAAATTGCGATTCCTTAAATGCAATTCTGGAAGCACCAGAAATGTGCTATTTGGCCTTAAGGAATTGCAAATTACCACCAACTTCAAGTTGGTGGTAATTTGCGATTTTCTTTAAAAAAGCATTTTTGATTTTTTAAAAGTGCCATATGTCGCACATACATGCCCTTAGGGCATGTATGTGCGCAAAATGTGCACACATGCATATTTCAGGGGTGCAACAGGGTGTCCTTTTGGCACCCTTGCAACCTTGAAATTGCATTCTCAATTTGCAATTCTCTAATTGGTAATCGCAAATTGAGAATGTCTTCCCATTCATTCCTATGGGCCTCCTAGCCCATAGGAATGAATGGGAAGGTATTACTTATTTGCGAATCTCAATTTGCGATTCGCAAATAAGGAATATACATGATTCGCAAAATTTTTAGCAAATCCTACATACATTGCGCGATTCTCTAATTGCGATTCGCTAAAAATCGCAATTTGAGAATCGCAAAACTCTTTATTGATACATACAGCCCTTGGTCACTTACACAACAGGTGCAGCAGTTGCAGAAACCCTTTAGGCAGTGATACTGCACCCATGTTTTTATAAGGATCTTTCTGGGGGAGCTGATTATCATTAAACTTTGGACATCAGTATCAGAGTAAATTCCCTGGATTCCATAGCAAACATGCATTGGCAAAGCCAATAGGTTTGGTATTTGGGACCTGTTGTATTTGCCAAAGCCTTTAGATTATGCTGTACATTGTGATAAAGATGCTGTGCAGCAGGGCTAAAAGAAAAATAGGCACGATGACGCAGCCACAGTGGCCACTTCAATTTGTAGGCTAATGTATATGTTATTACAATGTGCACCTACAAAATGATCTGGGTGCCATTTTTTTATTTACTGATCTGAAATGGATCATTTTTTTAAAACAGAGAGGCTGGCAGCAATTTGTTACCTGGTACTCCACCTCCCAAAAAATGTTTTAAAAAAGACATGGGGGTTGGGGGGCAAGAGATTAGCGGTTGGGGAGAAACAAGGGGAGTGGGTGGGGAAAGATATAGAGCACCACAAGAAGGAGAGGAAAACAGGGACAGGGTGAAGCACACAAAAAGAAAGCAATATAAAGTGCAGGGGGAGCACACATAGGAAAGCTTTCAACAAGAGGGAGACCGAAACAAAGTACAAGGTGGGAATTTGGTGGGGGAGAAGCACATGAGAGAAGGAGAAAGATAGAAAACACATGCACTCTTATGGTGTAGTTCTCTAAAAAGTAGTAATGCTTTAGTAGTGATATTACTAATAATAGTAATACTTTAGTAGTAATACATAGTAGTAGTAGTAGTAAAAAAGTAGTTCCCTAAAATTGAACATGGAATGACAGAAGCCACTCAGAGACATTGTAATGAGGCTATGCTCTAGGTGAGGGACAAACGCAGAATGACAAAAAAAAAAATTGAATAGAGTGCCAATAAAGCCAATCAATTATAAGAAACAGACAGTCTGTAAGCCAATGTAAGTTTATGGCAAGCCCACAACAGATCTTTTGCAACAAGACAGCATGAACTGTCTGGTAGGCTCCACCTAAAATGTGATTGGATGAGTTATGCATTGAACCGAAAAGTTTGAGAGCTCCACTGCTATTTTATGGTCTACACATGGGACCGGGTATTACACACTTCATTCCAGCAAGTGCATTAACCACCTGAGTTATTGTACCGTTAATATACCCCACAGCTTTCTGGATACAAATAGCTATCTGCAGCCGGTGCCTTAACCCCCTAAGCTATTTTAACATTTGATTACCTAAGTAATGCAGAACAGTTTTACTTTCACATTCTCCTGCATTGCTCTGCCTTGCAGAGCAGTTTCTCAAAATATTCCTGTTGGGGATTGGGTTACTGGTTGAGGGGGGTGAAACCCTACTCAAGCAGGAACCACAATCTCTGTCAGGGTGAAACACAAGCAAATCCCAAATTAACCTGTGCTTAACCCTCTGGTAGTTTGCTCAAAAGCAGTCAGGCTTAACTTAGAGGCAGAGTGTAAAGAATGTGTGCAGCAATTCACAGAGTATTAAACTGACACACAACAAAAGAAAAATCTTACACCACTTTCGAAAAATAAAGTAACATTTCTTAAATAATTTAAGACCAAAATGACAAAAATCCAATCAGTGGAACCGGAGATATGCAATTTTAAAGATTTAAGTGGAAATAGTGCCAAAAAGCAAAAAACGCCAATTGTGGTTATCTGGTCACCCCAGACTGGAAAAAAAGTCACAAGTTTAGGCCAACCACAATGAAGTGTGGGTCAGCTACAGGGACCCAGCTAGGCCCACTGAATGAGGTACCTTAAATCCTGGTTGCGGAGCGATGCAGAGTCCTGCATTGGGGATGCGTCTCGCAGCAGAAGCGATGCAAGGTCCTGGTGCAAATATATGTTGTGCAGTGGCTATTCCGGGAAGGTGTGAGGCTGCGATGCAAGGTCCTGCATCATCATCGAGGATGATGATTGATGAGAGGCTTGCGGTGTCCTGAATTAAAGATGCATCGCACACCGGCTTGTTCTGACGAAGTTGCGGGGCTTGCGATGAGAAGTCCTGAGTCATCTTTGAGGATGCCATCTACAAGCGGATTGCGATGCGAAGGCCTGTGTAGAGGATGTGCCACACAGCAGCAGTTCTGATGAGCTGCAGGGCTGCATTATGAAGTCCTGCTTCAGGGATGCGTCATGCAGTGGTTTCAATGTGGAGTTTTGCGAGGCGATGGGTCACACTACGGTGGTAGTGCTGGGACAACAACTAGGCTTGTAAATCACCTCTAGGCTTACTTCTAAGGGTCCAGGACTGGGGCGGCACCACTTGGGATGGCAGGACTCACAGCTGGCAGAGTCCTGGTGCTGGGTTCAAGGTTTATGGAGCCTCTTCTGTCCCTGAGGCTCCGATCAGGAGGCCAGCCAAATAGCCCTTGGAGTCACTCTGGTGATCCTGGGTTCAAGATGCAGGTCCAGTCCTTCTCACTCAAGCATGAGGGTAGCAGGTCAGCAGAATGGCAGTCCTACTTGCAGCACAGCAGTCCTTCTTCTGAATCTTCCAAAGGTCCAGATGTGTACTGAAGAGTTGGATTTGAGGGTCCACATTTATATCTGGTGCCCACTTTGAAGTAGGAGAAGGTTCTGAGGTTACCACCCACCTGAGGTGTCAGGCATCTCCTTCCTCCCTGTCCTGGCCCCAACTTGCCTGGGGACACAAAAGACTGCTGACAAACACCTTCTGAGAGTGTTCAGGCAGGGCCTTTGTGATGTGCAAGAGTGGAAGGTGACAGCTCCTTCCCTCGTTAAGTCAGAGTGGCCCATCCTGCCAACACCTAGCCTCCCTTTATCTCAATGTCTGGGAGAAATACACAAAGACCAACTGTCATATGCACTAAGTTATGTGACCCAGGGATAAGCTGCAGGCAACACATTGTTAGGGCAAGAAAATGAAAACTTTAAAAAAGTGGCATTTTCAGAATTGTGACTTAAAATCTGACCTTACTGTTAAAGAGGGTTATTAATTACAATTCTTTAGACATCAAACTCGATCTGTGTACATGATCCCAATTGAAAGTTATCATTTATTTAATATAATAAGTTAACTCAATGTTATCCTATGGGAGAGGTAAACAAATTTAAGAGTTTTTTACTACCAGGACATGTAAAACCTAAACGTACATGTCCAACTTTTTAAATACACTGCTCCCTGCTCTCTGAATTATTTAGGGCCTACCTTAGGGTGAACTATATGTAATAAAAAGGAAGGTTTAGTCCTGGCAAAAGGTTTATTTTGCCAGGTCGAAATGGCAGTTTAACCTGCACACTCAGACTACAATGGCAGGCCTGATACGTAATCTGATACTTAAGTGGGTGGTGCAATCAGTGCTGGAGGTCCACTACTAACATTTAATTTACAGGTTCTGGGTACAGGTAGTACCACTTTACTAGAGACCTACAAGTAAATTAAATGTACCAATTGCATCTAAGCCAATTTTACCACATTTAAAGGAGACAGCACAAGCACTTTAGCACTGGTTGGTAGTGGTAAAGTGTGCAAAGTCCTAAAAGCCAACAAAAACAGTTTCAGAAAACAGGAGGATGATGGCAAAACGTTTTGGAATGACCCTGTAGAAAGGGCCAAGTCCAACAATTCCCCTTCAGATGCACACATTTTAGAATGTGCAAATCGGTTCGCAAGGTAATTGCCCACAGTCACAGAAAAGGTTCCCAAAGTTACCCACTTCCTCCCATATCTGGTAATCAATCTTCTACAGAGAAATTAAAAGATCAGCAGGAGATCACACTTTCAGTGCTGTGCTTTCATTTAACAAATCTGTGCATTCTGAGAGTTACAGCCCAGAATTTTTCTAATGGACTAACACAATAAAGACATTGACTTCCAAAATAAGACCTAAGACTGGGAACAGTGACCTGGACACCCTAAGTAGATACATGAAGCTAAGTTCTTCAAACACAGTCTCCCAGGCCTAGACTTACAGCCTAGATCTGTGTTTTAATAGTTGTCAGACGGGAGACCATTAGCAATGTTTTCAGAGTTATAAGCACAAAAGAAGATATTTCAAGCTTTCATCCTACTCTGGAGTCTTCTGGTACTTGTAGTGCTTAAAAAGTAACTACCAATAACAGAGAGGTAGGGTAAACAACAGGTCTGGGTGAACTCTTTCTCACCTGAAATGCAGCAACATGAACTCTGAGCACAAAACTTCCAGAAGCTAAATAAAACCTTCTGCAACTATGGAACACCTTATGACAGCAAACCACAAAAAGAAGTCACAGGCAAACAATACTCACGAAAACAGATACAACAATTCCTACAATGTTTATGAAATACTACTTAGGATAGTAAATGTCTAAGCATAATATGATGTTTTTGTAATCTTCCAATTACAATTAGACGAGCCTCTCATTACTGAAGATGGCTGCCATGCCTATGTTTTCCATATCTGTAAGGGTGCCACCACAGGAACCAAGCTACAGCTAAGGTACATAGTGAGTGCATGTTTTTGCAGCACTAAGGATACTAGCTGGCAGCAATAGATGGTTTCAGGGAGCAGCGCATGGTCTCCATAGCTTGGCAGTGCATGGCCCACCTTCAGTTCGAGCTACATCCACATCACACAACTGCTAGCAAAGCAAATAGGTCTTGCCTTTGGGGCGTATTGTCTTTGCAGATGCTTTTTGGTGGTGCTGAGTAGCATCAGTGAAAAGCAATGCTTTTTTCCGATGCTGTTTAGTATGGGCAAAAGAATAAATGTGCAACGATGCAGCTGCTGTTGACTGTCATGTCATTCTGTAGGCATATGCATGCATGCCTACAGAATGACATGGGCGCCATTTTCTTTTCTTTTTTATTGACCTGTCTATGACACCACCTAGCTAGGTCACTGAGAAAAAAGAAATTGTGAGTGCACAAAAACACTTTTTTATTTGTATTAAAAAAAAGAAAGAGTGCCCTAGGTCGAGGGGTCAATGAAGAAGTCGGATGGCAGAAGCTACAGGTAGTGGAAGGGGGCAAGAGAGAGAGTAAAATGGATGGGGAAGAAACACATGAGGAAGACAGCAACATAGGTGGTGGAGGAGAAGCAAAGGATGGAGACAGCAATACAGAGCACAGGTGTGGAGGTAGAAGTAAACAGGGGAGACAGTGAGCAGCCACAAGGAAGACATCAAGCGCAGAAAGTGTGAGGAAGAGAAAAACACAAGAAAGAGCGATCAGGAAAACACATGCACTCTAATGAAGTGCTTAACCAAAAAGAAAAATGTAGCTTCATAAAAGTGAGTAGTGGAATGTCACAAATGACGAGGCTATGCTCCAGAGGAGGGGCAAACACAAGATGGGACAAGGAAAGTCTTTGAATAAGAAGGAAGTAAATAGGAGTGCCACTAAAGCCAACCAATGTCAAACAATGGCCAGGTTAAAAGTCCCTATAAACTCTTGATAATCCCACATAAAGCCTTTTGCAACCAAACAGCTGTGCTGTCTGTTAGAAGTGAAGTCGTGACTTACAAATAGGCAAGCTGCTTCTTTAAATCGGATTAATGGTGACAGTAAGTGTCACAAGGGTAAAATGTGTATAAAGGCACATTTATTGCCTGGTATTTTATTGCAATATACGTTTCTATAAAGCCTGGTTCTGTCGTATTGTACAGGACCGCTCTCCTTGTAAAAGTCACAAGTGAAAGCCTCCAGTCCTTGGTCTATATGAGAAAGGGGATGCCTGTAGACTCCAAGAATATTTTTTATATGGGGACTAGTTAGGCCAGGTAGAAATTGGACCCATAATGACCAACATCACATTTCCTTGTACTTTCAGATTTCTCACAGTGCTTCAGCTAACCCTATCCTAGTCAAAATTTTGTCCATTCCTGCATGACTTCTATCCTCAATAAAGAAGAACACTTCATTGCATCTGTGAAAGTGAAATATTAATCACATCAGAAAGTTCTGCAAGCAGGCGTGTCACTTAACCACACCAACTAGAGACAGTTTCACTGGTATTCATTGAAACTGTATTAAGACATTAACGTGGCAACTTGCTAAAAGTACTGGAGATTGGTACATCATTTATTCAAGGAAAGCAATTCTGCATTTTATTCAGTTTGCGTTTTTACTTGTTGTTGGACATAAAAGTGGGATACTCTAGAGCAAAAACCACATGCATTGTAAGATCTGGTTTTTTTCATGATGTTCTTCTTTCATGAGTACTACCCACACCACTTAATATAGACACTGTACCCAATGTTTGTGCGCAGGAGAACTTAAAAACACCAAGGGGCATATTTATCAATCTTTCACGCAGTGCAACGCAGCAAGCCACCTTGCTGTGCTGAGTGAAAGGGAAAGGGCAGGAATGCACTGCACTAAACATCATACAGCGCATTGTTGTCCTTTCGCTGCGCTGGTGTATTTTTGGCTGCCTAGCGTCAACACAGTCACCCTTATGCCATGGTGCAAGGGTGTCTGCGGTGCAGCAGGATTGCTTTTGTGCAGGAAGGGACACCTGCAGAGGTATTTTCCTCTTTCTAGGTGTGCCCCTGGGGAGGTGTAGCATTTTGACGCATTTCCAGGTCTACCACTAATGGTAAATCTGGGAATGCGACAAAATCCATGGGCGGATGTGTGGGACCACCCATGGAACTCCTCCCTGGGGCAAAGTGATGTAAGAGAGCAATTTGCACTGCCTTGCGTTATCACGGATTTATTAAGGCATGAAGGGCCGCGCAAGATGGCGTTGCGTGGCTTGATAAATCTGACTTTATTGTTGCGTCAACCTTGCACCCCCTTGCACGGTGCAAGGGCGACGCAACACTATGCTAAATGTACCACTTACTTTTAAACTAATTGATTACCAACCCTGTATCGCCCGAAGAGCGAGACCAACTGAGTGCATGGCTAATTATTTTTTGGGTTGTAATTTAATAGCCAAATCTAAGGGCTAAGATCTAAGACATTTTTAGAGCCTGGTGTATAAAGCTATTTTGCATTCACAAACCATGCAATTTGCAAAACCACAGGGTTTGCAACAACAAAAAAGGTTTCTGCAGTCTAGGAAACCCATTTTGTGATTAGATAAATCTTTTCCAAATCACAAAATGGGTTTACCCACTACATCAGAATCACAATTAGGAAGTGTCATAAAAAGAGCGTTCTATCTTAATTGTGATTTGCAACGCAATATGTCAATGGTTTGTGACCGCAATTGCAGGCGCAAATGCAGGGATGGTGGTGTGATGTTCCTTGCATGCCACATTTGCTGTGTTTGAAGCAAGTAAAAGGGGGTTGTAAATAGTGGCCTGCATAATTAATATTTATTGACTTGGTTGTTCTTCCACACCCTTGTGGCTGGGAATTTTGTGACTCTACCTCTTAGAACATACAATAGTTTTACAAGCAAGGGGCATGAATGCAAAAAGCATCTCTCAAATCTCTTTTATTTCTTTATCCTTTAAACAGAGGGGAGCCCTTGGCCATCACGTGTTTCGTGATGCAAGAACACTTCCTCAGGGCCACTATCCCATTACATGATACATTAATACTTCTTTAACTCAGTTTATTATACGAAGTCAGTAGCCTTCCCTTAGTAAAGCAGCCATGTGCTAAATTAAATTCCTTTAAAGTAGTTAGGCCTAGTGACTCTCTTGAGAGACCGGAATGGATAAGATACATTTATTCTCTTTATTTGTGAAACATTTGGATGTATAAGACTCATTAGGATATGCAACCTAGTATAGGCAGAGGGAGCATTAGGCTGTTCCATGTTTTTAAACATGCCTCTTTCAAAAGTATTGTTAGTGCATAGGTTAAATTGCAAAATCAAAGACAGGTTGCAGTTTGACCACCTGTCTTCTTCTACATGAGACCCTTTACAATTAATATATAGGCTGTATAATTAATGGATGTTGGTATTAACATGCCCAGCTTTGTATGACCATGGCGGTCACCAGTAGGTGACGTTCAGGAATATTTTTCTGTCCTTTCCCCTTCTGCTTCTTCTTGATAAATTATTCACTGCAGCAACTGGTGTCACTGGAGAGACATATGAGCGTTGCTAATGTTTCTTTTTTTTGCTATCACGGTGGGATGTGGTACCATGGGACAAATGGAAATTGTGTAGTGAAATCAAGAGCTAAATGGCCATCAATTGGGATTTTGCAATGACTGCAGCCTTGTGACTCACACTCTGCTCTATATTATAGCACATGCCTTAATTCCACTTGAGATGCATAGGAGAATAGAAAGGAAGGAGACAAGTGACAGATGCCAGGTGTTAGAAGCCAAGTTGGAAAAAGTAAAATAATTGCATTACTCAAGGACCTTATATTGTATAAATGTTTTGGGTATAGCCCCTGCCCCCTTTAAGGCATATTTGTTCTAATTCCAATCATGTAGATATTGGCTGACTGCAGCTGAGGTTTGGCAATAGGGCTGTGACTGCTATGCAGATGAAACTAGACCACCATTGAGTCTGTGTGTCTAGGGGGGTAATCATATTTCCTCTAGGCAGGGTCCTTTGTGACTCACATTTACAGACAATTTCCATTCTCCCTGGGTTGCAAAATCACCCAGGTGTTGTGTTGGGTTCCACGAAATTAAGTAAGTTTGTTGTTAATTTTTTAACTGACATGGAAGCTTCGATTTGCATGTAGATTTCTTCTACTACAGTCCAGTGTCTAGAGGCAAGTGACCAGACCATCATCTTCTTTGAAAAGAAGACTTAGGGGCCGATTCCGATTCGGGCCGGAAATCTCTCCGACCGAGCCGGACCCGGAGAGATTTCCGACCGAATCGGACTCTAGCAGTCCGACCGAATGAGTACGATGCGCACGTATGCCATCGGACTCGATTCGGTCGGACTCCCATTGAAGTCAATGGGAGCCAGTCGTACGACGCGTACACGGGCTCCCATTGACTCAATGGGCATGACGCGAACAAGGGCGCCCCCTACAGCGTGTTCGCGTCGATGCGGGTCGCGCCGTACATGCACGAGTAGGGGGACCCATGGGTCCCCCCTGTGTGCGACTCGCGTGCCTACGCTTCCAGGGGGGTCCGACACGGACCCCCAAAGTGCGGCTCCGACAGCTCCTTGGAGCCTGACTGCGCGAGTCGGTCGGAGCGGTCGAGGTGCGCATCGTACTTACCCGGCCGGGGAACGTCTCCATTGCGTGGTGCGAGTCGTCCCCGTGCGAGTCGGTCGGAGCGGTTGGGTCCTGCGAACGAGTCGGTCGGAGATTTCGCGAGCGCACGCATCGTACTCGCTCGCCCGGACACACGTACGATTCGGTCGGGAAATAGGGCTCCGAATCGGATCCGGTAAAGCCGAATCCGATTCGGAGCCCTACTAGCCGAGATCGGAATCGGCCCCTTAATGTGATGAGTTCTAGTACCTTGGCAAGACTCTTGAGAGGTTACCTAAAATAAAAACCACAGTGATGTTTCAGCGCTGAAGTTTAGATAGTGTGTCCCAGAAGCTAAATCGTATCTAATATTATGAGCACCAGCAATTCAATCCACACATTTTTTATTCACCTTTTCTTCAGCAATTTTGGTGAGTTAAAATTCAACTTTCACATAACTTAATGGATCGTGCATTTGGACACCATCAAATCGGCAAAAGGAAACATGTACTTGATATCACTTTTAATGTTGTACCTCTGCATCAGCACATCAAAGAGGTTAGCTTTTCTTCAGTGATACGTCAGTGCCATGCATACATGGTCTTTGCACCTTTCTTTGTTTTTGGTAGCCTTGAAAAAAGGGCAAGAACATATAAACCACTAAAAGACTGTCAAAGAAATACTAGTGACATAAGTTACTTTTTAAAATTTTATTTTAATTAACATACCTGTAGGAAAATGCTTCTTTATGCATGATAACCCCCATTGTTTGGACTGATGCTGCTGGATTTGTAACTCTGTGCAGTGAAACTCTGCTAACCAGGTACCAGTGCATGTGCTCTGACCCCTAAAACATGTTGAAGTTGGCTGTACACCTATTTGGCATATTTAACTTACCTATGAGTCTCTAGTGTGCGGTACAGAGTTATCCGGGGCCTGTAAGTTATATGTCACTGGTGGACTGTAGCACTCATTGTGCCACCCACTACAGTGACAATGCAAACGTGACTCCATGTCTACCACTGTAAACTGTCTGTGTAGTCTTTAAACTGCAAATTCAACCTATCAAAATAACCTCTTCTGACAGGCCTAAAAACTCCTTTTAAATATTTAAAAGTTATTCCTAAGTAGGATTAAATGGTCATATGACAGGGTGCATGGTATTTAAAAGTAGGACATGTAAAAGGTTAATGTTAAACATGTCCTTACAGTGAGAATGCCCCATTAGCTATTTTCAATGTAGTAGGGTTAGCTGTTCACGCATTGGGATACAATATTAAATGTAATACTGTTCTCTCTATCTAGGAAACAGTAACAAAGTGAATTCTTGGCCCTTTTTAAAATATTTATTGCAAGCTTAATTGACTGGTAAATTAGGATTTGTAATACATAATTTAGAAAAAGGACCTTTAGAAAATCACCTTTTCCATGCCTAAAGTCCCTAGAAGCCCATTTGCATGAGCTCCCAGCTGCCACCTACCTTGTTGTCGTGTGAACTTGCTCTCAGAAGTGAGAAAAAGGCCTTTGATGAAGGGAGATGTTTTGTTCCTCTGGCAGGATGACCATTTGGGCTGTGCCCAGGAACGTAATTAACTTTAAAGAGGTCTACCTTGTCGTAGGCATATGTAGCTAACACCAGGGTATGCCCCCTCCTTAGTCCCTCTAATCAGCCAGGCATCAGTCCCAGTGGGAGAGGAGCTGCCCCTAGAACCAATTTTCAGCGACCACAGAGGAGGGGTTGCTCATTTTTGTGGCCACACTTCTAGGGTGGGGACAGGAGCTCTACAGAGGGGAAGAAAGGTTCTGCCAACTTGGTTTAAGGTAAAGGGGCACTGTGGGATTGTTGACATGGATGCACAAGTGTGAAGGGTTACCCTTGGGACTTTTTCCGTATTTGATAGGTAGGGGCCAAGGGTCGTCCCTACCTACAGTCTCGTGTCAGGCATTAATATGCACCACTGGGTACCCTCTTCAGAACACTACTAGAACTGTGGAAGGCAAAAGAAGGGCTGCGTCTGCTGTTGAGACCTGTGAGGAGACCTGAAATGCAGGACCTGCTCCCACTAGTAACCAGGATGAAGAAGTGGATGCCAAGGGTCAGTTGGCGAATCTCCTGTTAAGCTACAGGGAGAAAACAAGCTGCAGAAGCCTTTTTCCTGCAGAGCCCAGCTGACCAGTTCCAACTGGAACCTGCTTGTGACTTCTGTTGGAGTGATTCTCGACCCCTAATTGATGTTTATGAAGTCCGGGACCCTTGGCTGTGTCAAAGTATACTCCTCCTAACATCCTGAAAAAAACCTAGGACTTCGAAAGGTTTTGGCTCCAAAGACTTCCGGAGGACCGGGACAAACCTACCAAGTAATTTTCGCATTGCCACTGAGCCAAAGATTTCGGTTGCTCCCACTCTGAGCTCTTATGCAGCAGCAAATCAGTTTTTGGCAGGATGTCGCGGAGCCTTGTTCTGCTACATCTTGCAGCCTTGCCCCACTAAAGGAATTAGAGTTCCAAAAAAGTGACTACGCCAAACGTAGAAATCCTCACCGGGCAAAGGTGCAGAAAGTATCTGTCGGGAGAGGGAGCCTCCTTGGAAGTGAATTTAGAATTTCTCCCACTCTGAGCTTTCCCGCCAAAAGTCAACAGTTTCACCAGAACCTCGTCCGATGGCTATCCAGCATCATGAAGCCCCAGCCTGCTGCCTAGCCCCACAGACGATATTTGACTTCCATTTCACATACAAAGTCAGAAGCTAAAACTTTTGACCAAGATGAACCTAATTCCTGCTTCCGACCAGAGCTTAATAGTGGTCAGCCGTAAATCATGCCTAGGTACAGGTCAAACGCAACCAGATGACAGCTGATGGTGTTTAACGGTTTTTCAGCACTATTTTTATTAAAAACTGTAAACATTCATATCTCCGGTTCCCCTTATTGGATTTTGTCATTTTGATGACATTTTATTAATTAAAATACTCTCCATTTTTATAAATTGATGTGGGATTCTAATTGTGTTGTGTTTTTGACTTTTTAACTGTTTTGGGTCTTCTAAATCGTTTACTCATTTTAAGTTAAGCCTGTTTGCTCTGTGCCATAGCTGTCAGAGGTTGAGCTCAGGTTTAAATTACTGAATCCTTTACTGGGCCTAACAAGAACAGTAACATTATTACATGTGGTGAACTACCAACCACCCCAAATAATAATCCACTTTCTCTGAGTACAGATCCACATATATATGGTGTAATATCAATTAAGCTGTGGTTAATTTATCCAGAACATATTTAAAAAATTAAAAAGTTGTACGTATATGTTGATTGATGGACAAATAAAATTAATGTCATAGCCTCTCTATCATTACTAATATGATTTCTTCAAAACATTTTTCATAAAGATTTTTGGCATATAGTTTTAAGTTGGGAAATTTAAGCAACACATGAAAGGTTTCTTGTTTTTGTAAGAAAGGGCTCATTTTCTAAGTTGCCCTCGTTTTCAATAAGATCATTTTTCATAATTTTTCAATATTAGGTTATCTGTCTAAAAATGTAAAAGAAAAATCTGTGAACTTTCAGCTGTAGCATCACCCCCAGGAACAGTTACATAACTTAATGACTGTAGTCTCTGCAAAGCATTTTAACTCTTAATTCAAGCAACACACTGCCTACCCTTTATGAATCTTGCATTCCTCATCATTTACCGGACTTAGGTTTTCATTTCCTCTTTGGTATTCTACTAGTCAAAGATACAGGTGGTTTGACAAGCCAGGTGCTCTTTTATGATATTTCTAAACTTATAACAAATATAATCCTGTTAATGACGGATATAATGTCATAATTAATCTGAATTTGCATTCAGAATATTATACCATGCTTGCAAGCAACAACTGTGCATATAATGTTCTACTTAATAACCATCAGACTGGGTTCCAAGGACACCCTGGGCCTTATTTACAGTTTGATGGATGGGATAGTCTGTCAAAACTTGATGGATACCTTGTCTGTTGCATTACAAATTCCACAGGCTATAATGCACTTGCAATGTGGCAGATGGAGCATCTGCAATGTTTGTAATGGAGTATCCCATCTGCATAACCCTAAATAATGCAATTTTTCTGACACCTACGGTGCACATCCATAAATGTACCACAAGCATTGTGATATTTCTTGGAAAACTGAAAATTTAAAGCAGGCCCATATAATAACAGCGGCGGAATATTGGATAAGTGTGTATTCAATTGTAATGTACTGGAAAAGTCTAAGAGTATATAACAGTATAATTGTATTAAATAAATGTGCTTCTGTACTAGGTACAATGTAGAGGGTATGTTCCTTTTACTTTGAGAAAACAGCATTATTTTGCTTTTAGTCACATTATTGCTGAACTAAGAATTCTTAAATATTTCTCAAAAGCTAATGGTTTCCCTTGTAAAACGACCGGAGTAAGATCCAATAGAAGTTCTCCAAGTTTGTTGAAAAATAATGAATTTTTTAAGGATGTTTATATGTACAGAAATGTAAACTGAGAATAATCCAGGGAACAAAACACGTTCTTGGTTATACTATTTGTTGTTTATATACATAATGGAACAATATTTGCTTTATCTAGCAGTATATGAACACAGGTTTCATATGTAAATATGAAAATATTTAATAGATTTGCATTTAAAGCCTTCATATTCAGGGTGACCTATAAGGCAGTCCTAGTCCCAACACCATATCGAACGTCTTACTAAAATTTTGTATCTCTCTGTCAACAAGGTAAAGTAAATTTCCTGAAACCTGATTGTTCTGTCAGAATAATGCTGTTAAATGTGGATCAGACATCCAATCTGTCTAAGAATAATTTTGCTAAATACCTTTCATAATGAATTCAGTAGGTTTATTATTCAATATTTTTTTAATTTGTACTTGGGGACTATTAAGCAACCCTTCAAAGAGAGTGGTATAGAGAGTGGTATAATTGTGTTGCATAAGAGGTTGAAAAATAAAGGTCTCAGCAATTTTGCTCAGATCAACGGTTGTTGTTTTAACAATGTGACAGGGAGACTGCCAATCCTTGGGATGAAGAGCTATCTCTGGAAATGATAAGCTTACTGTTCCCCTCTTGACCATATTCATAGTGCACACTCTTGGTCTTATAGAAATTTAAATAAAGAGTCAATGTATTCATCCAGTACAATTAATCTAGTGCTCTTTCCATTTATGTTTGGTTAAAAGTACCATATCCTGCTACAATAGGGCAGAATTTTACATAGCCCTTCCTCATTAAATCCGTATATATTTCTCCCAACTTTGATTTTTTGTTTTAGTCATTCGTTTTTATTGATAGATAGTGATACATTTTTATCCATTTATTTATTTACTTACTTACTTACTCACTTACTAGGATGTTGTACAAAAGAAGAAAGCTCAGTCAGACTGCATGATAGTATTTATGGTTTCTTATGATAATAAAGCATTTATGATATAAAGGGGACACAACAGTGCTGTCCTCTGAACTCTCTAACATTTGTGCTTATGTGGAGATTTTCATGTGTAAAACATCAAAGGAAGAGAAAACCCAACTTGTTGATATCAAAGGACTGGGAATTCAACTTTTCTGGTGGTGTTGTCACAAATCATTATTCTACAATTGTAGAAAAATATAACATTTAGAATTAAAATAATGGTAAGCCTGACAAGATCAGTTCTGTGTCATCACTGTTCTATAATTCCAAGCATATTCTAAATCACACTTGACAACTTGATAATATGCTATTTGCATCTGCCCATCCTTACAGTTGATTTAAGAGCCCTCACCCCAAAATGTTCCCCACCCTGTCAACGTCAACTACAGATAGGCCTATAATTAGCCAGATAACTGTTGCTCCCTTTTTCATGAAATGGGACTAAAATGCCAACATGTCGGGATACAGTTTGACTTACGTGTCACATTATAAATATTGACGAGAACATCTGCTCAGTATTCTGGATCTGCTAAAAAGAAATCCACAGGGACCAGATCAGGGCCTGGGAATTTGTTGGGAGATCAGAGAGGGCGTAAACTATGAATGTCTCTACTAACTACTCAAAAATAGATCAAACTATCCCTATAATTTAGTGACAGAAGTAATGAATTCAAAGTGATAGCTCTCAACTTCATTCATGGCAAGTTTCATAAAGTGTTTTATGTACACCAAAAGTTATGCATGCTATTAAAAAATACATTTACAATTGCATCAAGAACTATTACTGGGCCATTGTAGCAGTGCAATAGGGTGAAGTTATTAATGCTAGGAACTGGTCTGTTTCAAAACTCTTCTCTCTTGCAAAAAAGGCCCTGATTACGAGTTGGATGGCAATGGGGGAATGGTAAATTTGCATGCAAATTTATCATTGCCATGCAGTAAATCTACCCCAGTCCCATTCAATTGAGAACTAAGCCCGATGAAATGGGTAATTACTATGAGAAACCAGTTTTCCAGTTGAAAAACCACATTGTGGGGGAGGAGGGAGGGGATGTAGGGAGAATGGGGGAGGTTTGGAAAAATGAAGTTCTGGCAGGGGGGAGCATTTTATGCTTCCTCATGTCAGAAAAAAATAAAACTATCAAAAACCTCATCCAATTTTTTAGAGCATAATTACCTCTCAGAAAAATCGGGTTCAATGTTCCCACATCCTGGCAAAAAGAGGTGAGTGTACTCCAGCCCACTCTGAATCAGGAGTGGAATTCCATATGGAAATTCTGCTCTGCATAAATAACAGGCATGGCCTATGAAGTATAAAGTTGGGCGTCCCAAGTTCTTCAAGAAAGTTAAAAGCAAAATAATATTTTTTGCATATCACCTATTATGTTACAACAATATATTATGTTTTCTAAGGTCATTAAGAGAGAAAAATATTTTCTGTGAAGTATTTAATTACTCTCTCTACCTTTTTCTTTTCCCCTCGTTTTCACACACATTTTCTCTTTGTGTGTGTCTTTGTTTCAAGCTGCTATCCTAATAACAAATCTAACATTGCGCCAGCATTCCAAAAAAGGACTCATTTCAGGAATTACGTTCTTCATTTGCTTTTTAAGAGAACTACTTTTTAAAATAATTTTCAGAAGTCATTTTTCTGTAAAACTTAATTTGCCTGAAATCCCAGTTTCTGTTCAGATCCAATCATTCAACAGTTACAATGTCCTGGGAAAATAGGAATTTCAATTTTGAAGTTCTATTAAGTATTCCTATTTATTCAAAACAACAATAGAGCATGTTGAGCTGAATGTATATCTAGAACTTTGTGGAATCAGAAAAACTTTCTGCCATGCATTATTTTTATAAATATCCAACCACTTTCAATGATAAGTTTCATTTTTTGTAAGGCCTAGTTTCATCTGTATTCCACTCCTTCCAAATTAACAAATACATTTAATATCCAAATTCTTGCTGCTCTTGGGTAGGTATAGTGAGGCCCAAGTACCACACATTTGCATTATTACATGGAATCTGAAAATACCTGGATGTCCAATTCAAACAGTTATCTTTTTATTTGTTGTAAGATCTCTAGAAAAGTGTTAAGACAAATTTGCTGGGATGCATACAACTAAACAGTCCTGCAATCTTCCATGATATGCATGGTTCTGATCATACATCGGCTTCTATTTGCTCACGCAAAGACTGAATCTTAATCTTCGGTTTTCCCCATTGGGAGATCAATTTTTTTATTGTCTTTAGTTTGTGGTGGGACTAATTTGCACATACTATAAATGTGTATTTTTTTTTTTAGATATGATCAGTGGCGGCTCCTCCGCTAAGGCGGAGGAGCGTCAGCCCACTGCTAAAAAGAAAAACGAAAATGATAATGTATCGTTAGTATCATTTTATTTTTCCTATAGAAGTCAGTGGTTCTCGGGGCGGGGCTAGCCAGAGTGGGTGAGGGAGTGGTTTGCACTCTTTAAGTATGCATTAATTCTGCACACTTTGCACATTCCCCACCAGGCTGCATTACACGACCTGGTGAGGAACATGCAAAGCCTCCCAGTCCCTGTCCGAGCCTCGAACCACGGGGTGCTCAGACCAATCACAACGCTACATTGCCTTAGGGGAGCCTCAGAGCCCGGGTGCTTCCTGCTGCTTCCTGCTGCCTTTGGAGATAGGAAGAAGGAAGAGGACTGAGGATAGACAGCGGCCGGTCAGCCCAGGTAAGTATTTTTTTTTTCATTTCCTTGACGCACGCGCCACCACCCCATGTCCGGTAGCAGCCTCTACTGGATATGATACTCCTTCCATTTCTTCTTTTGCCATTCTGAAGCTACACATTAATCTGAAATTATTGAAAGAGTGTAGAAAAGAAGCTAACATTTTGCCATAAGTTTTGTTTTTTGTTTTTGTTTTACTGAATGATTCCTTATAAAAAAGTGTCTTTATAAAAGGAAAATATAAAAGAAAGTCTAGCTAATAATAATGTGGGCAAAGCGACTCAACTGTGTCGGCTTGAAGCACTTTGAGGCAGACCTTCTACATCTGACACTTTCAAAGTGATTTCGTGATTAAAGGAGCTCTGCCACAAACTGAGCTCAGTGACGAATAGGGTGATAGTGAAAAGAGCGCTGAGTGAGGAATCTCCTTGATTCATTGGCCAGTTTGTTTAAATAAGATCCCTCCTGTGCTACCTGTAACTTGTACAAATTCACCTCCACCTATGGAGAGACCAGGGAAGGACTAACTCAATGTGGTACTTTAAAACAATGAAGCACAGAAGGAAAAAATATCAGCCATGCAAGAGATTATGTGCTTTGCTGGAACAGAGCACCCACAATGCTTGTCAGAACACTTTGAGTGGGTCTTTCTGTAATCCATGTAGATGTTCTGGTTCAGAAAACTATACATGTGCAGCAAGCGAAGACAAGATGGTAAAACTTTTCTCCGGCTCATATATCCTATATGAGTGGTTTTCATTGTGCTGCCAGAAGGGGGATGGAAAACATAGCTTCACGCCACATAGAAGACTGACCGGGGATGCTGTAATAAGAATAAAACAAATTAAATTGGCGGTAAAAGGGAATACGCATAGAAATATGTGACTGGCAGAGATTTTAATTAGGCTTCCAAATATGAATACCCTATACTGGGTATATTCAATGTGCTGTTTACCATTATCCTTTTGTTAGCTAGACCTCATGATGAACAACAGCGAGTTGGCAGGACAATAAGAATGGGATAACAACTCAGATGCATTTTCACCTCCATTATCTATGGTATGGTCATAAGTCTAGGCGGAGCTGGTGCTTCATGATGTGGCTGTAGATTGAAGCCTTATGGTGCTGGCACAAGGAGAAACCAGATTGCAACATATACCCTAAATAAGTGCCTTGCTAGGGGATAGGAAGTTCACAAATGTCAAAATGTAATTTTGCCCAGGGCCTAGAAAGTCTTGCACCAGAGCATTTTTCCCTGCCAGCGAAATAGAAGGAAATGGTACAGTATTCATGCCACGGCATTCCGGCGCCATTTGACAAAGGAACAAATGACTATAATAGCTATATTATGAAATAGATGAGGGAGTAAAGTGCTATGTTATGAAGAGTAAAAACGTATGACAAGAGGTGTGTGAGAGCTGGAAAAATATGTAAGGTAATCCTGCAACCGGTATTTTCAAAACAAACAAAAGAAAAAAAGCCCATATGTTCTATTGTGTTATTACAGTATTGGCTCCATTGATACCCTGCCTTTCCTGCCAATCAAATATATGGCCAGTAGCTGTTTTATAAGCCATACCATATCTTAGATTCACTGTCGAACTACTGTTGCTTTACATTGCATTGCGAAGCTGCACTTCGGAAGCAGTTGTATGATGCTGTGCTGGATGCCCACGCAGAGCTTACAGTTCAGATGCCAACTCATGAATAGTAGTAAGCCATTCAGGGCTACTCCAAGTTACCTTCCAACGTAGCCCATAGAGGCTAAAAGACACAAATGGAACAAGTGTATGAAGCACGGGTATATGGTTTGGTGTGCCACCACGTCTGGTGCGTTGGTATTTGGCACCCCTGGCAGAAGCAACCATGGGGAGTCTCAAATTCAATTTGACAGTGACTTTGATTTGCATAGGCACATCTGTAATGAAGTCATCTGGTAGGAAAATGTCCTCCCATCATTCAGCATTGAGAGCCATGCAGTGGAGTAGATTTTCCTAACAATTCTCCTTCATTTAATCTCTCTTACTGCGGACAGCAGATGTCCATTTGGCCCTCATTACGAGCAAGGCACAATAGGGTGAGGTATTTACCACACAAAATAAATATCATTACCCCAGGGTGAGGCACTTACCACCCATGGTAAATACCTCTTATTCCTAGTTTACATCTTACAAATGAGGCATAACATGTGGAATTAGTATTTAACACACCCATTTGGCATGTTTTGTCTTTTTTACAGGCCTTTTCCCTACATACGGTTCAGCAGGTTTAACCGGCCAGAATCTATCAGAGGAAAACTTGGAGGGTGTGATAATTATCAAACAACTCATAACTGTGATCCCTGTGTGGAGGGTTTATGTATCCAGTGGCATAGCTAGCCCTCTGGCCGCCCGTGGGGGCCCCTGTGTTCGCCGCCCCGCGGCTGCAGTGAAGAGCGAGGGGGTGCAGGGGGTGCTGGCGAGTTTTCTCTGCTTGCCCCCGCTGCAAACGCATTGAGGAGCGGGGGAGGGTGCTTGCTATTGCCGCCCCAAGATTGCAGGTAAGAGCGGGGGAGGCCGTGGCCCCGAAAAACTTGTGCTACCCGAGGCGGACCGCCCCCCCCCCCAGCTACGCCACTGTATGTTTCTCATTTAGTTGTTGAAATTCATCCCAGCCTTTGACATGATAACATGTTTGTTATGTTTTGTTACTACTACTTGCAAAGTTCTCATATACCTTAGGGTTCCATGGCACACCCTGGTACATAACATATAGAGATAAAACTAAATTCTAAGAGCTTGCTTGAAAAGCCACATTTCCGATGTTTGTCGAAAGTGAAGGTCATTGGATTCAGGCCTTAGATTGTCTGGGAGACAATTCCAGAGTTTTGGAGCTCAAAAGGAGAAACTCTGGTCTCCAGATCTAGTTTAGACCACTGTAGGCACTCTGAAAACGTTGTTGAATGAGGAGCAGAGATTCATGCTAGGGCAGTATCTTTAATCTATTTGATATTACTTAGCTTAAGCCATCATGACAACATTGGATAGCACATGTTCTTCCTTCAAGATTGTGGGATTCACAGAAACCTGAGCGCATGAGTGCCATATTTTCAGGGCAATAACTGTTAACAAGTTCCACTTACTTTCACTTTATTTAATTGCATTTCTTGTGGCTGTCCGAAAAATTTGGAATGGATTTGGCTGTCCTGGAACTACGTCGGACACCTACATCCAAATTGTATTCCTCAAAACGCCTCCTCCCATCCAATTCCCTGTTCGCGACGGCCTCCCAATTGCCATCTTCATCCATCACAATAATGCACTTCTCTCATCTTTCATTATGATCAAAGGCAGGCATCTTCAAAGCATCAGTTAATGTGCATTATTTAACCCATCCTGTGATGCCGCCAATATCATTCCATTTTAGATTCATATGCCTAACGACGTTCACAAATTGCTATATTTTTGCCTTATCGAGCCCTTTTACAAGTGCTTAATACCTAAATAGCCATTTGTGAATAAAAACATATTGCTTAAGATATTTTTTAATGAATAATTCTCTCCTCCTCATGCCCTCATTCATAATGACACACTATGCACACTGAGCCGCCTTATGTATGCAGGCTGTGTCTCAGTACCCATGCTGAGACCTGAAGGGGTTTAGAAGCAGGCATTCCACGGTCTGGCATCAGAGCTATCGGATCTAAAAAAAAAAATGCATTTTTTCCCTGGGTTGTGCATCAGCATTTGAGAACATTCACAGAACTTGAACACAATGGGGTCTATTCACATTAGCATCTTGGAGCAGGTAAAGTAGTATTCCTGTAGTTATCTTTTATATACTCTTACATGCCTTTGTGAATTGGCCCTGAACATCTAAAATGGGAATGAAATGGGACTATCCAGGGAATATTTGCATATAATTAGTATGAACAGAAAGGACTGTGTCCTCCTTCCACTTTTACCAATAGGGAGCTAGATATTTCTGTATTACTCCTTCCTTTGTTACTAAATGCTTTTGTGAATTTGCCCCACCTTGCTTAAATACATGTTGCTATTTTTAGGCCTTGGGTATGTAAATATGGGGATGAAAGGTTGCCAGGCAGTCTGTATTCATCCTCCTCATCTAGTATAAGGAAGTGGAGCTTAGAAAAAATAACATTTATAGGTTTCAAATGAAAATGATCTTAATGTTTTCTATGTAGCCCAGCATCATATAGGCAGTTGTTTTGTCTTTAGGCAGTGTACAGCACCAATATATAGTATAACAGTCATTCCAGCAGCTACGCCTGTTTACAGCCAACTCTCATTCACGGATGCGTTTGGTCCTTTGAGATGTACACCCTCCCATCTCTTAATTATCCGGAATGTTTTGCCAGCCTTTTGAAAGTTGAAATCATCTTTTCGCAAAATGAAGAAAAATTATCCTGAGGGAAAGTAGCGATGGCAGAGGGCTTTGATCAAGAACAACGTGTCTTTCGAAGCTGCAGCGCGAGAATTCTCTGATGGGAAATCGTCAGAGTGAAATAATGGTTTCATTCGTATGAAGAGTGTCTAATGAGCATGTATGCACCTCTCGCTGTCAACAGTACTGGCAGCTGTACACAAAATATAATTGACAGTGTCTCATAAGGGGAACTTGGTGGCTTGCCTGACACTGCATAGGAAGGGACAAACATAGTCATACACTTCTATCTCACTTTAAATTCTTAAAACATTGAGATTCCAGCACTTTTTGCAATAAGGCTCTTTCAAGAAATCGTCATTCTCATGGCATATAGCTACGGGTGTGTAGAATGTTCTGTTCCACTTGAGGAATTGGCAGCATTTTTGTCACACTGCTTTACTCTTTAACACGGAGTTCTGGTGAAATTCCGTCAATCTCTGTGTGGCAGGATTTTCCCCCCACGAAACTCCAGGATATGCAAGATGGCGAGCGTGAGCAAGATTTGGCGTCCCTATGCATGATTTTCTAACGAGAGAAGTCACCAGCATTCGTGAGCGGTCTAAGGGCCACCATTCGAGTAGGTTTGCTGCCGCTCCAGTAAATTTTCTACTCAAGTGTCAGTAAAATCAGCTTGAATGGCCGTGCACTCTTGCGCAACACCTGGTGCTGATTGCGCTGATTTTCAGTGTTGCTCGCACTACTGCCACTAAATTATAGTGCGAGCAACACCCGTTGGCAGAATTCTGCAAAATCTTACTGAGTTTTTCTTTTACTCCGCGGATTTCTAAATAGTGAAACTCCGCAAGTTCCACCCACCCCCAGACATAGCTAGCATTAAAGTCAACATCATTGGCTTCCTAGCCCTAACACCTATCATCACAGATCTCATAAACTGCTCCTTAGCCAGTGGGGACATCCCATGTCACTTAAGCATGTCATCATAACCCCAATCCTAGAAAAACCTTCATTGGATCCAAACCTCCTTGATAATTACAGACAGATCTGCACTTGAAACTGTAGTCTCCCATCAACTATTATATTATATCGAGTCCATTGGTCTTCTCAGTGACTTCCAATCAGGATTCAGGTTGATAAGAAGCACTGAATACTACTCAACCTTTCAGCCTCATTCAACACCATTGACAATATTGTAATTTTAAACAGACTGGCATCAGCAGACATAGGACTAACAGCCCTTTCATGGTTTTCCTCTCTCCTCCAAAACCGCATGCATCAAGGCCCATTCCTTTCTAACACAGCTGATACCTTCTGCGGTGTTCCCCCAGGTTTAGGTCTGTTTCTTTTTTATGGTGTGTATAGCCTAATACACCGTCTACACAACCAATTGTGTTACTACTTAATTGTCTTTACTGTGTACCCCTCCCTTTTTGTCGTTTTAGATTGGACCGTTTTCTAGGTCCTCCAAGTGGCACAACCTCAATTGACGAGGCCACTCTCCACTCACTTACTATTACCTTTTCCACACCATTTGGTCCTGAAGAAGCGCTAGGGATCTCCTCCTGAGACCATGTGAAGCGGTAAACATGTCGACCTACTACTTTTCACTTTAATAACACTACTTATTTTCAGCTACTAAGGGCCATAACTACCCTTGAGCAGCACTTAACCTATTGTTTTTTTAATCATGACAGAGGGGCCTCCACCTACTACTCACTTTGGATACCCCCTAGTAATTTTTAACCCACCACTCACCACCTCTCTCCCACAGAATCAATACTGACTCGCACACACCTTAGGGCTTGACAAACAAAAGATCTCCGCCAAAGTGACCCTTCGGGGGACCCATAGGGCATTGCAGCGCCGGCCCAACGAGGAGCACCGCCCTATGATGAAGCATGACATCCTTAATGGGGTGTGTGAGGGCACCAAGTACAAGTCTCTCTGGCTTTTAAAAAAACGACAGACAACAGTTTACACACCTTCCCCTAGGAACAGCAACTCTCCTTATTGAACTATACCTTAGATAAATATACATGTAATTATAGCGTAACCTAAAATATCATATGTTCAACTGAGATGAGGCCTATTAGAGACTGGCAATATCACTCAGGAGAATTAGTGTATTGATATGGAGTCCTGCTACTCATATGGTCAGACTTACAATCACAGATCGTCCACTTAGGAGGACACTAAATTGTTTCAGATGCCCCTGGTGATTGTGCGCATGGGCATGCATACCCAATCTTTTGGTCTACCATATGAAAGAATAGTATTGTTACAAGTATATTTTTATTTCATCCCATAAAAATCCCCCCTCTTTTCTTAGTTCCTCCAGGTTGCAATGACTCCAATACAAGAAAAGGGGTATTTAGGAAGCATTGTGCCCCAAACACAACATACTGAAATACTGGCCCACCTAGATAATCCCCGCTGGCCTACCACCCACGCACAACTTTTAGATTGAGAGCCTCCCTCTGGTGGTCCGTGGTAAATACAATACGCCTCAGCATACCACAACAATATTCCTGTAGGATGATTCATCTAATGTCTTAAACTTACTAATCTTCTTTTACAGTGTCACTCGAGTTAGGACAGGCTACTGATCTATGGACACATCACACCATCTGAACACTTACCAAAGGCCATCACCAAACCTCCTATAAACCAATCATGCCGGTTGCCTTATGATTGTCCCATATATTTATGACAAAGCGGGTAGCCTATAGGTGATGACAGTTTGTATTTTTTATCTTCTGTCACGTGGTTTTGGGTTTGTGGATGCAAGGAAGGGATATAAGGATACAACAATTGCCACTACTCTGACATATGCCATGACTGCTACAATTTAATATTTGAACTCAGGGAACTGCAGGTCCAAATGCATGGAGATGCACACTCCTTAAAGGCACATCAGTGATGTTTTTTCTTTTCTTTTCTTTTCTGTTCTTTTCCTTTCTTTTCTTTCTTTTCTTTTCCTTTTTTTTTTCTTCTGCTCTTTCTTTCTCTTTTTGGTTATTTTAATGATGGAGTGGTATTCACCAGCTAGATAGAAATGACAACGCAATGACAAAAAGCTTGGGCCTCCTATATTGATGCCATATATATATGTATTTTTGCTCTCAGATCCCCAACCACTCACCTGTAAAAATTAAACTAGAGTGGTCCTGATGAAGGTGGAAAAAAGCCGAAAGCTCCACCGAAACGTACATCGACCGGAGTGATTGGTACCCCAGTTGGCAACCCCACCACGGATGGTCATGATATACCATCTTTGTGATTTCATCAGTGTATGCTCTTGGAGGCTGGGTAGTGAGTGTATGTATGAAAGTTATGTGTGGTAGTAAGCATCAGTGTGGTAGGTTAGGACATTAGTGTGGTTTAATCATGGGAAAATAGTAATAATTTCTATGTACAAGTAAATCGCTACGAAAACAAAAGAAGCAGAGAATATATTCATTGGATCTGTATAACTGAAAATTTATTCTGCATTTCAAAAATATTTGGTAATTCCATGTTTTTAATATTTGTATAATGAAATGATATATTTTTGATATAATGTCTTTAATCGTAAAAAAGAAAAAAGAAATTAATAAAAAAATACAAAATTAACCAGAATTTAAACTAAAGATTGAACGTGTTTATATTGCAGAGGGTGGCCTACAGAGCTTATTTAAACCTATGGAAAAGAAATTTAGGTCGGGTGGGAGTGTTTTTTCTGCAATATAGTATAGTTTGTTCCCCCCTACTCCCAGACCTACGAATCATTTATAGGGGGCTACCTTCCTTTGTTTGAAGCCGGGAGAGAAAAATAAAATGATAAAAAACCTGGTTTATTATCATTTTATTTTTCAATTTTTGCAGCTGCTGCTGGGGGGGAAGGGGGTAACTCTCCTCCACCATAGCAGAGGAGCAGCCGCTGGCTGAAGGGGGTCTTCTCATTTCTACATTGCACAAAGAAAATTGCATTGATCCCAGCAGGGGTCATGTCCCACTCGGACTATTACAATGGCCTCTACTCTAGCCTTCTTACTAATGCCCTCAAGAAACTCCAGCATGTTCAAACCTTTGCGGCTCCAACTGGTCTTCAATCTTAAATATCGCAACCATGTTATCCCTGCTCTCAGATCTCTCTACTGGCTCCCAATTCAGGAAAGGACCAAGTTCAAAACTTATTGTCTCATCCACAAGGCTTTAAATAACTGTACACCAAATCGCATCACCAGCCTCCTTGTTCCCTGCCAGCCAACCCGGTCTCTCAGAATCGCTGACAAAAAGCTGGTAATACCTCACCAATACAGATATAAAAGATATGGCAGTCAAACCCTCCTCCATCAAGGTACCTCCCTACCAAACACCTTACCCATCCACACCAGAATGGATCAGGATCATTGCAAAGAAACTTGTATAACTGTTCACTGCTAAGCAAATACATTTTCAGAATATCATCTGCCAGAAATATTGTATCTTAAATATTGTTAGCAAAGTATTGTCTCATTGGATCAATAACATTTTGTAGCAATATTTAGGACACAATATTTCTGCCAGATAATATTTTGACTATGATATTCTGTTACTACACTATTTTGTATCAATACCAACATGTGGTATAAAAGCCTTATGACAATGCAACAGAATATGCTTAATAATTTGGCGTGAATCTCATAAAATGCAGCAGAATCTGTCTTTTCTTACTCCATGGGCAGTGGACAGAGGAGTGCAGGAGGTGCTTCAGTACACCCAAAATAACCATGTTGGTGTTCAGAAGGTGAATCAGTAATAAAGAGGCCTTTAAATTTTGTTTTTATCATGTTACATTTGTTGTGTGTGTAAAGACAGAGGCCTCCTATTTATTCTTTTAACATGGATATCATGTTTACTTTACTTTTGTTTTTATTCTCAGATTGCAAAGTGAAGGGATTTTGTAATATGAAGCAAGTGACAATCTTGCTGGGTTACAGAGAGTGGCTGTAGGTTGTTAAATCTTTTCTAACACAAAACAAAATACAAATGCCTGTAAATGAACTATACCAAATTTACAAAACGTAGCTGCAAGAAGAGCACGAAAGAGGCACATTTTTTTGTGTGATTCTCAAGTGTGATGAAAAAAAAGATTTTAATAGGTTCAAAACAAATGAAGATACCTTACTTGTGTGATGCCCAAAACATAAATATTTACTGAAACCTGGTTTCCACACATTATTGTTTGTGCACCATAAATTTTATCAGTAAAGTTGCATGTTTAATGCACATTTAGTGGCCATTTCAAGAGGTTATTTTAATAGAAAATGTGCTCTCTGAAAATGACAGTGCACTACCACATCATGATTTAGTTATATATTATTATAAAATGCATCATCGGACACCAAAATACACCCTTACCACTCTCCTGCTGAATGGTCCTGGCTCGTTTGCTACAGCTCTATGTGTGACGTTTCAACTATTCTCAATCCCTATAACTTCAGTGAGGTAACATTGATGTTAACTCCAACACAGTGAAAATTGTTCCAGCACCACTGTAAAACTTACTGAATTGGTTCTTCATTGCCACATAAATCCCCTTGTCCTGCCTACATTGCACTGCCTACACTGTTGTGTAGTTCCTACTAATTCATAGGATCTGCATTTTTGTTGGACAATATAAACTTTGGGTGAGGTGCCTAGAATGATTCAAAGCACCCATGAAGGAAATGTTGACCTAGAGACCAGCTAGCTCATAGTACCACCACCAATCCCCTAACCCGAACAGGGAATGAATGGTTTCTGGCAACCACTGAACATGACAACCCTGACCCCTCAGGGATCGTGCTAACAGATTAGAATACTTCCGCTCAGTCACTCGTACTTACTTGTTCTCAGAGAAATATACATAGAAAATACACAATGGGACGTTTTCAATATATTTATTGAACCAACGTTATTCTTGTATAAAATACATTTGCTGCGATAATCAGTAGACAGAAGCAGATGAAAGTGATTATAAGCTCCAAAAGAGTAAATAGCAGATACACTTCCACCATGGTACTCAGATGGCGCATATATGTAGACATATAAAACAAGGTAGCAATCAGGCGTACTCCTACTATGCAATCTCTACTCTGTGTATATCTAGAGTGTGTGTAGGTGTAAAGCCAAAAATCCCCCCAGGGGGAGAGAATGTAGGACCCTGTCCTGGTCATGGACTGGACACCCCTCGCGGAGATGTCATACCGCGGCATGGTGAAGTCTTAGCATGCAGGGACCCTCGGTGTCAGCTGAAGTGCCTCCTCTGCTAATCCTCTGAGATGCTTATTATTTATAATAAAAGGCATCCTAGCGATGTACATATAGATTAGCAATGTTATGGATATGTATATAGCCCTGCCGCCCCGTAGCAGAAGATAGAACTACATTTGTACATCATTCGTAAAGGCCTTGAACTTGATGTTCGAGGCATTGTGATACTGTTAGGCAAAGCCAGATGTGTAAACAGAAGTAGCATCAGAGAAACTAATCCAACAATGTCATGCATGCGAATATGTGCAAAAGGTCACTGCAGGAATGTTATTGTACAAAAGAGGATAATGTAAGAAAATGTTATGGTACATGGGCCTAACTTGGGCACATAACAACACTGTTTGCCTTTCCTCAGGTTCTGGATTCGCTTTTAATTTTCCAAATAATGAATTGCATGAAAGAAACTATATTCCATAGTAAAGTTTATATAAACACTGTACCATTGTAATTGCATGTCAGTCTTCACTGCTACCATTCATCTTTGCCGAGACCCCATCTTCTTAAAAATATCAGTGTGATGTGCCAAAATTGACATTATTGCTGTGATTACTATCAATTAAACACCTGCAAGTGTCCAATTATAGATTTTAATGTATATGCCTAAATTAGAGTGGTTACTGGAAAATAGTGTACATTTTAGAGTATCTGTACTGTCCCTGCTACAGTAACATTGAAGGTTGAACATATTTAAAAAGTAATAGTAGCACGGATTGGTTCAGAAGAGACATTAATCATACATGAGTATCTGTGTAATGGAATATGATTTATTGCATGGCTTTAGGGAATCAGGATTTGTATACAACACTGAACGCAGTTAGTTTGTTAGAGTGATTTTGTCTCGTTTACCTGAACTCCTGGTTTGCACAATAAGTCAGTGCCAAAGGGGACAGTGCAGGCTGCTAAGTGGCAGAGCTTTTTTGATTAATTGAGTCACTTTTCATTTCCCATAAACAGTGGAGACCTTGAAGCCCCATCATGAAGTATTACATGTGACAGAGAGTGCTGACATTAATAATGTTACATAGAAAAGAATACATTATTAGACAAATATTACATATTTATGAGCACTTCTCATACGGGAAAGAATAATTCTACTCTGCTTTTTAAATGATAACAAAAATGTGATCAATCAAGCATGTATCTTTAATGTAGCTACACCATCTGCAACAGAGACCCAGATTCATTAAACTAGTGCTAGGATGCATGCGTGAGGCAAAGGGGTGCTATGTGAAGCAAAAGCATTTTTGCCCCAAAAGCAAAGTGCTGAAACAGCATGGCATCACAAAGTGCAAAACCCCTATTTTTAAATTGGGTTATTTAATGAGGGGTGCGAAACCCTACTGAAGCAACAACCCCAATCCCTGTCAGGGTAAGCCACAAAAGGTCACTAAATCAACCTGGGCTTAATACTCTGGTAGCTTGGCCCAAAGCAGTCAAACTTAACTTAGAGGCAAAGTGTAAAGCTTTTATGCAGGCACAAAAACAGTAATAAAGAAAAAAACTATTTAGAAAAAAGAGTACATTTTAATAAACAAAATAATACCAAAACACCAAAATTCAATCAGTGGAACCGGAGAAATGCAATTTCCAGGTTTTAGGTAGATCTGGCGCCTAAAGGCACAAAGCATCTGCTGGAAATGGCACTTTCTGCAGGGTCACTCCCAAACATTCTGCTTTCCTCCTCCCCTTTTTGCTGAATTCGTTTTTGTCGGCGTTAGGACTCTGTGCACTTTACCACTGCTAACCAATGCTAAAATGCTTGTACTCTCTGCCTAAAATGTGGTAACATTGGCTTATCCACGATTGGCATATTTAATTTATGTATAATTCCCTAGTAATGTGCACTACCTGTGCCTAGGGCCTGTAAATTAAATGCACTTGTAGGCCTGCAGCGCTGATTGTGCCGCCCACTAAAGTAGCTATTTAAACATGTCTCAGGCCTGCCATTGCAAAGCCTGTGTGTGCAGTTTTAAACTGCCATGTTGACCTGGCAAGTTAAACTTCTTGCCAGAACCCAAACCTTCCTTTTAAATACATATAAGTCACCCCTGGGGTAGCCTCTGGACAGCCCACAGGGCAGGGTGCAATGTATGCAAAAAGAAGGGCATGTACCTTTAAGGTTTACATGTCCTGGTAGTGAAAAACTCTTAAAACATTTTTCACAGCTGCAAGGCCTGTCTGTCCCTAGGATGACATTGGAGTTGCCTTATTACATTTTATAAGTCTAATTTCCAAATGGGAAGAAATGGCCTCTTCAAGCTTGATGTCTCTGGAATCACAATTTAAAATCCTAATTTATGGTGAAGTCAGATTTTAAATTGCAATTCGAGAAATGTCACTTTTAGAAAGTTACCATTTTCTTGTTTTTGCCATTTGGTGTCTACTGCCTGTTTCTGATCATATGTCCGGGGTGGATGACAGCTAGGCTTTGTGTACTCCCCCTAGACAGCCACATACAGTGGAGGCTTAGGTGTGACTTGATGGGCCATCCTGGCAGGATGGGAGGGAGGAGCTGGACGCATCCTCACTTACACCTGAATATGCTGTGTCCTGTCCTGTTTTAAAGTGCTACTCTATTGGGTGGCACAGTGAGTGTTGCAGGCCCATGGATAACATTTGATTCACATGCCCTGGGTACATGGAGTACCATATACTAGGAACTTACAAGTAAATGAAATGTGTCAATCAGGTGTAAACCAATTTTACCATGTTTAAGGGAGCGAGCACAAGCACTTTACCACTCGTTAGCAGTGGTAAGGTGCACAGAGTCCTTCTGCGAACAAAAACAAATTCATAAAACAGGAGGGGTTAAGGCAAAAGGTTTGGGGGCAACTCTGCAAACAGGGCCAAGTCCAACACCATGCAAATGGGTTCTTTTAACAAAAGCCAAGGAAAAAAGCACATACTGGCTTTGTGTAATCCTAGTGCCAACTGAAAACAGCTACAAACAATGGGCAAAGGGGAATGGGGTGATATTTCCATTCGTAATATGTGTAATTGACGCAAAATATCATTTTTATGCACATTACCATGGGGAGGTTGTTGCGCCAAAACACAGAGTCCCTTTTTGACTACCACTTCATCGAAAAAGACTACAAAATGAAAGGAGAACATTTATTTCTGCAGTCAGTGATGATCCCAGTATCGTACCATCCACCATCTCCTCCTCATTAGAGACATAGCAATGGATGTTTCTGGCCCGTCAGCCTGCGCCCCGCTCTGCTTTTCATCTCTCTTTGAAACATGCTGCTGTAGGAGCCAAGACCTCTACTATTGAACCAGTCCGGCGTGGCTATTAAAAAATTGTTTGCAAGCGATCATTCCGTTCTGGCCACATTTATTAATTATTCCATCGAGGAGGGAGATGTTCGAATGACCTCAGCCAAGCCTTTCTCTCACCTTTCTTGGAAAGACCAATTGAATGATGGCTCAGCACTGTCTGCAGGGTCTTGCAGTTGTAAAGTACAATAGGTGCACAGTATTATCAATGCTCTGGAAAGGTGGCGTTGCTAAGCGCCTCGCTTTGCAGGCAGTGGCATTAGGCTTCATCAGCAATAAAACTGTGATAATTTCAGCATCATTCGCACGTGGCCTTCAGCCATTATTTTCAACTACGTCAGGTGAATCTTTGTATTTGTTCATTCAGGTGTCTAGCACACCCTCCCAATCTGAGAAACATAAAGGCCACAACCAGTTTGAAAATGTCTTCGTTCTCACTTTTTCAAAGGGTAACATGTCCTCTTTAAATAGAGCCTATACCATTAAATTGGGTGCAATTTTCCAACTGTACTCTGGAAAACACACAACATTTCTAAGATTCCAGGAAAAGTCCTGGAAAAATATTTTAAATCCTTAGTGCAGAGTCCTTAAGCATGCACAATTGGACACAGTGAGAAATTGTACTTTTTCCTGTGAAGAAACTCTTTCACATTCATTCCCACCAATTTTGAATTTGGGAGTGTTTCCTTCACATTCTCCTACCTGAAATGCTTTAGTCCTGACCTTCACAGGACTAAATCGCAAACTGTTTTCAGGATGTGAATGAGTTAAGGAAAATGTTGTGAATATTCACAGATTCTAGAGTTTGTGTATAATACCAAACATTCCTTGGTACCACTCCCTGGAATGTCCAGATGCACGCATGAAAAAGGATTTATACATACATACCATTACACCATAATCATGTAATATTATGCATGGGTAAATAAGTGTAATTCACGTTTTTAGAATTAAAAGAGTGAATTTGCACTCATAAATCAGATCTCAAATATGGGCATAGAAATGGGAGGGACCCATTGTCAAAAATATACATGAACGCCATCTGCAGATTCACAACCAGCCATGGACTTTGGAACATGCTTTTCTGGGTGGCAACTGTTTTGTTCATCAACATACAAGGGGTTGGTTATTCAGTGGCAGCTGCTGTGGAACAGGGGTGATGGGGCAGATGAAAAACAAAAGAAAGAAAACTTACCTGTGAACCCTGCCACCACCACCTTTCCTCTCTACAGCATGGAACTGAAGTCCACAGGCTCCCAGACTCCCCCAGCCAATCACAATGCTGCTGTCACCAGCATGACAGCAGCCTTGTGATTAGTCTGAGCGGCCTGATTGGCCGCTCAGGCAGTGCCTGGGACAGTTCTCCACCCGGCTGTGCTACACAGCCGGTGGAGAACATTCTAAATGCGCATGACGGTTTGGCCAGCATAACAGGGCCGCCCAAACTGTCATGCGCACTTAGATAGTGCAAACCACTCCTCCCTCTCCTCTGGCCAGCCCAGCCCCGCCCTTGCCTAACCTGGCTCCGAGTCCGCCCTGAAAAATAAAATCATATTAACACTGTGTTATTAAAATGTATTTAAATTTTTTTGCACTGCTCAAAGAGCAGTGGGGCGACACTCCTCTGCCTTAGCGGAGTGGAAGCCACTGTGGTTATTTTTTATTCACGAAGTAAGCAGTTTTATCAGACAGCAGGAATAGGACTATCCTCAAAACAATGAGATCTTAGAAAAGCATAATTCAGAAGTAGTTTGGGCTGGTGATCAGTAACAGCATGCCACATTCCATTAGTCTCTTAATGTATCAAAAGCTAATTTGACAAAACTCTGCCGCTTGCTACTTTGCTGCCGCAGGACCACATTGCCCAGCAACTCACGCGGCGCGCACGCCGCCAACGTAAGGGGGGGGGGGAGCGCCCGGAGGCGCTTATAACGCGGCCAGGGTTCCCGCAGCGCGGGACCCTTTGAACTTTTGCCACACTCTGCCGCTTGCTACTTTGTTGCCGCAGGACCACATTGCCCAGCAACTCACGCGGCGCGCATGCCGCTAACATAAGGGGAGAGTGCCCGGAGGCCCTTATAACGCGGCCAGGGTTCCCACAGCGTGGGACGCGCGCGGGCGTGCCCGGGCCGCGCCCAGGCAAAGCCCGGGCCAAGGGCGGGCCCGTCTGCGCCCGCCGGAGGCCGAAGGAGGCTGGGCTGGGCCACGTTATTAACATTTACACATGATTCTAGATACAACCAATGTTGACTCTTTAAGGTACTGTGATATCAACACCTCTGTTTGCAGCCTTGCTCTGAGGGAGGGTAATATGAGCAGGCCTAAATCTGGAAATGGGCAGGGAGTAGCGTGGACTTTGGACGCTTTTCTATTGAGGGCCGAGTCTGCACTCATCCATGAAATTGAACTTACAGAGCGCAGACTGTCCCTGGAGCCTCAAAGCTCTTACAACCAAACTTAATAGAATTATTGCTTCTGCCGCTTCTGCTCCTGTGTCTCAATCGAACCTGGAAGCTAATGTATCCCAAATCAGCACGCTCCACTCCACCGCCTTGGACCCTGAAATCATTAATGCCTCTGACATATGTGATAACCCTGATAATTCATCCAGGCGAAATGTAGTTACACAGGGCCAAAAAGCTAAAGCGAAAACTAATCACGTGAATAGCCTCGCACCACCATCAAAGAAAAGAAAGGGGCAAACCGCGAACAAACAACATTTTCTTCTGCCCAAGCCTTTAGGGCGTAGGAGCAAACCTGCTGATATAGACCATAATCAGGTGCCTACTCAAGCCTCTGTTGATGTGGCCTCTAGGGGGGCATTACCAACCCAGGTTGATTTTTGGAAAGACTGGAAACTACGGTTTCAGCTCTTTTAGACCCATTAATGCAAAGGCTAACTGATATTGAGACCAGGATAGCGAATCTTGAAAAACCAGTGGTAAACCGTTGTCAAAATAGAGTAGCAAGTAACGGGGCTGAGAGTACCATTATGAATGGGGTTATGTGTCATCCCGAACCTCTTTTTAGATCCGCAACTCAGAATAATCCGCCTTGCCCAAGGATAGTAGGCCAAATGTCAAAAAGTGTTGAGATCCCTTCCCAGACAAAAGACACAACCCCCACGTATGCCCAGATTGTACACGCTCCAAGTGGGGCCCGTACTGACAAGGTTGGTCGTGCCAAAAATGAGAGATCCCGGATCCCAAGTATTATAGAAGGTAGGTTGTTTGATCAAAGAGTCCCAGGTGGCCCACATACCAATCTGCATTTACCACCAGAGGTGACCCCTTATACCATAGTGCTAGCTAATGTTCCCCCATTGCTGCCCGGTGACCCAGAGCACTGGTCAGCACTGAGGAACAAGTCATTACATTTCCTGAGTGCAAGGACGGGAATTAATGACTTGCTGTTTGCGGAATTTAAGATGGTGCGCCGGATTGGGTGGGTGGGGAAATCCACCAAGAAATTCTCTGGAGACTGTATAGTATTAACTTTTAGATCTCCAGGCCTGGTTGAGACAATCTTAGAAAGGACGAACACATGGTCCGCAAGTTCAAGAGGGGTATCTATTTTACCGCTGTTTTTTTTTTACCAGCCGCATAGACCTCCGTGGTTTGTTGTAGAAGAAGAGAGATTTAGACGAGATAATCAGCATCCCGTGCATCCTCCTTGGTTTCACTCAAACCGCTATGAGGCATTAACCGGTCTTGGAGATATAGACTGACTGGCCCCAACCCTGAGAAGTTCAGGGAAAATGGTTATCTTAAAGAGTGAACTAGAGATAGTCCCTAATGTAGCAAATAGAATAGCGGACTCTTATCACTTACCTGACCAAGAGGATAGTCTACACCATCCACTACACTCGCATTCTGAGAGTGAAGGAAGGGTTAGTTGGGATATAAACACTGTGCCAGTAGCTCAGGCCACTATTAGTACTGGTGGGGAAGTGGCAGTGACACATGATTGTAATGCTCGTTCATTGAGACTCATTTCATGGAACATTGCGGGCATTAGACCAAGATTATCAGACGAGGTTTGGTTACAATATGTTAAGACATTTGATATTATTTGCACCCAGGAAACGTGGAGCAGGGATGATGTTGTTATCGACGGTTACCGTTCATTTAACGTCCAGGCAACATCATCTCCCGCAGGGAGGGCAAAGGGAGGATTAGTGACTCTGATCTCTGTTAAATATGGGTCGATAAAGATAGAGAATATAATTGATTCCCCCTGGTACCAGATTATCTTGATCTCTAATCTGACTGATGTTAAAATATTACTGATTAAGTGGTACTATAATCTTTTTTATCAAAATAACTGTGGGGTCATTGATACTCTTAAAGAGGAAATTGACAAGGTTGCGGTTAAATGTTTTCCTTTGTGTATAATTTGGGTGGGTGATTTTAATTGCACTTTATGTCAGTATAGTTCGCATAAAGTATGTGGGGTCCTAGACACTGAAAACCAACCGTTGTCCCATTTTAAGCATACTCTGCAGGGTGAAGCATTAAATACCATCATTGTTGTAAATGATCTATGTTTGATTGATACTCTGGTTTGTACCCCACCCATACAGTACCCAACATACCTGGGAGGAGGCAGGGCAAGTATTATCGACTTTATGCTGATATCCAGAAAATTTGCCTATCTTGTAGATGGTTTTGCGGTTGAACCTAATCCTGCTAGTGATCACAATCCTCTTATTGCTTCCTTGCACGTAACGGCACTAGTGGGCAATGGTGACGAATGCCCACTTAAATATAACCTTAATCAGGGGGTGAGATTAAAATGGAGCAAAATAAAGGCTTCACAATTCGAGGAGGACATTGTTAAATCTAATCTAAGTCAAGTTATGACATGTTTATCTGATGATTCTACCCCAGACGTGGTCATACAGTGCTTTGAAGCGATCTGAAAAGATGTGGCCAATAATTTGACAAGATCAGTGAGAAGAAGGGAACCACAGGAAACAAGATGGTTTAACACTGAGTGCTCTAGAGCCCAAAAAGATCTTAAGAAGGCTTTGCGTGTGGACCCTCGTGATAAGGAATTAATTAGGAATGCGAGACAAACTTATAAACGTGTAATTGGGCATAGGAAGGATGAACTGAGAAGACTAGCCTGGGAAGATCTTGAAAGAGCTAGCGCTCTCAAGGACTCTAAGGGCATTTGGGAGGTCATAAATCGTCCCCTTTTTTCAAATGACGCAAGGAATATGGATTCAACAATAACAGGGAAAGCTTGGGAATCCCATTTCTCAAATATATTCAATCCGAATGGTGTTTCTCCCCAAGATCAAAGAGATAAAATAGTAACTAACTTACAAACCGCGAACCAACTCAGCTCATCCATTTCTCTTGGCGAGATTGAAGATGCATTGGCAAAGGGTATTTCCTTAAAAGCCCCAGGCCCAGACGGGGTGCCCCTGGATTTGTTTAAAGGCAATCCCCAATTATAGGCACCGTTGATGGTTAATGTTTTTAAAGCAGCAATAGTGGGTAGCATTCCTAGCTCATGGAAAGAGGCAGTGGTGGTACCGATATAAAAATGGCAGCAGGAATGATCCTGTATGCTACAGGCCTATTTCTTTAATTGATGCTACATGCAAAGTCCTGGGAGGGTAATTCTTGCTCGCCTGGAGTCGTGGGCCAACGTCTCCGGCCTTATATCTAACACACAATATGGCTTCAGGAGGGGAATGGGAACAAATGAACAATGTCTCAATCTGTCTCTAATCATGGGTAAGTACATGAAGGCCAAGGGGGGATCAATCCACCTGGCTTTCATGGACTTATCCTGTGCATTTGATACAGTTAGCCGGGGGAAGTTGTGGACACTCATGGAAAAAATGGGCTTTGAGGAAGCCCTTATTACCCTGTTGCGCAGGTTGCATGCGTCCACCACTGTCTCTATCCACTACGGCCCTGGAGGAGAGAAGACCAGCCCCATTGCTTCTACAGAGGGAGTTCGACAGGGCTGTATCTTGGCCCCTTTTTTATTTCTCTTATACACAAATGGCGTGGAGGCATTTTTATTAGAGCAGCAATTGGATTTCCCTAGTATAGGAGGTAAATCAGTTCCCTTATTGTCATATGCTGATGACACGGTTTTGATGGCTCTAACGGCCAATAGCCTCCAAAAAGCCTTAAATGCTTTTACTGATTTTATGACGGCATTGGACCTAAAAGTAAATTTTAGTAAATCTTTTATTATGGTATGTGGTCCCAAACAGACTAAAACAAGAAAATTTGTGGTAAAGGAAAAGATCATTGACAAGGTACCCAATTTTACATATTTGGGGAATGTTTTTAATAACAAATTGAATTGGGATCATCTGATCGTAGCCAGGGCAACATACCAGTAGAATCGTAAAGGGACTGTTCCGCTTTGCTTGCAAGCTGGGACATAAGCCGGTGGCAGAAATGTTAACTTTATACATATCAAAATGCCTGTCAGTAGCAACTTACGGGGCAGGAGTATGGGGACATCATAAAAGCAGCCAGATACAAATTTTGGAAAATAAATTTTTAAAAAGATTGTTGATGATTCCTATTAGTTCCCCTACAAAATTTTGCCACTCGGAAGTGGGGCTGGATTATGTAAAAGATAGAGTAAATATCGCCCCACCGATTCTATGGGGAAAGGTTTGGACCTCAGAGGATCTATTATTCTCTAGGGTTATCCTTAGAGATTGCATGAATCTGGAAAAGGCTCTGTCTATTCCCTGGCTTTGCTATGTCAAAGATACTTTTAATAAGATTGGCTTAGGACACTACTATGATATTCCTGATAGCATACAAACTAATATGAAACTGATTATAAAAAATGCATATTATAATGAATTAAGAACATCTAACCAGGACGATGACATATTAACTCATGGGTCTTTATGCCATCAGCAATTTTACTTGTCTTTTACTATTCATGCACAATCACGTTTCCTTATGACTTGGCTTCGCCTTTGCACATTGCACTTTCTTGTGGCTTTCCCTAAACAGGCAAGTTGGTGTGAGAGACTGACTGCCTGTCCTTGAAATAATTCAGCCCAACAAAGCACAATGCACTTTATGCTGTTTTGCACACTTTATAAAGATCTGAGGGCACGTTTTATTAAGCCTCTTTTGAAGGAAATTCGCCCTTGTTCTTATCAAGAAGGTTTTAATCATTTACGAGCTTTATCTACTGCTGCTATTTGCAGCGCTGTGCTTAACTTCATTAGAACCGCTATATTAATTAGGAAACGGTATGAACTGTGAAAGGGAAAGTAGGTTCAAGTGATTTTAGGTTTTATATATGTTACACAAATCTGTGAAAGAACGAGAAGATGTTGTATATTATTAAAATTTGTGCTGGGGGAGTAAGAGCAATGGAGGTGGAAATGTTCTTTTAATGTAGGTATATTGTATTCAAACATTTTAAATTGTGAATCAATATATGTATTTTATGCCAATTCTTGTATAAATTCTTTTATGACTATTTAACTATTTTTTGTATGTATGGCACACTTTTATGATTCACATGAATCGAATAAAGTCATTTGAACTGAACTGACACAATCTAAACAATTAAAAGCAGCAACAGCAGGGTGGCAAACATTGTTTCAATTTTGTGATAGTTTTAATGGCCTGAGAATCAGCTACAAGAAATGAAATCCCTCTTATTAATTACTCCTACAGCCAACTACTCTCAGAAGCGGACTCCATACCCATAGTGAGTTATATGGTGATTGAGAATTTCAAACTCAGGCCTGAAATCTACAGAAATACTTGACCAAGGGTGAATAATGGGTCATCGTCCTGATTCATCCATAACATTTGAGAAAGATATTACTCTACAGAAAGTTCAGGATGCAATAAATTTGTGCATATTGGTAAAGCTTCCGGTCCAGGTGGCCTACAGGGAAAAGGAATTTATTACACACAGATTGCTCAAAAACTTTTGGCAGTTCTAAAAGTAATAGGTATCAGTACAGTAATTCTAGGCACTGTGAATGATGTTAGAATTGTAGAATTCTTAAAAGTGGGAAGCCTGCAACTAGCTGCTCCTCCTATTGACTGTACAATGAAATTAAACTATTGACTCATTTCATTGCTAAATGTTGCTTCTAAGATATATGCTAATTTATGGACAGTGAATCAGCTAAACTAATATATGCTCCAGTAATGGAATGGAAACGTGGGTTTGGCCAATGATGAGAAACTAGATCCCATACAAACGTAACTATGGGGCTCAATACGATGGCGGAACGATCGCCACCGCTGGGCCGGCGGTGGCGATCGTTCCGCCATCAAACTGAGATTTACCCACCGCCATATTAGGATGGCGGTGGGTATCGCGGCGGATGGAAAGTTCGTCCGCCGCTTTTCCGCCGGTGGCAATCGCACCGATTGCCTGGTGGGCGGAGCAGGGCCACTAATATGGTGGCGGTGCCTAGCAGGCACCGTCCGCCATATTAGGATGTGGGTTTTAGGAGGCCTTTCTATGGCAGCGATGCTGCCATGGAAAGGCTGGCGGGGATTGGGTTTGGGGGCCCCTTGCGGGCCCCCCTTGTGTTGGTGGAGGTGTGGGTGCACTGGGGGGTCCCCCTGCATTTCACTGCACCATGTGGCAGGCACAGTGTAGTGCCTGCCACGTAGTGCAGTGAAATGCACAACATGCTCTTTTAGACATCGCGGCGGTGCTGCTGTCAGCAGCCACCGCTGCAATGTTAACGGTGCGGAATCAGACCGCAACGGTGGCGGTCCCATCCTAATCGGGTAAGCGGGACCGCCGCATGCATGGCGGTTGGTTCCAAACATCGCTACTATGGCGGGCGGATCAAGTCCGCCCGCCATCGTAATCAGCCCCTATGTGTCTATTGGAATGAGCAGAGACATTACAATAAATTTTGCCTATAATACTATTAGACACTGACAAAGCCTTTGATCGTGTCTTATGGTTTTCTTATGGAAAGTATTACGCGTAATTGGATTTAGTAAGAGATGTATCAAATGAATTGAGATACTATATAAACAAGCATGGGACATGATATCTGCTAATAGTCAAGACTCATATTGGTTCTGAATTTCATGTGCAACACATCCGATCTTTTGTCTCGCTTAGTGTATGCCCGGTATATGGAACCATTACTGCAATAGTTGCTAATTATTACTCCTCTGGGTGAGACAATAATCACAGAGGAGTTAAAGGTCAAAGTAACTGCATACACCAAAGACATAGCAATTTACACATCAGGACCTAAGCGAACTTTAGTTCTCATCAAACATATTGCAGCCAAATTTGGAATACATTCAGGTTTTAAGCTTAACACAGCTAATATCCAATTTACACTGATTAGAGATGCAGAACTTTGGAATACTTTGGCAGAGTATTTAGTTAAATCTTAGCAAAAACTAGAGGAATGTGTTAAACTTTGAAATTATGGGCTCATCTGCCACAGTATTTAGTATTCTGAACAAAGCTGTTCCAAATGATAGTACTTCCCACATTTTTATATATATTGTTGAGAACCTTATCATTTTATATTCCAACTTCATCTTTAAAGAAATTAGATGCAGTATTTTTGGGTCTTGGATGTCATTAAAAAATGAAGAGACTATAGATATTTACAATGACCTCTCGTATTCACTCATTCCAAAATGTACTTATGGGCATCCAAAGGGAAATGCTTAATAGAAATGAATAAAATCTGTACTGCAAATTTTAGCTTTTTATATATTCTAGCCACAATGAAGGGGCATCTTGAAAACGTTTGGTGGTCTGAGAGATTTGCTCAACAATTAAATGGGGAGTTTTGAATTTCGGACAATGGTTTTTCAAATATGCACAAATTAGATATTATTTTTCACACAATGAAATTTCAGATGAGCTTCAGGGTCTTTTTTTCAGAAAACATCTGGTTAAAAAATAGTGTTCAATCTCTAAATTTTTCACTTTGTGTGAGGGCTACTGGACAGTCTAAGTGTATAAGTGGAGAAATGATCCCAATGTCCATTCCAGAGAGTATCAGTTAATCAATTATGTCAATCATTAATTAGCATACATATAACACCACCTGCTTGTAAATACAGAGTGCAGAATTTTGAAACATTATTTGATGTTTACTACACAACAGATATGATAAGTAATCAAAGTAAAGGAAGGGTGAATTTTCCCTGATGTCAGTCTTCAGGGGCGAGGAGAATTCACATGTTTGCTAGCAGTCTAGCATTAATAACTCATTGGCAACAAATCAATCAAGGTTTAATGAGATACCATATTAGATCAGGCAACAATATTGTTGGGATAAAGCCGTGGCAAGTATGAAACGTCTATGTTTTGCATCTTAATTATTGCTTGACTACCGATAGATGACAACTGGTGCTGAAAGGACTACCCACTATAAATAGCTGGTTGATGTAGGTAACTGAACTCAACACACTGAATAAGTATATTAGAAAGTAGGCTGGACATCTGACGAGATTTAAATGGATATTAGACATATTTGCTTGGAGGGCATGACATTATTGTTACTTTAGAACAATTATAGTTTCATTATCTATCTATAGACTCATTTCTTTATAGATTATTATTAATTGTACTTTATACTGAGACATTGTAAGTCATATTCAATATTTAATAATGTTCCAATCAACCAATATAGTGCAGAAACAATCCACACTATGGTTAAAACATCACATGATATTGTCTCTTAAACTACACTTTCTGTTCCACGTTTTATTGAAGTTACAAATGAACCCACCTTACATAAGAAAGAATACCACAAATTTCTATATTAAGTATGATGCAATGGATCAAGGATGGACAATACTATGAATGAAAAATAATGCAACTTAACTTCAAAAAATAAATATTTCAATTAATAGATCTATCCTGGCATGAAGTTTAAGATTTACCTCCTGCCACTTTTGCATTTTGCAGCTGAGAGAAAATAAGAGTGGTTCAAGAGTCTCTGACTTATCCTTGTTGAAGGCCTCTGCTGAACTTTATGATTCTATAAAGTGTCACAGAGAGCTGCAATAAACTGTGAGCCAAATGATCTCCCATGAAAGCAAGGTGGGAACAATAAAGGGTGCATGGACGCTAGTAGCAGTATATTGTAAGAATGTTATCTCCAGCCAGAAACAAAATAAATGTGTTAGAAATTCACATCCTACTCTGAGACTGTGATACAATTTTTTCATAGAGGAGGCAGATTTCCATCATTACATTAATTCTCTGGTCTATCACATATTTGTTGATCTTTTTTTTTAGTAAGTGCATGAAGTGATCAATTTTCATTGCCTAAGAACAATACATCAGATTTTGTCATTATGAATCTGGGCATCTCATTAAAGTCAGACCTAAGTGCCATACAATCAGGTAGAAGAGCAAATGGCTGTAGCAGAAAATAAATGGGTTTTTTCCCATTAAGCGGTAGAGCACTCGTGTCTCCGTTAAACTTTTCTTCATCAGGTATTGTTCCTTCTACCACAAGACAACACTTCTATTGCACCTCTAAAAAACATTTAACCTACTTGGATTCGTTTGTAAGATAGCTCACTGGACTGAGGCACCTGCTGTGCAACCTGAAGGCTTAGTGCTACAAGGGATGCTTCTGGCTAATATGCTTGTGATATTAATACATTTAGAGCAATGCCTTAGGTAGCAATTAGCAGATATATATTGTTAAGTGCCAGGAGACAATTTGCATTGGGATTTGTGCAATATAAAGTCAAAAATTGTTTGTGTATGTGAATAAATGCCTTTTTTGCGTGGTCATCCACAGTTTTTTATGCAGAATTTTATTGCTGGTTTTTATACTGTGCATAATGGGGAACTGTTTCCTAGTGCCCACCGTATGTGCTCAAATCCATAAAACATGTAGAAATTGGCAAATCTCTGACTGACTTATTTAACTTTTCTATAAGGACATAGCATATGGTGTGGAAATACACCCATATCATGCAAAACTATACGTCACCTGCAGCATTTATTGTGCCATCCACTATTGTGAAAAAGAAAAGCATGGCTTCAATCCTACCTCTACAGCCTTGCTCTGGCAGTGTAATCCTTGTGGTGGATCCTATTAAAATAAACCTTTTTAATAGGTAAAAAACCTTCCTTTTAAATATTAGTAAGTTACCACTTTACAGGCCTTGTACTTCACAAAGTAGGGTGCATGGCATTTAATAGTGGGGCGTTTAGAAAATCACTGTTACCTTATCCCTACAGTGACAGGGCCCTAAAAACTATTGTTACTGCGACAAGCATAGCTATCCTATGTAGATTAGGATTAAAATACAAATGTTGCTATCTCTTGATTTAGGCCAGCTAGAAAACGAATTATTTAGCTATTTTTAGAATTTATTAAAATCCAATTCATGGTGAAGTCAGATTTTAAATAAATATTAGGGAAAAGTGACTTTAAAAAAAGGTAAAATTTCCCTGCATGTAGTTCCCGGAGGCTAATTTGCATTAACTTACCAGCTTCTCCCAGTCTATACTTACCCCGAAACTTGGTATGAAAGAGTTGTGAAATGCCTCCCAGCAACCAAAAAGAGGCTGATCTGAAGGGGAGAAATGGCTCCTCTGAACTCCACAGAATATTCAGAGTGGGAGCTATGCACATCCTGTTGATACCAAGCTTTCAGATCCTGTTTGACAGGTTTGTTGAGCCTCATGTAACACTTGGGTGCACTTGCAAGTGTGGAACAGGGTGTGAAGAGAATTCTTGTGTATCCACTGTCTAGTGGCTGTAGCACCCTTCTTTTATACCACCATACTTCTGTGTCTGTGTTTGTTGTGGGTACCGGACCTCTTTCAAACTGGAATATAGTGTTAGATGTGGGAAGACACCATAGTACGTCCCCCGCACACACACACAAACCGTCAGTCCTCAGAGCCCAAGTTTAATATGGCTAAGAGCTTTGGTGCCTTGAAAATGCCCTAGGACGTGGCATTTTGGGCCTGTTTGTAGTAAGGGAAACAGGAGCTTCTGCAAAAGTAAGTTGGTCAGGGCCTGGGGCCCTTTACACCATTGGAGCTAGAGGAACTAGTAGTGTCTTAGGGTGTCTCCCACACATAGGTCAGTGAATCCTATAAAGCTGAATTCTTGCCCAGCCTTTCTCAGATTACTGTTAGGCTTGCAAAGGATACCAGGTGGACTGAACCTGTTGCACTTGGTATTGTGACCTATGAGAAGGACCTGAGGAGGGTGGATCCCCCTTGTTCTTGAAATTCAAGTGCAGAAAGCCCCCCAAGGGTCATAAGCCTGATCCGCTGAGTTGCTCCAGGAACATAAAAAAGTTGAACAGGAAATGTCTGTGAAGAATCCCAGGTGACCAATGACAACTGGACCTATAATAATAATAAGTCATTTTCAATGCAGAGAAATCAGAAATCCTGCTTCTCGGTTAAGCCAATCACATTTGGGATACATCCTGGTGGCCCCTCTCTTTGGGCGCGGCGCCAGCTCCAAAGCAGTGTGTCAAAAACCTGGGCATTATCATCGATAATACTTTATCGATGAAAGACCACGTGCGGATCCTGTGTGGTAGAAGCTTCGCTACCCTGAAACTCCTAAAGAGACTATTTCCCTGGATCCCTCTGGAAAGCAGGAGGACCATTACGCAGGCACTACTTGTTAGCAGGCTGGATTACGGAAATGCACTCTTTGTTGGCATGCCAGATTATCTTTTTAAACGTCTGCAGGTCATACAGAACGCAACGGCTAGACTAGTGTGCAATGAGAGCAGATACAGTCCTGCGACAAAATGCCTGAAACAACTCCACTGGCTGCCTATGCGCCAAAGAGCGCGTTTCAAACTCCTAGGACACGCTCATAGGGCACTCCATCACACTGGCCCCAAGATTCTACAGAACAGAATCAAGTTCTATGTTCCACCCAGATGCTTAAGGTCACGCTCCTTAGCACTAGCTGAGACCAAGAGAATAAGTAAAAGCAGGACAGGTGGACACACTTTTTCGCACCTTGCAGCACTTCATTGGAATGAGCTCCCGCTGGAGCTAAGACTTACTGAAGAACACATGGCGTTCAGGAAGAAACTCAAAACATATCTATTTCCCTAGCCAAGCCGTCTGCCCCCAACTAATCATAACCTTACTCATCATTTCTCCGCCACAACTAGCGCCGTGATATCCCAGCGGGATGAAAGTCGCGCTTTATAAATAAATAAATACATTTTAAAAAATGTATAACCGCCTGGCTACACCCACTGGTGTGTCCCCGCGCTAAGAAGCAGTTTCGGCGAGAGTCAGATGGAGGACAGGACTATAACTGGTAAAGCCAGGTTTTCAGCCCTCTACGAAAGATGGACTCAGATTTCTCTGCACGCAGCATAGGTGGGAGTGTGTTCCAATTTTTGGCTGCCAGATAGCCAAATGAGCGTGCTCCCATCCTTGCCCTTTTAATCTTCTGCATTTTGAGCAGGTGAGCTCCTGTCGATCTTAGCTGCCGAATGGGATTATAAGGGGTCAGGAAATCATACAGCTAACTGGGGCCTTTCACCTGTATACTCCGGTGACAGAAGCACAAGGCTTTGAAAAGAATTCTCTTTCCAACTGGCAGCCAGTGGAGGGGTTCAAGGGCTTTTGTCGCTGAGGCACGCCTAGGTAGATTAAGAACTAGGCGTGCCGCCGCATTCTGAATGCGTTGAAGGCGTTGCAGGCTACATTTAGACGCTCCCAAGTACAGGACATTCCCATAGACATGGACTGAGCTTTGCTGCTGCCCTCTGCCTGACACCTTGGGAACCTGGGGGCTTTAGAGGTGTACTCCTGTGGTTATGTGGGCACTAAATGAAGATTGGGAATTTTTTTGAAACTTTTCCTTCAGAACTTCAAAGGGACCAGCGTCATAAAGTATACAAATGGCTATTCCACGCTATCGGACTATATTCCAGGTTTGTCCCTCATAAAGAAGACTTTTTCTTCATAAAATCAAGAAATTACCTTTTCAGATTGGGACTTTTTATAATTTCCCTGCTTCCATGCCATAGCTGTGCTAATCTACTTGGTGTATCCGACTCACACTCCATTGCATTCAGCCTCAAATTGCGCCTAGGTCCTGGTCTACCACAGCGATTGATTGCCATTGGCATGTAGTGCTTCTTGACAATTTTCCTCTTAAATCATTAGAACTTCATATCTACGTTCTACTTATTGGAATTTTGTTTCTTTGGTGTCATTTTTTTATTACATTTTTCTTTCTTTTGAGACATTGTGCATTTTGTTGTGTAGTGTTTTCAACTTTCTAATTGTTTTAGCACTTCTAAATGCTTTACACATTTTCTCTAAGTTAAGCCTGTCTGCTGAGTGCCACAGCTATCAGGGGTTTAGCCCAGGTTTAAATTACCGAAACCTTTGACTGGACCTAACAAGACAGTGACTTTATTACTTGTGGTAGACACCCATCCACCTCAACTAATAAACCACTTTCTCACAGCGTTTAAAGCGGCCTCACAAGTAAAGACTGGATTAATGTACATTTGGTTGTAATGGTGAAGATTACAAGTGGATCCTCGACTAGCTAAAAGGTGATCCTCATGCTTCATGTAATACTTAAAAAATGCCACTTTCCAACATCCATTGTATCTTCAGAATCTGTATCTTGCACTGTACCATCTCTATCACGCTACTCTTTCTCTTGTCAAGACCCCAAAAAGTGTTCCAGGCAATCAGTGAGTAACTGCTACATCTGTTGTATATGGATGGGGAGTAAGATATTGGTATTAGTCAGATCTATCGGTGTTGTGTGTAAGGCACAGAGAGTATGGTCCTGTACGTGTAGTTTATGCTAATGATTGTCAGCAAGGAGTGTGAAGATTGGGTTGCAAGCGTCATATGTGAACCAGACCTCAACTGTGGCTTAGATTTAGTTGGGTCCAGCTATTGAGAAGAGCCACGTCTTTATTTCTCTTATGAATTCTCAATGGTTTGTAATGCTCTTTAGGTTTATATTCAAGAGCTTGCATAGCCAGTAAGAAGGAACTTCCACCTCTGTGAGATCTTTGGCTAGGAGAGATTATGAGGTGTGGAGCAAAATGTAATCTAAAGATTCTCCTTTGGTTACTTTACCAGAGTTTATTTTGTTAGAGGGTTGGACTTATTTAATGGATCACCTCGTATATGATTCAAGGTGCTTAGAAGGACATTTATCTTGCTACTAGTAACCAGTGATGTTTTGAGAGTGGGAGTGATGTGGTCTCTTCTGTTTAAATTGAATACTTCTCTGTCTGCTGCATTCTTTAGAGCTTGGCAACTATTTTTTAAGAGTATGATGTCAAATCTATTAGAATAGTTCAGGCAAGACATCACCAGGGCCAGAAAAGCATCTTTCTTGAGTGAGAGTGATAGGTACAAGAAGACACTTCAAACTGTTCTCATTGTGTAGAATGAGTCTCTTGCCGCTTCAATGATTTGGTATTCAAGCAAGAGGTTGCAATTGTAGGAATCTGCAAGTGAGGTTTTCCATTTTATAGGGGTTAAGTTTAGGTGGTTCTTTTCTGTCCATTGTTTGACAGTCATTAGACATTTGCTGAGTCGAGACGTGTTGACATCAGAGGGGTATTTTAAGATGCTCTAAGTATTGTCAGCATAGTTGTAGCATGTGAAATTGAATGATTTCGAAATGTCAAGAACAGATGCTATATAAATATTAAAAAGTAAGGGTGCAATAGTGAATCCTTGTGGGAACCCCACTTATATAAAGTAAAGTGAGGACTTTAATTGTGGTAGTGAGATAATATGGGATATATATCTAAAATAAGGATTTTATTCCTTTCCAACACTATGCCCTAGATGCCTGTGTGATTCAGGCTAATATTTAGTGGCCTACGTTATAAATGCTGAGGATAGGTTGAGTAGGAGAGTAAAGAAGTAACTCCATTGGTGTCCACAGATTTCTTGAGGTCATCTAAGATGATGATTACTTATTATTCAGTGCTTCTTCCCTGCTTGAAACTAATTTTTCTATTCCATAAGAGGCTATGTTGTGTGACGAAAGATGAGAACTGGAAGAATGCAGCCTTTTCAATTAATTTATCAAGCGAGGGTCCATTTGAACTTGGTCTGTAATTTACTTTGCTGGCCTATTGAAGTCCCTATTTCTTTGGTATGGGTTTAACAAAGGACGTTTTCAGTTGGCATGCAAAAATCAGTTGAGTCTAGAAGATATTTGGAGGACCTGGTTTATCTCTGGATCTACTGTGGAGGCTGTCAAGTTTATGACTTTTATTAGGTCAATGGATTCATTTTCAGTGAGAAGTTTGAGGGAGCTTATTTTTGGTTGCATATTCATGATTGTTGAATTTGTTTGGGAGAGTTGTTTGGGAGGGTCTTTATTGGTATCCACTGCTTGCATTTGAATGGAGGTAGCAATTCCAGATTGATAGCCGTTTCAATGATGTGTATTGCTAAGGCATCACAAAGCTCCTAGGAGGGCTTTATGTATGTTTGGTTGAGTACAGGGTAATGACATTCAATAACCATTTTGATGAGCTGGTAGGTGGGACATGCAGTCTCTCTTATGCACTAGGTGTAGTGGAATCTTTTTGCCTTTTTACTGGAGCATCAGTAGATTCTGAAATGCCTTTGAAGGTGCTTTTCATCATTAGATTGTATGATTATTCAATATGCTTTCAAGGAATCAGTTGTTTTCTATTTTGTGGTTTCATGTCATAGCTGACTTACCCCCTTCCTTTTCTGGGCTCATAAATTGGTTATTTGAAGAGGAGTACTATTGTTGAATTCCCCACTTAGGTTTTTGTGTTACTTTATTTATTGACAATTGTGTCTCAGAAGGGTAAGAAGCAAATACTTTTTATTTAATTGCGTTTAGTTCAAAGATTTCCCATGGTCTATGGGCTACGGTTGAGTTCAATTCTAGGGGTACTTGGGGAAACGATTAAAGGTTAGTTGGACTACTGCAAATAGTAGGAGTGTTCCCTGTGAACAATATCAAGCTCTTGGGGTAAATATGTTGCCCAGTGTGTGGCCTGTGATGCGGGTAAGTCCAGTGACCAGTTGGTGAAGTTCCAAAGCTTAAATATTAGCCATTAAGTGAGTGGTCGTGCATAGTTCTGGCTTGTCAAATCATATTTTGACATTGCCTTGGATTCAATGGTCTTTGTGCTTTGCTAACATGCAGGCTACAGAGTCCATGAGCACCTCTATGAAGGTGGGGTTAAGTGGAGGAGGACAGTATATATGAAGGAAAGAGGCTGATAAAGTTGCAAATGAAGAGCACCAAATCAGCATTGTTTCGCAATCTGAGATGGGAAAGTCTTTAGTGAAGGATGCTCTGAAAAAGGTTAGGTAAACATCTGTAATTGCCTCATGTTGGGTAGGTGCAACATTATTGCCTAACCATGTTTCTGGCTCAAGACCAACTAGTAGATCATAAATGTGGTTGCTGTTTTGTCTTTTGTAATGGTGAATTAATTCGCATGCATGACAATGGCTTCCTGTTTTTAGCACTCCTCCTATTTCAAGTTGCTCTTGCTTCCATGGTATAGGGCAGCAATTGTGTTTGCTGAGGTTTGGCAAGGACGACTGGTTCAGAAGAGGATTCAACTTCTTTGTCCCTTCTTTCTAGATGCTGGAAAAGTATTAATTTTGGTGGAGTATTTCATGGAGGGTTTGGAAGTAGGTCTTTTGTAGATGTTATGTTATGTTGTTATGTTATGTGTGTTTTTATGGCGCACAACTCACCCTGGAGGGTATTCTGGCACTGATTCCCTTGGTCGATGCCACTGCTTGCCTAGGTGTTGGCAAGGTAGCTTGTGATTTAGAGAAGTTGCTGATTTTATTTTCTGTTTGTTTGCGGGGCCCGGAGTGGTTGATAAACATATTGTCCAAACTAGGGATTGCTTAGCTTCCAGCTGAGACTAGAGTAGCAGCAGAAGTTGCAAGTATGGTCTAGTGGTGGTATCTTCATTGTGTTGTTACAGTATGCCTAGAAGACATTATACTAGGTTTGAATTAATCAGACAGGTAAAGGCGCCATGTGTCTTCATAACAAATCAGTTTGGTGCATTAATAAAAGGTGAAGGATGGGTCCAAAGCAGGTAGGAATTCATTTGAGGTGGAGAGAGAGGAATGGAAGGAGTAAAGGCAGGGCTAGAGTAGAAACCTTTAGCATACAGTTTCTCCTTCATTCTATTAAAAATGTTGTTCTAACTCTAACCAATGGAACACTCACCATTGTACACATTGACCCAGATTTACAAACACTTTTTCTTGGGTTTGTCTTTTCAATGCAGACCCAATGTAAAGTATTGGGTTGGTATTTACAGTCCAATGCACATCATGATTTGCATTGTGTTGTAACCTAAAGTAACACAAGGTGGCACAATGCGCTGCCTTGCTTTACTTTGCAGCAAGGAGGTGCTCCATGGGTGGTGCATGAGTGTTCCAGCAGCAGCGGCCCATGGAGGGAGTGCCGTGGGGCGGTGGGGCGGGGCGGGGGAGGGGCAGGGTAGGGGGTAGTATACTCCGGTCACGGCCGACCGGAGTAATGTAAACAAATAAATAAATAAAACAAATTTCGTTGCGCGCGCTGAAACGCCAAATGCGTTTCCGCGCGCGCAATGAAATTCGTTTAATTTTTTTATTTGTTTACATTACTCCGGTCGGCCGTGACCGGAGTTTACTACCCCCCCCCCCTGCCCCGCCCCGCGGCACTCCCTCCACGGGCCGCTACTGTGTTCCAGTGCATCCACCCATGGATTTTGATGCAAATCCATATCAATAAAGATTTGCAAACATGAATTTGCACCAAAATACCGGGCCTCCCTGAGGCTGGCATAACAAGAAGAAGTATTTTATTTCTCCTTGTCTTTTCTCTTTGCATACGTGCTGCATTCTTCAGCACACATTACGAAGAGGATATTGCCTTTCAGCATAGTATTTATGCACGAAGGGACCTCTTTGTCCCCAAAAATGAAGCTGACCACAGACACCCTTGCACTATGGTGAAAGGGTGTCTGTCTTGGCACACGGTAGCAAAAAGTGCATCAGTCCAGGGAGAGAGCAAAACAGCGCCACTTCTTTATAGATACGGTGGTGTACTGCTTTCTCCCACTATCCCATCGCAGAGCAGCAACTTCACTAGTTGCAGTGCGTTGGGTGATTTATTTGCACATCTGGGACCTTCTGTCATAACTTCTACATCTGTTTTAGGGTAGATCACTCTCCTGCATAAAGAGGAGTGAAACAACAACGATAGTAGCATCAACTGAACGTGAAGCGGAATAGAGCCTGCCACTTCACCCAGAAGTAGCCAGGCCAGAGCTTTCTGGCCTCCAGTATCTAAAGTCAGAATCTCTCTTTCAGTTTCCTAACAATTTCCTCTCTCACAACACATGAGCATGTTAAAGATTCCTGAGAGTACATTCTGTTCTACGGGCCGGCCATGCACAGACTGCCCGTGGTGTCCATTATCCATGAGAATCGCCTTTTCATTCCGGAAAATAATTCACCAATTGACCTGTCTATTCTTAGAAAGGCTACCGAGTGGCCGTGAGTCAGAAGGCTACCAGAGGAATCAGAGAAGCTTCCTTCTGAAAGCCTGGGATCAATAGCTCCTGCTGTGTAGGCTTTTGTTGAGGGGACACCTTCTTTTGTGCTGCATTTCCACCTCCACCCTTCAGTCGCAGGATTTCTGTTTTTTGTGGCTCATTAAAGGAACACTCAGCAGTGGATCAGAAGCAACATAAAAATAGATATGTCTGTGAGGTGGGCACATTTCTGGTTCTTTCCACGTGTTAGCAGAGAGTGGAGAACACGGTTACAACTGGAGTTATGAAGTAATGGATGCTAAAATCGCTGTGGAGAGCGAATGAAAACAAATCCTACCTTCAAATGTCACTTTTCTTCATTGAATTGCCTATTCTAGTTTACATTTCAAAATAATGTTATCGGATCACCCTCTTTACATCTTTTAATCCCAGTACCGGGTACAATGAAAAGCAAAGGCCTTGATTGAAAGACCTCAGGTAGTTAAAAGAAATTGAACAAATGCAGCAAGTTCCTTTTCTGGATAAATGGATATGAAATGCAAAAACAAAACAGCTGAAAATGCATAAAGATGAGAAAACAAACATTTGCTTTCAATCAATTCCTTTATACTCAGTTACCAAGCTCTTTCTGTTTGGAATGTGTTAAGTGCTGCCATCAAAACAACACCGTAGGAAATGCCTGGTCTCCAAGAAAGAAATGTTCTCGGTTTTGTCTCATCACACACTGGACCAGCAACCTGCGACTCATACAGGGACGAGTGGGACTGAAATACCCCCACTTAAGAAGAATAAGTGCTTCAAAAGCAGAATCATCAACAAACAAGCTGAAATTGCAGACGCATGTCAACATTTAAAGCAAAACCAAACCTCCCTCTCAAGCTACAGGATGAGGCTCGTAAAGAGAGAAGCGGGAAAAGATGAGGCGGAAGCCAAAAAACCAATGAAAGATGCAGAAGACATGCTGACAACAAAATAGGGGTGCAACCTACATGGGTGACCAGAGGAGGTAGGTAGCAAAGTCTTTCATAAATAAATTAAGTGGGGCTTATTTACAAGCCTATTGCGCCGCCGCTGCGCCACTTTTAACATGGGAAAAAGTGGCGCACTGGCGGCGCAAGGGGCTTGTAAATAAGGCCCTGTGTAACTATTGATTATAACTGGTGTGGTAGTAGCGCACCACCTGGTTTGCACCTGTACAATTGTTGCCAGATTGAAACATGGTGAAATTTTGCAATTCAAGCGGGCAAACACTGTATAGGAAGGGGCCTATTTATGAAAAAGTCACACTGTGCTGCGCAGCAAGTCACTTTGCTGCGATACACTGAGTGGCAGGGAAAGGGCAGGCATGTGCTGTATTTAAGGCAATAGGGTGCATTCCTGCCTTTTCCGCTGGGCTGGTGCCCTTTTGGCAGCCTAGCGCCAACGCAGGCACCCTTGCACCATGGTGCAAGGCTGCCGACACTGCATGCAGGATTGTGTATGTGCAGGAAGGGACGCATTCCTGCACAAAAACAATCCTGAGAGGCTTTTTCCTCTTTCTATGTGTGATGCAGACTGCAGCACAAAAGAGGATGTAACAAGGAGAAATAAAGATATTTCTCCTCGTTACGCCTCTCCTGGGAAGGCATATCTTTTTGGCACATTCCCAGGTTTACCAGTTCTGGTAAATCTTGAAATGCGCCAAAAACCATGGGAATTGTGTGGGAACACCCACGGAACACCCATGGAATGCCTTCAGAGGGCAGAGTAAGGCAACATTGCAATTTGCACTGCGTTGCCTTACTCCAGTTTTTGGAGCCACTCAGGGCTACGCAAAGTGGCCTTGCGTGGCTTCATAAATCTGACTTAAGGTTTGCGTTGCTCTTGCACCATGTATATTAGGCCCCTAAGAGTTTATGTGTCTTGGTACAATGGGAAAATGCAATATTACCACTTAATCTCCCATTCTGAGATCCGAAACTGGGAATGGTTCATTACTCACTCACCTTGCAGTTGTGATATTTGCTGGGCGCAGTCTTACAGCCCAGAATGATGTGAGCCTATGCATGTGTCTCTAACTGGCATGTTTAATTTATGCAAATCTTCCTCATATTCATAGTCACTACATTCACTCTTACCAATGGGTTTGATCTCTGCATCTCCCTTGGCCCAAAGTGTCTGACCTTTTCAAGCAGTACACTTCCCTGCAAGCCTGATTTCCGCATTGATCTTCTTTTCTTTTTTTTTTAATAAAAAAAACCCTAATAATTGCATACAAAACTGAAGTGCCCACTCCACCGGTTTCACCCCTCCCCGAAACTAAACAGAAGACCAACTATCTTTCGTTCCCAAGTGTTCAAGCTGCACATCTCACAGTTTACCTCTGCTTTTCACAATTTGATGCATGGATGGTTATATCTTTCCAGCTACTCTCTTTAACAAAAGTCAACCCAAATGGCAAATAAATTGCTTCAGGAACCTAGTGTGCATCTTTTCAGAGAAGGTCGGCACCCAGGTCTCCTCTAACTCCTCCTAGCTTTCATATGAACATTCTTAACCCCCTGCTACTCAGTACCATGACTTTGATAGACATTGCCAATGAGGTAGTGCCCTTAACATTAAAATGGAAAAAGGCTTGTCATTTGTACTTTACAGCTCTGCATGAACAAGTGAATGTCCTCTTCAGCCTCAAGAAGCATTCGTGAATCAACAGTCTGCCTCAGACATCTTTCGCACATCCTACTATATCTCTGTTGAATGAGTTTTGTACTGCAAGACCAAAATGCATTGGCACACAGCCACATAAAGAAACCATTTGCTGTAGTAGACATGCCTTCAACAAGGAAAGCCTAGAGTGCTGCTTTTCAACCGAAGGATGAAAATCAGAGAGGACAGTAACAATACATCACTAAGCAACCAACCATCCATCTCAGTCACAAGTCCAGACAATAAGGGGCCGATTCCGATTCGGGCCGGAAATCTCTCCGACCGAGCCGGACTCGGAGAGATTTCCGACCGAATCGGACTCTGGCAGCCTGACCGAACGAGTACGATGCGCACGTATGCCATCGGACTCGAGTCGGTCGGACTCCCATTGAAGTCAATGGGAGCCGGTCGTACAATGTGTACGCGGGCTCCCATTGACTCAATGGTTGCGAGGCGGTCAAGGGCACCCTCTACAGCGGGTACGCGTCGAAGCGACTCGCGCCGTACACGCACAGGTAGGGGGGACCCATGGGTCCCCCCTGTGTGTGACTCGCGTGGCTACGCGTACAGGGGGGTCCGACACGGACCCCCAAAGTACGTCTCCGACTGCTCTTTGGAGCCGGAGTGCGCGGCTCGGTCGAACTGCTCACGGCGCGCATCGTACTCACCCGGCCGGGGAACGTCTCCATTGCGCGGTGTGAGTCGAGTCCGAGCGAGTCGGTTGGTGCGGTTCGACCCGGGAACGAGTCGGTCGGAGCGGTCGGGACGCCCGGACGAGTCGGTCGGCGAATTCGCATCGTACTCGCTCGCCCGGACGCGCGTACAAATCGGTCGGGGAAATAGGGCTCCGAATCGGATCCGGTTAAGCCGAATCCGATTCGGAGCCCTACCGGCCGAGATCGGAATCGGCCCCTAAGTGTCCGACTCTCTACTTTAAATGACCTCACAAGAACTGTTGGAGATCTATAGCCCTCCAGCTGCTTGGCAGTCCCTGCATATACTTTCATGGCAAAGTCAACTATCAACAACATTGGTCTGGACAGATGAACTCCTCATGTAGTAAAACACTACCGACCTAGATGTTTGGAACTATTCCTATACCACTTTTGTTTCAAATCTTTTCAAAGAACTTCGAAAGCTGTGCCTCATCCCAATTTATCAAAAATATCCCAACCAGCCCTTTTTTTTTTACACATTGAAGTGTGATCCAAACCCATATACTTATGATGGCAAAGATGGCAAGGCTCTAAAGTTCTTCACCTCCTTTCTTCACAATAGAGCCCACCCAGAGAAAATATGTGACCGCCTCCCCCCTGGAAAGTGTTTGCTTTCGATTACTGCAAAACTCTAAACTCTTACCCTGCAGCATTCCTAACCTGTATTTTGTTTGTCTATCACAAGGAAGGGGAACGTTTGTATGCAGGTGGCGCTCTTGAAATGTTATCAAATGATTTTTTGCCAACAGAAATTGTCTTTTTCAGTTGATAATTACAGTTTTTCAACAGTTTACCTGAATTTGATTACCAAACGTTGGTGTCTTTCACATGGTGCAGCTTTATGTTATGACTCAGGGCTCTTCATTGCAGTTATTACAGTGTTAGGATTGCCTTTAAGTTCTGTACTGTTGGGTGTAGGAAAGTGGGTTACTAATTGGGAAGGATGTGAGAACTTCACAAGTAATAAATCCGTAACCTTACTTTTATTGGGAACTAAGGGGCTCATTACGATGGCGGGCGGAAGCACCACCGCCGTGCTGGCGGATGCAAAAAGCACCAGTTACCGCCGGCACGCAGCAGTCCACACGCCCGTCCAATTACGATGCGAAAAGTAGGCCAAACACCGCCGGCAAGCCAGCAACACCGTCCGCCATCAAAGTGCGCCCGTACACGTAGCGGCGCAGCCCAACTGACACACACCGTCCGACGAAACACGTCCCGCTCGGCGCATAAATTACGATGCCGCAAACAAACGGCTCCCACGGCCAAGAGATACCGTACGACAAACCGAAGCGGTAACACGGATGCCGAGCACGGACAACGAAGAAGCGGCTCCCCGAGCATGAATCCAGCACTGCAGGCCCTCCCCATGCTCCTGCTGATGCACCACCAAGGACGCAACGTACCGCGGAGACGCAGGTAGGCACACACACAACAAGTGCACGCAAACAGCGCACACAGTGCAAGGGCGGAAAAGCGGACAACCCCCACCAGCGCGTGTACACAACACATCCACCATTGCATCCACATATGACACACAGGCCAAATCGTAACATCGCGGAACACATGTGTACACACCACTTGGGACTAGGAACCAACCACCCCGTCACGGCCCCAAAGCGCCGATGACGCCGCCACACATGCGCACAACGCAGAGGCCAACCGCAGCGCCATGCATGCGTCGCACACAGACACAGGGACACAACCAAGCAGCACACACATCAGCCCCACCCCGAACGCACATGACACGTGACAGGCCTGCCACAGACATGTCCCCAACGCCCAATTCACGGACAACACCCAACGCCACACAACCGACGCACACATGTCAGTGAAGACACGCAACAGCAGGACACACCCCAGTGTAACAAACATGGCGAAGCACACAGCGGCGTCAACACCAACTAGGAGAAGCAGGGCCCCTTCGGGAAGAGGAACGCCAGTACCACACTGAAACACCCATACCACCCTGCACATATGAACAAGACATATCAAACGGAACACCAAAGAGCCCGGGGACCGACAACAGGTGGCCCAAGAATAACATTCACACACAAGGCCCAACGCAGAGCGGAAAGGCAGCCTGCCGCCCACACAAGGGAGAGCAGACAGCACTGAATGACCTTCCATTCCAACTCCGAAACCACAGCCCTACGACAGAAGCCGGTGAATACAGCCATTGTCCAAGAATAGACCAACACAGGCATGCCGAGGAGACCGACCACAGGGCAGATAGCGCATATCACAGAAGCACACAACGGACGGGGAAGAATGAAGAAAACACTCCCCCATGTCGGCCACATGCAAGTTAATTGGAAGGAGTCACACATCACTGACCTTGAACTGTCTGAGAAGCATGTGGGAAGAGGGCCCGTGTCCTCCAAACAAGCAAACAGAACACAAGTCCTGTCTCCCTACGACTACACAGAGCTCACAGCAACCTCGGAGCGTGCACATTGCAGACTGCACACACAGCCGGAGCACGCCACCACAACGCACCGCTGGGAAATGGCAACCGCAACACACCTACCCAACTACGCCGAACAGCTCAAGCTGTACAAAACCAACCTGTTCCATACATTGGGATGCGATCTCCTGTCCCTGCTGAACGTAAGTTACCGACTGACTTACCGCATCACATTGTTCAGCTGCGTCATGCCCGTCTTCTACTGTCGGAGGTGTCCATACCAGCATCCCGTCGAGATATGCCTCTCCAACCCGGCATGTCTGAAGGCGGACCTGCTACCACTACTCCTCCCTCTGGACGCACACGACAGGGCCTGCTCTGCCTATGGGGGCATGGCGTATGTGGCCAACATCGCACCCGCACTGAAATGGGACCACTGTGCCTCCACACGACGGATCATCGAGAACAGCTACATCGAATGTCACCCAGCATGCCCCATCATGGTCCTCCAAGGGACAACTTACGAACAACACCTTGACAGCCACCATCCGCTACATTGGCTGGCAAACATGTACACCACCAATGACATGGAAGCCCTGCTGGACGGCATTGCATACCTGACAACCTGTCAATTCGTCGGACCACAACGCAGGTTCCCCGAGTGACCTATGATGTCCAACCCCGCACCCATGCTTAGCTTCCGCACGGACTGGCCAGTCACCACCACAACAGCCATACCAAACGACCGGCAACTGTAACCACACCATCAACGACATCGCCATGACATCGGATATGACCGGGACATGCACACTGTTCCCCATCACATCCAGGAACACCGCATGCATCGTGGGAGGCAGTGGCATGGGCTCTGTGTATCGCACCCACATGGACGGAACTGCACGAACAACCAGGACACGACATGGATCCAGCGCCCATGGACACACACACCGCTCAGTGGACATGAATAGGTCGCCTGGAGTCTGTGGGTGCTGCACCCCTCCCACCCCCGCCCCGGGAATCCCATACCAGGACCTTTGCATGGACGACAAGTGCATACAACAACAACACGACCCCAGTGACTGTGACATGTCCAGTAACCACCACAGTGCAACAACAAGTGGCACGCCGCTGCATGCACGCAAGCACATGCCCTGATGTCATCTCACATGCACGCGTGCATGAGGAACAACCGCAGCAAACCTGTCACATGGAACTGAGATGGACTGTGCCCATGATGCCAAGCGGTCTGGTAGGCTACATGTATACCGTCTGTGTCAAAGTCCGCAGCTCCACAGCTATACGTAAATGTACATTAGCACAGCCTTGGCCAAGCAGATGTCACTCTGAAGCCCACATCCCACATGCAACAGCCAATCACATGTAACCCCACACCCTATCCCATTTGCAATCATGCTCAGTATATCCTCAACATGTATTCCGCTGCCAGTAGTGTCCACTATACTGCATCACAGAGGACAGAAGACTCAATATAATGTTTGAAACCAAAACTGTCTCCGCTGACTCATTTCACAAGTACGAATGAGAGAGGATGAGAGTATGTGAAGTACACGGCAGTCGTGACATGACCATGTAGTCCACTGGTATTGGATGTCAACGCAAATGAGTAGCACTACTGTGGAAGACACACATGTGTCGTGTGAAGTCATATGGACGCAGTGCTCAGGTGGGTGGGTGCGACGGGTAGATGCGCACATGCCAAGTTGGAGCACGCCGTGTTGGGAGGGGTCATGAACAGTACACCACCGCTTCCCTGGGCATTGTGAGAGGACACCTGTCGGGGGGAGTGAACACGTGTGTGCGTAGCAGCCGGGCACACGTACAAAGCGGTACCAGGCGCACCTCAGCCCACCCTCTGTGGACAAGCTGGATCCTGTTGTGCGCCCGCCATGCCCTTTGACAAGGCACACACAGCCCCAGTCGACCAGGTGTAACCCCAACATAGTCAATCCGCACAGGCGATACAGGGCACGGGATGGCAGTGGAGCATGATGTGTGAGAGGTCTCCCTCGCGCTCCTCCTGGTCATATCACGCAGGCAATAGAACCTCAACGTCTAGCATGGCACAAGTCAGATGGAAGTGTAGGGGGACGCACCACAGCACGAGCAGCACTGACGTCACGGGAGGTGGCTCGCACCATCCCATCCATTGCCCATCATACCAACCACGCCACATGCCATTGCGACTAAGTGCAAGCGCGTGCGCCACCACCCCCGAGCCCTCCCCAGAGAGGCCAAAGAGTGAATGTGTGGGCCATCAGTCACAGACGGACGCGGCATGGCCGCAAGGGCAGCCACAGCCACTGGGTGTCGCAGGTGGCGGATCCGGAAGGCGAAGACTGTGATGCATAGTCCATGCAGGCCGGGTCTCCATTTGGGGCACCACGCAGGTGGATGGCGTCCCGCAACACATCATACCCTGAGACAGCCCACTGGTGCAACTGGACCCACACATACACTCCTTGCCCTCTCTGGTGCGAGCTTGGGGCTGCCTGTGCAAGCGCTAGCCTCGCAGGTGAGCATGCATATTGGGGGAGCGAGGGGAGGACATGAGGGCTGGGGCGAAGATGACTGTATCACTGTCAGTTAGTACAAGGGATGACCCAGATGTGGAAAGGAAGAGACGTGTCCCGTGTGTACTGCAACTAGTCGCCAATCCAACTACCCCCATGTCCGGAATGTAAGCCCGCACCTAGGCCCACCCATCCGCCACATCGAACATACCACCAGCACGACAACCTTCCCATTCGAAACACTGACTGGGGGTGGCGACCAGTGTACAATCATGTGTAGCCTACCCACGCGTACATGTGGGCCCTCCATGATCCATGTCACCTGCGGCAAAGTCATGACATGCGCAATGAGGGAAGTGAGGAGAGCCCCACGCGCAGAAGGTGCATCAGCTCCACAGACCCAGCAGCGAGTCCAGCAGGGGTCACATGTGCAGGGGCAGCTGTGCCTGGTGTGAAGGCACATGCATATAGACAGCACATCGACCAATGTGTAGTCTGCCCACATCTACAGTCCATCATCATGCGGACATAGGAATTGAACACAGGGCAACACATCTTAGTTGGTGCACCCACCGTGACCAACAATGCGCAATCATCGACGTACCCGCCCTGTGCATGGCCCCCACCCAACGGAGGCACATCCAGTGCCACCATCCCACACACACAAGCCTTCCACGGAACATGCTGTGTCCAATGGTCAGTACAGAGTCAGCGCCCATCTGGTGGATCCTGAACAGGAGACACATGCACACACATGCCAGCTCCCACTATGTACGTCTGCCACCTGGCACGTGCAATGTAACCTCTCACCTGTGACGTGTGACTGCAAGCACACAGCCGTCTTGGCATGGGGCTGTCAATGTGGACACCTGTCAATGTTTCGGGAGGTGTGATCCGTACAGTGCTGTACATAGGGTGCAGTGCTGACACCTACTACTGTCTCATATCCCCTCGTGCCACAGGTCCCACTTGTTTTGGCCGCTCAGCCTGTGCCCACATCGTCGTCGTCGTGTGCCATACTCATCCAGCCACGGAAGCAGTTCCATGCTCAGCAGACATTCATGTTGCCGTGGCGTTGCCGCTTGACGGATATGCAGTCAGTCCCCATCAGCACGCCCCGCAAGTCATTGGGGCCTAGATCCCCATGTGCATGCACGTGGCAGTGGTATGTATCACTAGCCATTGCCATTGTTGGGAGACCTGTGTAAGTGTATTGTGGCCGTGCCGTCCCAGCTTGACAGCTGGGCTGTGGCTCATGTGCTTGCTCAGTCATGTCAGTGATGTGTATGCGAAATTGCTATGTGTCGTGTTGCTTTGACATGTGTCCTCTGCCATTGTCCCTAGGCGGAGACCGAACATTGACCGCCCATACCAATTGCTGGCGGACATGGACGATACAGAGGTTATTAGGAAGTTTCGGCTGGACAGGCCAAGCCTGCATCGACTGTGTGCCATGTTAGAACCCCATCTCCGTCCCCTCAGGGTGTATCCGACTGCTGTCACCCCCACGGCTAAGGTGATGGCCGCCATGCATTTCTTCGCCACTGGGTCATTCCAGCACACAGTGGGCATTGGAGGAGGGATGTCCCAGCCCATGTTCAGCAAGGTGCTGAGGGATGTACTGGCAGCCATGATGCTGTACCGAAACAGGTACATCCGCTTCCCCAGGGCTCGTGAATTGGCGGCAGTGAAGGGTGCATTCTATGCCCTTGGCAGAATCCCACACGTCGTTGGAGCCATTGACTGCACACATGTCGGCCTTGTTCCACCACAGGCCACTGAGCACCTGTACCGCAACAGGAAGCACACGCACTCCCTGAATGTGCAAGTGGTGTGCCTTGCGGACATGGTGATCACCCACGTGTGTGCAAAGTTCCCAGGCTCGGCCCATGACGCACACATAATGCGCAACAGCATCTTGCCACGACTGATGTCCAATATGCAACAGGATCGTGCCTGTATTGTCGGTGAGTATGTGGAGTGGTGTAGCGTGCTGGTTGTGCGATGCTGTCCCCTGTCCAGTTGGAATTGCAACGGTTCTCTGTGTCCCTCACACCCAGGTGACTCTGCGTACCCGAATGGGGCATGGCTGCTCAGTCCATTGAGGAATCCCCGCACCCCAGCAGACGATCGCTACAATGAGGCACATGGGAGGACCAGACGTGTGGTCGAGCGTACCTTTGGCCTCCTCAAGTCCAGGTTCAGGTGCCTGGACCGCACCGGGGGTGCGCTGGCGTACTCCCACAGAAGGTGTGCCAGATAGTGGTGGCGTGCTGCATGCTGCACAATCTGGCCATTCAGAAGCAGATCCCCCTCATCGTGGATGACGGAGATCAACCAGGGCCCCAGCCCGCAGACCAGGACAGCTCGAGTGAGGAGGACAGCGGAGAGGAGGAAGCTGGTAATGTGCGGCAGCAGCTCATCGCCCGCTACTTCACTTGACGCTGAGTGTCCATGTACGACGGCTGATGTGGCTGTATCTGTGCAGGTGTGTGTGTGCTGTGTCAGGGTGGCCGTTTGTTCACTGCGTGCTGTGTGTCAACGCTCCATGGCCAGGGTAGTATGCCACTGTTGGTGGCTGTGGCATTGTGCCCTATTGCTCTGTGCGATGTGTGTACATTGCTTGTAGTTGTTGACATGTACTGTGTGATGGGTGTGTGACACACTCATTGAATGTGCTCCTGTTCTGTCTCCCACCCCTAGGTCCCTACAGGCCCTCCGGATTCAATTGCCATGCCACGCATCAGGTGCCTTTCCGCCCAAGGTGGCCGTTGTATTCCGTACAAATAAAACACAGGGCACAAACAGCAGTTAGTGAAAAAGGTGCATTTATTACAAACTGTGACATGTGATTGTGTGTAAGGTGATGACAAAAGTGGTGCGTGCAGTGACAATGAGCTGTCGGTCATGGCTGCGTGATGATCAGGGTGTACCCACTGGTTCTATGTCCATAGTCCAACACACACATGCCATCCAGATGGCTGTGTGGAGTGGGATCGTAGTCCAAGTCAATGCAGTGGCTGGTCAAGGAAGGCTGGCGGAAGGCTGGCTGGCTGCCTCACTTGCGTTTGGAGCGTGCGAAGTCCTCCCGGGAGATCTGTTTCCACTTCGGACGGCCCCTTCCACGTTTGCGAGGGGGGGTGCCTGCTTGCGACATGCTGGTGGTTGAGGTGTGCTCACTGGCTGTGGACGCAGGGGAACTGGACACTGCTGCTCCACCCTGCACCCCGGCAGGTTGTGGCGGAGGGGGAGCTGCTGTCCCTGGCAGTGACCTCACCGCCACCACCAGCTGGCCCATGAGGTCCACGAGTTGGCCCATACGGGCGTCCATGGACCTCAGCACCCCCAGCACCTCACGCGTGTCTGAAGCAGACCGGACCCATTGTCCTTGGGCCTCTTCATAGGCCCCAAGGACTCTGGCCATTTGAGGCAGGGCATGGCTCCCAGGGGAGGCTGGCGTTTCCCTGACCCTGCTCCTCCTACCAGTCCTGCTGCCACCGGCCTGCCCACTAGCCACATTGCTCACCACGGTCCTCGCTGTGGCTCCCAGGGTGGATCCAGTCGGCCGGGCCACCACCTGCGCTGGGGCTGGTGCCAGCGAAGACGTGGTGGTGGTGGCGGCGGTGGTGGTCGGTGCGGCGATGGTGGCGGTTGCGGCAATGGTAGTGGCCGCAATGACCGTGGGTGTGGCCGCAATGACCGTGGGTGTGGCCGCAATGACCGTGGGTGTGGCCGCAACGACAGTGGCAGCAGGGGGCTGGGAATGTTCAGCAGCCCTGGATGATG